>OY293312.1:600000-1049550 GCA_958502075.1 Orchestes rusci
CTCAAGCCGATGATGGCGTCCTCATGGGCCAATGAAAATTCTTTAAAAGGTAGCAGCTCATTGCGCAGGCCCTGGCCGATGGTTTTAGCCTTGGGCAATAAACCTTGCCACCTTATAAGCACAAGGCGCGCACGTGACGTCAGCTCTTGTATGTTTTGCGCATCCACCCCACCAGAGCGCGCCAGCTTCGAATAACTTTGCTCCAATATCTGATATTTCGGCAAATGGCTTTCGATGTCCTTAACCAGCGCCTCCACTAGATGGAGATTATGTTGCAGCTGCTCCCTGTTCATTTTATCAGCAGCCTTGTCCAGAGTTTTAATTTGCTTTTCCTTGTCCACCAGCCAAGCCTCACAGTCTTGGCTTTGTTTCAGGATTTCTTGCAATAGCTTCCAGGCAAATTGCAGACGTTTTTTGCGGTCCACCGATTGTCCGCAGACAATTTTCCAACGTTTTTCCAGGTTTTTCACTGCGTTGCTCAGATTCTCCGTGCTGATGGTGGCGTCCTCGTCGCCTAGCATCAGCTCGCACAAGTTCAACACCTCACCAATATCGGCGCTTTCATTTTCAATTGTCTTGCGCAGCTTGTCGTGCTCTTGCAACTTCTTATCTATGGTCTCTTTTGAAGTTGACTCAAAAATTATACTCTGTGACAGTTGAAGTTCTGTTTGACTCAACCACGCTCGTATTTGGCGTATTCGTTCTTCTAGTTGCATGCTAGTGTGCAACATATCCTGTATTTTATTAATTTTGGCCTTGCCGATATTATCTAGTCTCTCCCATTTGTCTTGCACGTCTGTTGTTCTGGCATGTATAATCTGTTTGGCTGTTACATCAGCATACTCGTCACCGCAGCAGTTATATAGTTCAGTACCCACACGTATGAGCCACTCATACTCGCGTTGTTTTAACCGCATTTCTGCTTGAAGTTCCACTTCAATCTTGCGCATTAACTCGCGCGGGTCCACAACAAGAGGTTCCTGCTCCAAGCGTTGCTCCAAATCATCAGCCCATTGAATGAAGCGTTGCTGGCGCGTTTCAAACATGCTTTTGATGCCAAGTTTTTCTTCGAGCTGGTGACAAATGGTTGCCAATTGATGCTCCAAGTCACCATGTTGGTGCCACAACAACCACATCCGCTGGTTCACTGTTTTAACATCAGACGGACTGAGACATTCCTTGAGTTGCTCTTGCGATAGCTTCAACTCCTCCAAGTCTTTTATAGTAAAACTCAAACGTTCTCTGTGTCGTTGCAGTTCTTCTAGTCGTTTGGACATGAGGGCGTGCGAACTAGGTTGTTGACTGTCATTAATAAGGGCTTGGATTCCATCGAATAGACGCTGCAATCTGGAGACGTTTTCCTCATGCGCCACCACCAGGGTTGATATGCGGGTGATAAAACTGAGCCAGGTGTTCAAACCAGCATCAAGATTGCCAATTCGTTGTTTAATAGCTGCGAGTTCCATGCGTATAGATGTAGCTAGGGCATCGTCGCTGAATTGTAACAGCTGAGTTTGCTGGTGCGCAAGCGCATCCGCTTGTTGTAAACCTTGTGGGATTCGTTGTATTAACCCCTCAATGCGGGCTTGCAGCTTGGACAATCTGCGCACGTGCAAATATCTTAGTTGCATAACCTCCCGCTCCTTTTCCAAATCTTTCAGCCACTCCAAAAGTGTTAGTTGGTCACGTCTGTACCCCTCCCACGCGTCCATCCTGCGCTGCACTTCATCATGTCTATCAATAATCCTGCTCAATGTTTCATTATGAGTATTAGTCAGCGAACTAAACTGCTCCATCACACTAGTTTCCACCAATTTTTTAACGGGCTTCAACACATTCTGCTGCGTTATAAGCAAATTATGGTGCACCTGACAAAGGTGTTGGTGTTCAGATAAACTCTGATAGTCAGTCGGAATGTTGCCCTGCAGGAATTGTTGCACGTTGTACAAATATTCCTGCCATAAGCGCAGTGCGGCTGCACCGTCTTCGTTGCGTACTAGACGTGAGCTGAGTCGGTGGTACTGTTGGAATGTTTCCTTGAACACTTGTTGCCATAGTTCGAGGATTTCGATGACGGAGGTTTCGGTTTTGATTGTGGTTTCCAGGGTTTGGTCTTTGATTTGCTGGATTTGGACGTCGGCCTTGCCGAGGGCTATGAGATGGTCGCGGAGTTCTTGCAGTTTTTGTTCGGTTTCTTCGTCAATGCGTTGGTGCAGGGTCTGGAATTGGGTTTGAGGTGATATTTAGAGCATTTATGCTCAATTTAAGGAGTGGAATATTTTGGCATAGTTTAACGAATATTTAGAGCAACTTTCCTGCAAATTTTAACTTTCTAGCTTGAGGAGTTTGGAAGTTATTCAGCATTTTGGAATGGAGTTTTATTGTTAAACCCACAGAAAATGTGCAATAACTCCCTCAATTTTTAAGGTAAAATTTCCAAATTTTCACTATAGTTTAACAAATATTCAGAGCAACTTTCCTGCAAATTTTAACTTTCTAGCTTGAGGAGTTTGGGAGTTATTCACCATTTTGAAATGGAGTTTTACTGTTAAACCATCAGAAAATGTGCAATAACTCCCTCAATTTTAAAGATAAAATTTCCAAATTTTCACTATAGTTTAACAAATATTCAGAGCAACTTTCCTGCAAATTTTAACTTTCTAGCTTGAGGAGTTTGAGAGTTATGCACCATTTTGAAATGGAATTTTATTGTTAAACACATAGAAAATGTGCAATAACTCCCTCAATTTTAAAGATAAAATTTCCAAATTTTCACTATAGTTTAACAAATATTCAGAGCAACTTCCCTGCAAATTTTAACTTTCTAGCTTGAGGAGTTTGAGAGTTATGCACCATTTTGAAATGGAATTTTATTGTTAGACACATAGAAAATGTGCAATAACTCCCTCAGTTTTGAAGGTAAAATTTCCAAATTTTCACTATAGTTTAACAAATATTCAGAGCAACTTTCCTGCAAATTTTAACTTTCTAGCTTGAGGAGTTTGAGAGTTATGCACCATTTTGAAATGGAATTTTATTGTTAAACACATAGAAAATGTGCAATAACTCCCTCAATTTTAAAGATAAAATTTCCAAATTTTCACTATAGTTTAACAAATATTCAGAGCAACTTTCCTGCAAATTTTAACTTTCTAGCTTGAGGAGTTTGAGAATTATGCACCATTTTGAGATGGAATTTTATTGTTAAACACATAGAAAATGTGCAATAACTCCCTCAATTTTATAGGTGAAATTTCCAAATTTTCACTATAGTTTAACAAATATTCAGAGCAACTTTCCTGCAAATTTTAACTTTCTAGCTTGAGGAGTTTGAGAGTTATGCACCATTTTGAAATGGAATTTTATTGTTAAACACATAGAAAATGTGCAATAACTCCCTCAATTTTAAAGATAAAATTTCCAAATTTTCACTATAGTTTAACAAATATTCAGAGCAACTTTCCTGCAAATTTTAACTTTCTAGCTTGAGGAGTTTGAGAGTTATGCACCATTTTGAAATGGAATTTTATTGTTAAACACATAGAAAATGTGCAATAACTCCCTCAATTTTAAAGATAAAATTTCCAAATTTTCACTATAGTTTAACAAATATTCAGAGCAACTTTCCTGCAAATTTTAACTTTCTAGCTTGAGGAGTTTGAGAGTTATGCACCATTTTGAAATGGAATTTTATTGTTAAACACATAGAAAATGTGCAATAACTCCCTCAATTTTAAAGATAAAATTTCCAAATTTTCACTATAGTTTAACAAATATTCAGAGCAACTTTCCTGCAAATTTTAACTTTCTAGCTTGAGGAGTTTGAGAATTATGCACCATTTTGAGATGGAATTTTATTGTTAAACACATAGAAAATGTGCAATAACTCCCTCAATTTTATAGGTGAAATTTCCAAATTTTCACTATAGTTTAACAAATATTCAGAGCAACTTTCCTGCAAATTTTAACTTTCTAGCTTGAGGAGTTTGAGAGTTATGCACCATTTTGAAATGGAATTTTATTGTTAAACACATAGAAAATGTGCAATAACTCCCTCAATTTTAAAGATAAAATTTCCAAATTTTCACTATAGTTTAACAAATATTCAGCTCAACTTTCCTGCAAATTTTAACTTTCTAGCTTGAGGAGTTTGAGAGTTATGCACCATTTTGAAATGGAATTTTATTGTTAAACACATAGAAAATGTGCAATAACTCCCTCAATTTTAAAGATAAAATTTCCAAATTTTCACTATAGTTTAACAAATATTCAGAGCAACTTTCCTGCAAATTTTAACTTTCTAGCTTGAGGAGTTTGAGAGTTATGCACCATTTTGAAATGGAATTTTATTGTTAAACACATAGAAAATGTGCAATAACTCCCTCCATTTTTTAAGGTAAAATTTCCAAATTTTCACTATAGTTTAACAAATATTCAGAGCAACTTTCCTGCAAATTTTAACTTTCTAGCTTGAGGA
Source organism: Orchestes rusci (assembly GCA_958502075.1). Lineage (NCBI taxonomy): Eukaryota > Metazoa > Arthropoda > Insecta > Coleoptera > Curculionidae > Orchestes > Orchestes rusci. The sequence continues at coordinate 604,478 of OY293312.1, forward strand.
GTTTGGGAGTTATTCACCATTTTGAAATGGAATTTTATTGTTAAACACATAGAAAATGTGCAATAACTCCCTCAGTTTTCAAGGTAAAATTTCCAAATTTTCACTATAGTTTAACAAATATTCAGAGCAACTTTCCTGCAAATTTTAACTTTCTAGCTTGAGGAGTTTGGGAGTTATTCACCATTTTGAAATGGAATTTTATTGTTAAACACATAGAAAATGTGCAATAACTCCCTCAGTTTTCAAGGTAAAATTTCCAAATTTTCACAATAGTTTAACGAATATTTTGAGCAACTTTCCTGCAAATTTCGACTTCCTAGCTTGAGGAGATTAGGAGTTATTCATAAGTTTGAAATGGAATTTCTATTGTTAAACCCACAGAAAATGTACAATAACTCCCTAAATTTCATAGGTGAATTTCCCAAATTTTCACCATAGTTTAAAGAATATTTATAGCAACTTTCCTGCAAATTTCAACTTCGTAGCTTGAGGAGTTTGGAAGTTATATACCTCGTTATATACCAATAACTCTCTTCAATTTTATAGATAGATCAAATTTCCCAATTTTCACCACCAATAACAGATATATAACCTAAAAGAAAGTCAATGTAGTACCTGTTGAACTCCGTCAAGGTACTGCCGCGTACCCGTAATCTGCCGTTCATTTTCCAATTTATGTTTAGAACGGGTTTCAGCTACATCAGCCAAACTAGTAAGAGTAGCCTTAACATCCTGCAGCCTTTGCCCCAAAGCGTCCACTTCTCCCCCTAACAAAGCCTTAGCATCCAACCCCACAGCTGCAGCAATTCCAGAAACCAGCTCCTGCAGCTCTGCCAGGCGTTTCTGATGATTGGACAACGTTTCCTCGCGAATCTGCATCATCAGACAAAAATCAACAAATCGAAAGTAAACTCGCGTGTACTTGTTTCGATTTTAGCCCGAATTCAATTGAGGTTTAATTGGAGGAGGGTCAAGGTTAATGGGGAGATGGGAGGTTTAAAGTTTATAATTGCATTGAGCACTCGGAATCGAAATATATCACGGATATTAATTTCCGGTTACACGCAATATGATATTTCAACTTAAAATGTTTCCTTTTTGGAATGGTTTTTGCGGTTGCGTGCGCGAAATGGATTCAATTAATAACGGACAAAATAAGTACACATCACACTGTGAAAACTGAATCTAAAAATATAAAATGAGGACGAAATTGTTCGCAAGTCTGGCACAAAATAGCGATTGAATTAATTTTCGGGCCGCAGACTCTCATCTGGAATTGGGGAGTTTTCGGATTGTTTATGAGATTTTGAGTGGCCTTGTGCTATTGAGAATATTTTCATTTCATAATTCCAGGCCGTTGAATGAGTTTATTGTAACATTAAGTGATGCTATCTTGACTGGTTAATGATGTTTGTTTGACTTCAGGTACCCAAATGATTTCAATTATTAATTTGTTTTCATGTTATGGGATGTTTACAACACAGATTATCATTATTAACTCTTGAGCATGGTTCTATGTACCCTTTTCCATTATTTTGTTCAATATCTAAGTAACAATGACTGTTATAGCAAAAATCATACATTTGAAAATGGTAGATAATGAAATTCTCCATCAAAAACATATCAATGATTTTTCTCATAAAATCAATAGATAAGGAGATACAGCAGCTTAAAAAAATTAGATAACTCCCGTTCTTGTACATTTTATTAAATATCTAATTAACGATGAGTGTTATCGCAAAAACCATTGATATGAAAATTGGAGATATTGAAATTCTCGATAAAAAACATATCAATGATTTTTCTCATAAAATCAATAGAGAGGGAGATATAGCAGCTTAAAAAAATTAGATAAACCTCGTTCTCAAAGTTTTATTGAATATCTAACTAACGAAGAGTGTTATCGCAAAAATTATAGATATAAAAACTGTAGATAATGAAATTCTCCATCAAAAACATATCAATGATTTTTCTCATAAAATCAATAGATAAGGAGATACAGCAACTTAAAAAAAATAGATAACTCCCGTTCTTATAGGTTTTATTAAATATCTAATTAACGATAGTGTTATCGCAAAAACCATTGATATGAAAATTGAAGATATTGAGATTCTCCATAAAAAACATTTCCATGATTTTTTACATAAAATCAATAGAAAGGGAGATACAGCAGCTTAAAAAAATTAGATAACTCCCGTTCTTATACGTTTTATTAAAGATCTAATTAACGATAGTATTATCGCAAAAACCATTGATATGAAAATTGTGGATATTAAAATTCTCCATAAAAAACATATCCATGATTTTTTACATAAAATCAATAGAGAGGGAGATATAGCAGCTTAAAAAAATTAGATAAACCTCGTTCTCAAAGTTTCATTGAATATCTAACTAACGAAGAGTGTTATCGCAAAAATTATAGATATAAAAACTGTAGATAATGAAATTCTCCATCAAAAACATATCAATGATTTTTCTCATAAAATCAATAGATAAGGAGATACAGCAACTTAAAAAAAATAGATAACTCCCGTTCTTATAGGTTTTATTAAATATCTAATTAACGATAGTGTTATCGCAAAAACCATTGATATGAAAATTGAAGATATTGAGATTCTCCATAAAAAACATTTCCATGATTTTTTACATAAAATCAATAGAAAGGGAGATACAGCAGCTTAAAAAAATTAGATAACTCCCGTTCTTATACGTTTTATTAAAGATCTAATTAACGATAGTATTATCGCAAAAACCATTGATATGAAAATTGTGGATATTAAAATTCTCCATAAAAAACATATCCATGATTTTTTACATAAAATCAATAGAGAGGGAGATATAGCAGCTTAAAAAAATTAGATAAACCTCGTTTTCAATGTTTTATTGAATATCTAACTAAGGAGCAGTGTTATCGCAAAAATTATATATATAAAAACTGTAGATAATGAAATTCTCCATCAAAAACATATCAATGATTTTTCTCATAAAATCAATAGATAAGGAGATACAGCAGCTTAAAAAAAATAGATAACTCCCGTTCTTATACGTTTTATTAAATATCTAATTAACGATGAGTGTTATCGCAAAAACCATTGATATGAAAAATGAAGATATTAAAATTCTCCATAAAAAACATTTCCATGATTTTTTACATAAAATCAATAGAGAGGGAGATATAGCAGCTTAAAAAAATTAGATAAACCTCGTTCTCAAAGTTTTATTGAATATCTAACTAACGAAGAGTGTTATCGCAAAAATTATAGATATAAAAACTGTAGATAATGAAATTCTCCATCAAAAACATATCAATGATTTTTCTCATAAAATCAATAGATAAGGAGATACAGCAACTTGAAAAAAATAGATAACTCCCGTTCTTATACGTTTTATTAAATATCTTATTAACGATAGTGTTATCGCAAAAACCATTGATATGAAAATTGAAGATATTGAGATTCTCCATAGAAAACATATCCGTGATTTTTTACATAAAATCAATAGAGAGGGAGATATAACAGCTTAAAAAAATTAGATAAACCTCGTTTTCAATGTTTTATTGAATATCTAACTAAGGAGCAGTGTTATCGCAAAAATTATATATATAAAAACTGTAGATAATGAAATTCTCCATCAAAAACATATCAATGATTTTTCTCATAAAATCAATAGATAAGGAGATACAGCAGCTTAAAAAAAATAGATAACTCCCGTTCTTATACGTTTTATTAAATATCTAATTAACGATGAGTGTTATCGCAAAAACCATTGATATGAAAAATGAAGATATTAAAATTCTCCATAAAAAACATTTCCATGATTTTTTACATAAAATCAATAGAAAGGGAGATACAGCAGCTTAAAAAAATTAGATAACTCCCGTTCTTATACGTTTTATTAAAGATCTAATTAACGATAGTATTATCGCAAAAACCATTGATATGAAAATTGTGGATATTAAAATTCTCCATAAAAAACATATCCATGATTTTTTACATAAAATCAATAGAGAGGAAGATATAGCAGCTTAAAAAAATTAGATAAACCTCGTTCTCAAAGTTTTATTGAATATCTAACTAACGAAGAGTGTTATCGCAAAAATTATAGATATAAAAACTGTAGATAATGAAATTCTCCATCAAAAACATATCAATGATTTTTCTCATAAAATCAATAGATAAGGAGATACAGCAACTTAAAAAAAATAGATAACTCCCGTTCTTATAGGTTTTATTAAATATCTAATTAACGATAGTGTTATCGCAAAAACCATTGATATGAAAATTGAAGATATTGAGATTCTCCATAAAAAACATTTCCATGATTTTTTACATAAAATCAATAGAAAGGGAGATACAGCAGCTTAAAAAAATTAGATAACTCCCGTTCTTATACGTTTTATTAAAGATCTAATTAACGATAGTATTATCGCAAAAACCATTGATATGAAAATTGTGGATATTAAAATTCTCCATAAAAAACATATCCATGATTTTTTACATAAAATCAATAGAGAGGAAGATATAGCAGCTTAAAAAAATTAGATAAACCTCGTTCTCAAAGTTTTATTGAATATCTAACTAACGAAGAGTGTTATCGCAAAAATTATAGATATAAAAACTGTAGATAATGAAATTCTCCATCAAAAACATATCAATGATTTTTCTCATAAAATCAATAGATAAGGAGATACAGCAACTTAAAAAAAATAGATAACTCCCGTTCTTATACGTTTTATTAAATATCTTATTAACGATGAGTGTTATTGCAAAAACCATAGATATGAAAATTGTGGATATTAAAATTCTCCATAAAAAACATCTCTATGATTTTTGCCATAAAATCAATAGAAAGGGAGATACAGCAGCTTGAAAAAATTAGATAACCCTCGTTCTCAAAGTTTTATTGAATATCTAACTAAGGAGAAGTTTTATCGCAAAAATTATAGATATAAAAACTGTAGATAATGAAATTCTCCATCAAAAACATATCAATGATTTTTCTCATAAAATCAATAGATAAGGAGATACATCAGCTTAAAAAAATTAGATAACTCCCGTTCTTATACGTTTTATTAAAGATCTAATTAACGATGAGTGTTACCGCGAAAACCATAGATATGAAAATTGAAGATATTAAAATTCTCCATAAAAAACATCTCCATGATTTTTTACATAAAATCGATAGAAAGGGAGATATAGCAGCTTAAAAAAATTAGATAAACCTCGTTCTCAAAGTTTTATTGAATATCTAACTAAGGAGGAGTGTTATCGCAAAAATTATAGATATAAAAACTGTAGATAATGAAATTCTCCATCAAAAACATATCAATGATTTTTCTCATAAAATCAATAGATAAGGAGATACATCAGCTTAAAAAAATTAGATAACTCCCGTTCTTATACGTGTTATTAAAGATCTAATTAACGATGAGTGTTATCACAAAAACCATTTATATGAAAATTGAAGATATTGAAATTCTCCATAAAAAACATATCCATGATGTTTTACATAAAATCAATAGAGAGGGAGATATAGCAGCTTAAACAAATTAGATAGACCTCATTCTCAAAGTTTTATTGAATATCTAACTAAGGGCAAAGTTTACTAATTATTAGTAAACTTTGCTAAGGAGGAGTGTTATCGCAAAAATTATAGATATAAAAACTGTAGACAATAAGTTCTTCGTAAAAAATATCTATAATTTTTTTCCAAAGATCAATAAAAACAAAATAAAAATAAATCTCACCTTGACTATCTCTACAGCCTCCTCCGGAGGCAAATCCTCCACAGACTCCATGGGACTCTCAATCCATTCTTTAACCAAATCGCTCGCCTCTTTATACTGTTTCCACAATTCAGCTGCGTTGTGGTACTTGGAGCACAGTTCCTTCAAATTCGTGCAGGTGGTTTTGTAGGCGGTTACAGCTTCGTCAACGGCAGCTTCAACGCGAGCTGACACTTCAGGGGCGCAGCTGTCAGCTAATGGTTTAGCTGAGTTGCGCAAGTCAGTTACGAGGTTTTCCCGCGAAACTAAATCGCCGGAGAGACCCTGGAAATCGATTTCCTGTCAAGTCATACATGCGCGTGGGGAATAATAATTGTTTAATTTTGGCTAAATTTAGATTGAAAAATAAACAGTTGAGTATGTTTGAATGGAATTACAAGTGCTTTTGATTTGATGTTTTGGGAATTTTATTTTATTGATTTTATCAGTGAAACTGAAATCATTGGTTTTATGAATTTCCCAATGTTTGTAAATATGGCAACTGTGTCACAAGATAGGGCTACAAATAAAGCACCATCAAATTTCAATGTCCACATCCAATTTTGAAAATATTCAAAAATTCTATCTCACTTATTATTTGCCTATAAACAATATCTTTACATACTTAATGAATGATTAAATAAACAAAGATAATTGCCACTATCAGCATTAATGATGTTATTGTGCAAATAAACGACTGATTAACACTAATTAACAATTGTAAAGCAAGTTTGCGGCTATTTTTAATGAAATCAGCAGGAAATCGGAAACCAGCGATGCCAAAAAGTGGGCGATTGGGACATTGAACTGGAATTCCTGCCAACATTTCGCACAAAACACCGGTTTAACTTGGTCAAAAAATAGAAAACAGAATACCTTACATTCTTCACTCAACTGTAATTTTGCAGGAAATATCGAAAAAACTAATCTCGCGCCACAACGGACTTCTTTACACGCCAAAACCCGACCTCGAACTGATTTTCCAGATTGCGGTTTATTTTTGAGGTTAGAGTGGGGACGGTTTGTTTATGTTTTTTCGCTGTTGCAACATTGTTGATTTGTTGGCGCCAAATTAGATGATGGACAGTGCGATGTTGCCTTGTTGATTTTTAAGTAGACTGTGATTTTAATTCATTTCATTTTTTAGTGCAAGGTTTTGATGAAACTATAGTTTTTCCATTTCTGCGCGGCTTTAATTAGATGAATAGTTTCCTCTTCTTTGCGCCGAATAAAATTCTATTTTTTCCCATTTTGCGCTCATGTTTCTTTTCCTGTTTCTGCGTAAGAGGTTTTTATCGTATGATAGGAATTTTAATGGTGGAATCCCCAAGCAAAAATCAAATCGATATCTCTGATGGATTAGAAGATATTAATTTTTTTCTCGAGCCCTACATAAATTATTGTTTTAGACTTAGACACAACTTGTGTCCAAAACTCCTCATAACACCCTGTATTTTCATAGGGAATTCAATGGGGAATTTACTTGTGCAAAAATCAAATCGATATCTCTCATTGTTTAGGAGATATTATTTTTTGTCTGAGACCCTCTACATCAATTGAGGTTTATACTTTGCTAACTTTGATCCAACTTATCTTCAAAATTTTCCATAAAACCCTGTACATTTTCTTAGTGATTTTTATAGGAAATTTAATGGGGAATTCACCTGTGCAAAAATCAAGTCGATATCTCTTATGGTTAAGGGGATATTAATTTTTTTCTCATGCCCTGCAAAAATTATAGTTTTAGAGTTTGTCGACTTTGACCCAACTTGTCTCAAAAATTCCCCATAACACCCTGTTTATTTTATTAATGATTTTTTATAGGAAATTTAATGGGAAATCCACCTGTGCAAAAATCAAGTCGATATCTCTTATGGTTAAGGGGATATTAATTTTTTTCTCATGCCCTGCAAAAATTATAGTTTTAGAGTTTGTCGACTTTGACCCAACTTGTCTCAAAAATTCCCCATAACACCCTGTTTATTTTATTAATGATTTTTTATAGGAAATTTAATGGGAAATCCACCTGTGCAAAAATCAAGTCGATATCTCTTATGGTTAAGGGGATATTAATTTTTTTCTCATGCCCTGCAAAAATTATAGTTTTAGAGTTTGTCGACTTTGACCCAACTTGTCTCAAAAATTCCCCATAACACCCTGTTTATTTTATTAATGATTTTTTATAGGAAATTTAATGGGAAATCCACCTGTGCAAAAATCAAGTCGATATCTCTTATGGTTAAGGGGATATTAATTTTTTTCTCATGCCCTGCAAAAATTATAGTTTTAGAGTTTGTCGACTTTGACCCAACTTGTCTCAAAAATTCCCCATAACACCCTGTTTATTTTATTAATGATTTTTTATAGGAAATTTAATGGGAAATCCACCTGTGCAAAAATCAAGTCGATATCTCTTATGGTTAAGGGGATATTAATTTTTTTCTCATGCCCTGCAAAAATTATAGTTTTAGAGTTTGTCGACTTTGACCCAACTTGTCTCAAAAATTCCCCATAACACCCTGTTTATTTTATCAATGATTTTTATAGGAAATTTAATGGGAAATCCACCTGTGCAAAAATCAAGTCGATATCTCTTATGGTTAAGGGGATATTAATTTTTTTCTCATGCCCTGCAAAAATTATAGTTTTAGAGTTTGTCGACTTTGACCCAACTTGTCTCAAAAATTCCCCATAACACCCTGTTTATTTTATTAATGATTTTTATAGGAAATTTAATGGGAAATCCACCTGTGCAAAAATCAAGTCGATATCTCTTATGGTTAAGGGGATATTAATTTTTTTCTCATGCCCTGCAAAAATTATAGTTTTAGAGTTTGTCGACTTTGACCCAACTTGTCTCAAAAATTCCCCATAACACCCTGTTTATTTTATTAATGATTTTTTATAGGAAATTTAATGGGAAATCCACCTGTGCAAAAATCAAGTCGATATCTCTTATGGTTAAGGGGATATTAATTTTTTTCTCATGCCCTGCAAAAATTATAGTTTTAGAGTTTGTCGACTTTGACCCAACTTGTCTCAAAAATTCCCCATAACACCCTGTTTATTTTATCAATGATTTTTATAGGCAATTTAATGGGAAATCCACCTGTGCAAAAATCAAGTCGATATCTCTTATGGTTAAGGGGATATTAATTTTTTTCTCATGCCCTACAAAAATTATAGTTTTAGAGTTTGTCGACTTTGACCCAACTTGTCTCAAAAATTCCCCATAACACCCTGTTTATTTTATCAATGATTTTTATAGGAAATTTAATGGGAAATCCACCTGTGCAAAAATCAAGTCGATATCTCTTATGGTTAAGGGGATATTAATTTTTTTCTCATGCCCTGCAAAAATTATAGTTTTAGAGTTTGTCGACTTTGACCCAACTTGTCTCAAAAATTCCCCATAACACCCTGTTTATTTTATTAATGATTTTTTATAGGAAATTTAATGGGAAATCCACCTGTGCAAAAATCAAGTCGATATCTCTTATGGTTAAGGGGATATTAATTTTTTTCTCATGCCCTGCAAAAATTATAGTTTTAGAGTTTGTCGACTTTGACCCAACTTGTCTCAAAAATTCCCCATAACACCCTGTTTATTTTATCAATGATTTTTATAGGCAATTTAATGGGAAATCCACCTGTGCAAAAATCAAGTCGATATCTCTTATGGTTAAGGGGATATTAATTTTTTTCTCATGCCCTACAAAAATTATAGTTTTAGAGTTTGTCGACTTTGACCCAACTTGTCTCAAAAATTCCCCATAACACCCTGTTTATTTTATCAATGATTTTTATAGGAAATTTAATGGGAAATCCACCTGTGCAAAAATCAAGTCGATATCTCTTATGGTTAAGGGGATATTAATTTTTTTCTCATGCCCTGCAAAAATTATAGTTTTAGAGTTTGTCGACTTTGACCCAACTTGTCTCAAAAATTCCCCATAACACCCTGTTTATTTTTTCAATGATTTTTATAGGAAATTTAATGGGAAATCCACCTGTGCAAAAATCAAGTCGATATCTGTTATGGTTTAGGAGTTAATAATTTTTTTATCAAGCCCTGCATAAATTATAGTTTTAGGCTTTGACTCAACTTATCTCAATAATTTCCCCATAACACCCTGTATATTTTTTCAATGATTTTTATAGGAAATTTAATGGGGAATCCACCTGTGCAAAAATCAAATCGAGATCTCCTATGGTTTAGGAGATATTAGTTTTTTTTGAGACCCTACATGAATTAAGGTTTTAGACTTCGCTAACTTGGCTTTTTCACAGTTTGTGCAGAATTTCATTATCCAAATTCCAGGACTATGACTGAATGATTTATTTTTTGCGCAAATAAAACATTCATAAAAGTCTAAAACAACTCACCTCAAGCCTTTCAGTAGCCTTCCTCAGCCGTTCATAATCCACCGTCCCTTGCACCGTCAACAACTCAATCATAAAGTCCGCCTCCTGCACACTCTGCTGCACCAACTCCAGCTGCCGTTCAAACCGTTGCCACAACGTCAACCTGCTGCGCAACAACGCCAAAATCTGTCCACACCTCTTCTCCAGCTCCGTGTGGTCGTCCTGCAGCTGCGAAATGTCCTTCTCCACCTTGGTTGGCGACACAGTGGCGCGCAGCCGCATTGGCAACGTGTGCAGCAGCTGCCTCGAGCTCATCAAATCCTGCCACAACGTCACCAACTCCTCTCCTACTTCATAACACTCGCTCACTGACTTGTCAATGGCGTCACTGCCCATTTTCTCTGTACTTTGACAGTGGTCCAGTGTCCTGGACAAGTCGCTGTGTTTCCTACGCACTCTGGACAAGTTATTTTGGATGGTTTGTAGACGTTCCTTGACTAGGAGGCCTCCTTCTAGTTCCTCACTCACAATGGTGTCCAGGCGTTGGGACAGGGACAACAAGGAGCCAACCTTGTCGCTCTCTATGGCAGACAGCAAACCTAGTTTACTGAGCTCAGTTTGTATTGTGTCCAGCCTTTCAGACATTATCTGCAAGCGCTCGATGTACAAGCTGAGTTCTTCTTCAGTTTTTATCACTCCACCCAAGCTGTCTGTGTCCTGCTTGATCTCCTCGAGCTCCTGCTCCAACAGGGCCAGTTTGTCATTGACTGGCACATCAGGATTTGATATGGTGCTAACAATGGACGCTTGCATTTGGCCAATTTGCGTTGTTAGTTGCGTCCACTGGGATTGGAGCTCCAGATGGAAGTTGCGCTGCAGCATTTCGTCACTTATCGGCACAATTTGCAGGCTCTTTTCCAGATACTGTCCAGCATTATGCCTGGCAGTGTTGTGCACCTCGTGCTTGGCCTTTAGCTCCCAAAATTGTCTAATATGTCCTCTGGGACCATCAGGAATTTGGATTTTCGTCACTTGGATTTGGGCATTTTTCAACCACGCTTCCACCTTATCGCTGAGACTGTTGTACAAGGTCCAGGACTCACCAAACGACAATAATCTGGTAAGATTACCTTGCACGTCCTCCTGCAACTTGGTGATGATGAGCAACGGCTCACTGTACGCCTGCTCCAGCCCTGCACAAGTCACCAACTCCTGCAGTTTTTGAGCCACTTCGTAGAGGTGTATCAGCTTGGCGTGGTGATGTTCAATGTCCGCAGCTAGAGAGTGGTGCAGCTCAATATATCTGTCATAGTCAGACGATGTGACGCTGTTCAAATCAGGCACGCGTTGCTGGGCCACTTGCAGCCACTTCATCTCCTCCCTGGTTCCTTGTTCCAGTACCGTCCATCGAGAGGCGGCCAGGGACATGATCTGGAACCGTCCTGTAGATTTATCCAGTATAACACGGGCACGTTCGTACAAGTCCTGGTGCAATTTACAATGACTGGCTCTGGTTTCCGAATCTAAATTTTCCTCTAGTGACTCTAAAATGGCCCTGCAGTGGCTTAAATTAACAAAGAATTTTCTGTGGTTCTGCATTTCGTCTTCTAGATGTTCTAGATTGCGGACCAAAACGTGGCTTTCCACCAGAGCTTCAGCTATTTCGATGATCTGACTGAATTCTTTTAGGGTTTGTTCATAGTCATCTGCCAATGAGAGGAGTTGCAGGGACTTGTCTCGTTCTATATTGATGAGCTGTTGAAGCTCCTTTAGTTGCTGGTGGTTAGAGTAGACCTCCTCCGGCAACTCCCTTGCTGGGTAATCTCTAAGTAGGGCCTTGGCCGAGTGTATTACATGCGCAGACTTGACCAACTCAGCTCTGCTTAGCTGCTCCAGCTCGTCCAGCTCGTTAAGCTTGGTTTGCGGAGCATGATCCGACTCTGTCACCTCACTAAGCTGCCTCCTCAACCTCACCAGAGAAACTGTAATGGTGTTTACGTCACAGACAAAGTCCTCCCACCTCCTCAAATCGCCACAAGCCAGCTGTTCATTTTCCTCGGCAACTTCCTCAATTATCCTCACCTGTTGCTGCAGCGAGTCAATGTAGCTGCTCATCCGTTGCCTGTCCTCCTCCCCATAAATCACACTTGCTTGTTGCAATACAAGTTGCAACTCATCAACTCTGCCCTCAATATTAACAATTTCCTGGCGCAGCTCATTGAACTCCTCCACTCTAGCCTTGGAGGGACCTTCACATTGTCTGTTAACATAAATCCGGTACTCTATTGTCTCCAACCAGGTGGTTATGGTCTCAACAGTAGTGATCACATTTTGCTGAATTAATGTCAGATCACCCCGTTCTACAGCTTGTTTGAGCTCAGCAATGTGAAGCTGGATGTGGCTGTTACGCTGCTCTACCGATTCATCCACAATGATCTCATTTAACGTGGCAATGTACAGGACGTTGCTCAAGTGCGTGGTTCTCTTAGCATTTTGTAAATTCATCCGCAAGGTTTGAGTTTGGTTCCACGGAATGTTGAGTTCGTTGACCACTGGCTTGGGTTTGACCTCATCTAGCTTCATAATTTGGTCGTTGATGGTCACCACGTCCCTCTCCATGTCCAAAAACTCTTTGGTGGTGGTGATGTGAGGTTTAACCTCAGCCTCAGTTATTATAGTTTCCACAGTAAATAAGCTTTGTGGAGTTTTCTCATCAACCTCCGTAACTACGTAGGTGTCTTTGCTGATGATTTCTACACCTGGTGGTAGGTTGTCTGAGTGCACATCCACACTGACTTCGTACTCTTCTTTGAGGTGCTTGATTTTGTCTTGGTCCAAGTCGGTAATGACTTTGGAGGTGATCTGAACCTCCTCTTTGACCTCTGATTGGACTGTGGTTGATGTAACCTGGTCTTTGATAGGCTCTGCTGCAGTAGTAGCAACCACTTCTAAATGATGAGGTTTTGGTGATATATCAACTGTAAGGTGTGGTTGGTCTGTTACTGTTTTTGCAGCTACGGTTACTTCAAAGGAGTGGGGTGCAGCTGACTGAAGCTCCTCTTTAAGTAGAGGTTTTGGAGGAAGTATAGTTTCTTCTTTGAGTTCTGCAGCTACTTTTGATGTTACTGAGATTTCTTGAGGTTTTGTTTCTTCTTTGATTTCTACCTTTGGTAGTGTTACTGCAACTTCTTTGAGTTGGGGTTCAGTGACTACTGGAGGTCTTGGTGGAGGTATGCTTTCCTCTTTGATGTCTTTTGGAGATTGAAGCTTTGGTTCTACTAAAACTTCCTCTTTGAGTTGTGTTTCGACAGTTCTTGAAAGAGGTCCAATTTGCTCTTTAATTACTGCAGTTTCTTCTACCTTTGTTGTTGTTACTGCAACCTCTTTGAGTTGTGGTTCTGTGACTTCTAGAGGTTTTAGTGGAGGTATAGTTTCCTCTTTTAATTCTGGTTCTTCTGTACCTTCTCGAGGTTTTGACGTAGGTATTGTTTCCTCTTTGATATCTTTTGAAGATTGAAGCTTCAGTTCTACCACAGCGTCATCTTTGAGTTGTGTTTCAACTGTGACTTCTTCAGTTCTTGCAGGTGGTGTAACTGCTTCTTCCTTTTTGAGTTGTGATTCATCTGTCACTTTTTCTTGAGGTTTTGGTTGAGGTGAAGCTTGATCTTCGATATCTGCACCTTCTTTTGAAGATTGAGGCTTTGGTTCTACCACAGCTTCCTCCTTGAGTTGTGTTCCGACTGTGACTTCTTCAGTTTTTGGAAGAAGTCTAATTTCCTCTTTAATTTCTGCAGTCTTTTCCATCTTTGGTGGTGTAACAGCTTCTTCTTTTTTAAGTTGTGATTCATCTGTTACTTCTTGAGGTTTTGTTTGAGGTGAAACTTGATCTTCGATATCTGCACTTTCTTTTGAAGATTGAGGCTTTGGTTCTACCACAGCTTCCTCTTTGAGTTGTGTTCCGATTGTGACTTCTTCAGTTTTTGAAAGAGGTCCAACTTCCTCTACAATTTCTACAGTTTCCTTTTCTTTTGGTGGTCTAACTGCTTCTTCCTTTTTGAGTTGTGGTTCATCTGTTACTTCTTCTTGAGGTTTTGGTTGGAGTGAAGCTTGATCTTTGATATCTGAGTCTGTTACTGAGACAACCACGTTTATGACAACATCTGCAGCTGCATCTCTCTCTTCAATCTCTGATTCGTCTAAGATGGTATCTGCAGCTTCGGTAACCGTTTCAACCACTTCTGAAACTGGCGGCGGTGTTGCAGCTTCATCTTCTGACTCAATTGGTTGCACAGGCACCTCACGAATGCTCTCAACTTGTTTCGTCAACTCACTAAAGGACAACCCCTTGTGAGCTAAATCAGAAAATATAGATTTATGTTGAGGAACCTCAATACCAGAGGCTTGTCTGTGAAACACTGAAAACATGTTCTGATCCGCTCCTGAGGCCCCCTCATCTCCAACTTCAACTTCAACATTAAACTCCCTATGGGTATCTTCAATCGATTCTTCAAAATCAGAGGGTACTGTAACTAGGGTTTGAACTTGAACTTCGTACTCCTCACTGGTACTTGACACAGGTGTGGGTATTGGAGTGGGCGGTAGCTCCACCTCCACCAGCACTGGGCTGGTTTGAGTTACACTTTCAACAGTTGGTACTGTTGCACTAATAGTTTGACTATCAATGTCAGCTGTTGTAACTACCTTGGTTTCTACAACCATTTGTGGTAGGGGCGATGTTTGTAGTGACTGCTCCACCACCTCTGGTTGGGCCTGCGCCGCCACCTCTGCAGCTGGCGCAGACGTTGTTTGCTGTTCACACTCGATAAACTCAGCTACAATTGTCTGCATTGCTGACTCGCTTCTTGGCACTACAACCTCAAATTCTGGTGTAATAGTTTGCAAGCTAGCATCAATGGTATCTACAACTTTAACAGGTTCAGGAGATGTTTGTTGGTCAGCAACCTCACACACATTTTGTGTAGCTGACTCAGCTACGTCCGGTTGAGCAGTAACCTCAACCTCAGCCATTTCCACTTTAGTATCAGTGGCAACGTCCATGGACTCAGTAATTGGTTCAGGAGTGGTTTGTTGGGAGGCTGTTTCAAGGTGTGGCCTCTCCTGAACACTATCAGGTAGAGGTTCCAGTGGAGGTGTGGTTTGACTTACAGACTCCTGAGTGGTGATTTGCTCGATCACAGGCACGGTGGTGACAATTTCCGCTCCAAGGGGCGGAGGAGATTGGCTGGAAGGCCTGCTGGCGATGTTCTGCTGCACTACTTTAACCTCGCCTGGCTCGGAGGGGGTTGAAATGGTATGGTATGAGTCATGGGGTGATTGGACCATGTCCTGTGCTGCTTCAACTAGTGTCAAGTCAGCTTCAACCGGAGTTGGCTCGGTTTTTTTAGGCGATCGAGGTGTTGATTCAGCTTCAACAGGCTTCTTTCCTTTCTTACGTTTAGTTTTCTTGGTTGGTTCTTCTGGTTTTGTGTCCAGATCACTCTCAACAGGGGTGGTTTCATACACGGACAGCGGCATAGCTGACTCCTCCGACTCTACAACCTTAATTTTCTGTCGTTTCTTCTTGCGCTTGCGCTTCTTGTCAGCATCATCAGCAATGCTTTCATCCAGAGTCTTGTCAGCTTCGTAGCCAGTTTCGCCCGTGTATGAATCGTGGGAGTCAAATTCGTCAGCGGTGGGTTTGGGGGTGAGCTCTGATGGGCTATCATCAGCCATGATGATATCAGTAGACTCAGCCAAAGAGGTATGTTCACTTGGTTCACTGTAACTGCTGGATTTTTTCTTTTTCTTTCTACTACTTCCTCCGTGGTCTATATCACTAGGAGTAGATGGTTCGTCGTGGGTCTTGGTGATTGAAGATACCTTAGTAGAATCACTTTCTTCAATTGACTGACGTTCAGCTTCAAGGAACTGATCAATGATCGTCTTGGGTTCTTGTGGGGACACGGGCTTTTCAACCATGGATTCTTGTAAGGACAAATCAATGGTGATGTTGTCAGATGGTTGCTGCATGGTTGACACTTTCATTAGCTCTTGATGGGTTTCCTCAGATGGATCTTGTGACACCAAGGTTACTTCTTCAGTTGTTATTACTGTTACTTCTCCTGTTGCTTGTGGTTGTTGTTCTGTGGTTGCCACAACCTTTAAAGTTACTTCCAAAGGTTGTGGTTCCACTAGTTCTGGGATTTGAAGTGATTGTGGTTCGACATCCTCAGACTCTGCGCCAACATCAAAAACATCAGTTTGCGCAACAATAGGCTCGTCACTTGGAGCTTTCCTGGGTGCTTCGTCAACTCTACCTGCCTCTTGTTCAACAGAGGGCTCTACTGGTGCTACATGCTCAACTACTTGCACATACCTATCTGGAGATTCTATGATGATAGGCGATGATGCCACGTCTATTTTGCCAGTGCCAATAGGGGATGATGCCACATCTGTTCTGATAATATCAAAAATAGGGGATGATGCCACATCGTGTTGTTGCCCCTCCTCATTGGTTCTACCAACATTGATGCTCACTCTAGGCAGGCCCTCTTCAGTCACCTCAACCTCCTCCGGCTCTTCAATAATCTCCTCTGTAACATGTTCTTTGCCATCAATGACAACAATCTTCCTCACAATCCTGCGGGTTTTTCTGATAATGCGCCGGGTGACTTGCTGGACTACAGCACGCACACTCGAGCTGGCATCTATGGTGATTTGTGCTTCATCCAGAGGTTGCTGGACAACATAGTGCATTTCTGGTTGCATCTGGAATTCTTGTACATCACCATCTGTGACCACTCGACCACCAAATTGCTGTGACGTCACTGTCTCACATCTACCATCCCCTGTTGCCACAGACACTTTGCTTTGTTGCCCTTGTAGAGTAACCTGTGAAAACGAATGTGGCCCCTCTGTAGTTGTCTGTAGCTGAGTCAGTTGTTGTTGCTGCCGCACCACAGTCCTGTGTAACTTCCTGACAATAACGCGCTTGGTGCCGTCAGCATCGACGATTACTTCTGTGGTTGTTTCATCTGGTTCCACCAACACCGTTTCGAAAGGTTGGTTGGGTTGGTTGGTGATGTTCAACTCAGTTGTAGACTGGTTTTGGGGTTGCTTGCTGTAACTGGCCTCCACCAACAAATCATCTGGTTCCTCAATTATAGGCTGGGGCTCCGCCATGGTGGCAATCTGGATAATATCCTGCCCCTGCGAGCTGTGCTTGGACACAACAATCGTCTCCTTTGCAGTTTGGTTTTGGGCGTCCACAGTCTGTGGTCTTTGCTTGAGTTCTACAGTCAAAGTACTGAGTTGTTCCTGCAAGGTTGCAACCAAAGGTTGCAACTCGGGGTACTGCCTGAACTCTTCTAGCTTTTGTGTTAGCTGTAGCAAAGTTTGTTGCTTGTCCTGCAGCTGTTTTTCGTCAATGGTACTAGTGCGAATCCACAATTCGATTTCCTGCAAGATTTTCTGGTACTCTTCAAGTTCCACTCGTTTCTTCGCTTGGGCGTTCTGCAATGGACATAATCGTATGGATGATGGAGAGAAAAAAATTAAGCTTACCGTAACGAGAATTCTTCCGTTTTCAGCTTGTGACAAAAGCGTGGCGATTCTGGTTCGAATTCCGGCCAAGTGGGCGGCTAATTCTCGGGTTTCATGGTCATGGGTTAGTACCATGACTTGGCCCTCGAGGCGGATTGCTTCGGTGGCATGTTTCTTCAATTCGGTTGTTATTTTCTAAAAAAAAATGTCATGTAATGACTGTTAATAATAACTGGAGATTTGCATTATTATTAACAAGTGATTCATTGTTGAATGATAAAGCATGTATTAACGAAAAGTTATCGACTTGAATTTCAACATCATTGCATCATCTAATATGAGTCATCCTTGATATTGGTACCAGAGTACCAGATATTTTTTTTTCAAAAGTGACATTGATTCATATTCAAATATTTTGGGAATCAAACGAATTATGAGCTCGAATTTGGCACCAATAGGTTCCTAACAAAATTCCCACAAATTACATGTATTTTAACAGTACCATGAGAGGAACCATGTCCAAACCAAAGATGGCACTGCGTCATATTTATTCAAGTATTTCAAAAACCAAATGAGTTATGGGTTTGAATTCAGTACCAATGGGTTCCTGACAAAAGTCCCCTTAAATAATGTCCTTGTACTTTCAAAGAACCATGTGAAAAAAAACATGCCCAAACTTCCATGAAATTATTTGTACAAAAAATGACACTGCGTCATGTTTATTCAAATAATTCGGGAACCAAATGAGTAATGAACTTGAAATTGGCACCAATAGATTCCTAACTAGATTCTCGGTGAATTATGTTCATCTACTTTTACAGTACCATCAAGGAGACCATGTGAAAACCATGCCTAAACTTCCTTAAAATAATTTTGGCAAAAATGACACTGCATTATGCGAATATTTCGGGAACCAAACGAGTTATGGGCTTGAAATTGGTACCAACAGATACCTAACTAAATTCCCATAAATTACGATGCTGTAGTTTAACAGTACCATGAGAGGAACCATGTGAAAACCATGCCCAAACTTCCTTGAAATAATTTTCACAAAAATGATATTCAAATAATTCTGAAACTAGTTGGGGTTACATGAGCTTGAAATTGGCATCCATGGGTTCCTGACTAAATTCCCCATAAACTATGTTGATGTACTTTTACAGTACCATACGAGGAACCATGTGAAAACTTCCATGAAATAATTTTTACAAAAATGACACTGCATTATGTTTGTTCAAATAATCCAGGAACCAAACGAGTTATGGGCTTGAAATTGGTACCAATAGATTCCTAACTAAATTGTCCATAAATTATGTTCCTCTACTTTTACAGTACCATCAAGGAAACCATGTGAAAACCATGCCTAAACTTCCTTGAAATAATTTTGGCAAAAATGACACTGCATTATGTTTACTCGAATATTTCGGGAACCAAACGAGTTATGGGCTTGAAAATGATACCAACAGATATCCAACTAAATTCCCCATAAATTACGATGCTGTAGTTTAACAGTACCATGAGAGGAACCATGTGAAAACCATGCCCAAAGTTCCTTGAAATAATTTTTACAGAAATGATATTCAAATAATTCTGGAACCAGTTGGGGTTACATGAGCTTGAAATTGGCATCCATGGGTTCCTGACTAAATTCCCCATAAACTATGTTGATGTACTTTTACAGTACCATACGAGGAACCATGTGAAAACCATGCCCAAAGTTCCTTGAAATAATTTTTACAGAAATGATATTCAAATAATTCTGGAACCAGTTGGGGTTACATGAGCTTGAAATTGGCATCCATGGGTTCCTGACTAAATTCCCCATAAACTATGTTGATGTACTTTTACAGTACCATACGAGGAACCATGTGAAAACTTCCATGAAATAATTTTTACAAAAATGACACTGCATTATGTTTGTTCAAATAATCCAGGAACCAAACGAGTTATGGGCTTGAAATTGGTACCAATAGATTCCTAACTAAATTGTCCATAAATTATGTTCCTCTACTTTTACAGTACCATCAAGGAAACCATGTGAAAACCATGCCTAAACTTCCCTAAAATAATTTTTGCAAAAATGACACTGCATTATGTTTACTCGAATATTTCGGGAACCAAACGAGTTATGGGCTTGAAAATGGTACCAACAGATACCCAACTAAATTCCCCATAAATTACGATGCTGTAGTTTAACAGTTCCATGAGAGGAACCATGTGAAAACCATGGCCAAACTTCCTTGAAATAATTTTTACAGAAATGACATTTAAATAATTCTGGAACCAGTTAAAGTTAGATGAGCTTGAAATTGACATCCATGGGTTCCTAACTAAATTCCCCATAAATTATGTCGATGTACTTTTACAGTACCATCATGGGAACCATGTGAAAACCATGCCTAAACTTCCTTAAAATAATGTTGGCAAAAATGACACTGCATTATGTTTACTCGAATATTTCGGGAACCAAACGAGTAATGGGCTTGAAAATGGTACCAACAGGTACCCAACTAAATTCCCCATAAATTACGATTCTGTAGTTTAACAGTACCATGAGAGGAACCATGTGAAAACCATGCCCAAAGTTCCTTGAAATAATTTTTACAGAAATGACATTCAAATAATTCTGGAACCAGTTAAAGTTAGATGAGCTTGAAATTGACATCCATGGGTTCCTAACTAAGTTCCCCATAAATTATGTTTATGTACTTTTACAGTACCATAAGAGGAACCATGTGAAAACTTCCATGAAATCATTTTTACAAAAATGACACTGCATTATGTTTATTCAAATATTCCAGGAACCAAACGAGTTATGGGCTTGAAATTGGTACCAATAGATTCCTAACTAAATTGTCCATAAATGATGTTCCTCTACTTTTACAGTACCATCAAGGAAACCATGTGAAAACCATGCCTAAACTTCCTTGAAATAATTTTGGCAAAAATGACACTGCATTATGTTTACTCGAATATTTCGGGAACCAAACGAGTTATGGGCTTGAAAATGGTACCAACAGATACCCAACTAAATTCCCCATAAATTACGATGCTGTAGTTTAACAGTACCATGAGAGGAACCATGTGAAAACCATGCCCAAACTTCCTTGAAATAATTTTTACAGAAATGACATTTAAATAATTCTGGAACCAGTTAAAGTTAGATGAGCTTGAAATTGACATCCATGAGTTCCTAACTAAGTTCCCCATAAATTATGTCCATCTACTTTTACAGTACCATCAAGGAAACCATGTGAAAACCATGCCTAAACTTCCTTAAAATAATTTTGGCAAAAATGACACTGCATTATGTTTACTCGAATATTTCGGGAACCAAACGAGTTATGGGCTTGAAAATGGTACCAACAGATACCCAACTAAATTCCCCATAAATTACGATGCTGTAGTTTAACAGTACCATGAGAGGAACCATGTGAAAACCATGCCCAAACTTCCTTGAAATAATTTTTACAGAAATGACATTTAAATAATTCTGGAACCAGTTAAAGTTAGATGAGCTTGAAATTGACATCCATGGGTTCCTAACTAAGTTCCCCATAAATTATGTCCATCTACTTTTACACTACCATCAAGGAAACCATGTGAAAACCATGCCTAAACTTCCTTAAAATAATTTTGGCAAAAATGACACTGCATTATGTTTACTCGAATATTTCGGAAACCAAACGAGTTATGGGCTTGAAAATGGTACCAACAGATACCTAACTGAATTCCCCGTAAATAACATTATGTAGTTTAACAGTACCATGCGAGGAACCATGTGAAAACCATACCCAAACTTCCTTGAAATAATTTTTACAGAAATGACATTTAAATAATTCTGGAACCAGTTAAAGTTAGATGAGCTTGAAATTGACATCCATGGGTTCCTAACTAAGTTCCCCATAAATTATGTTTATGTACTTTTATAGTACCATAAGAGGAACCATGTGAAAACTTCCATGAAATCATTTTTACATCAATGACACTGCATTTTGTTTATTCAAATATTTCAGGAACCAAACGAGTAATGGGCTTGAAATTGGTACCAACAGATACCTAACTGAATTCCCCATAAATTACGATGCTGTATTTTGACAGTACCATGAGGGGAACCATGTGAAAACCATGCCCAATGTTCCTTGAAATAATTTTTACAGAAATGATATTCAAATAATTCTGGAACCAGTTAAAGTTAGATGATCTTGAAATTGACATCCATGGGTTCCTAACTAAGTTCCCCATAAATTATGTTTATGTACTTTTACAGTACCATAAGAGGAACCATGTGAAAACTTCCATAAAATCATTTTTACATCAATGACACTGCATTTTGTTTATTCAAATATTTCAGGAACCAAACGAGTTATGGGCTTGAAATTGGTACCAATAGATTCCTAACTAAATTGTCCATAAATTATGTTCCTCTACTTTTACAGTACCATGAGAAGAACCATGTAAAAACCATGCCCAAACTTCCATGAAATAATTTTCACAAAATTGACACTGCGTCATGTTTATTTAAATATTTCGAGAACCAGATGAGTTATGGGCTTGAATTTGGCACCAATATGTTCGCCATAGATTATGTTCGATATACTTTTATTGCACCATCAAGAAAACCTTGTGAAAACCATACTCAAACTTTAAAATAAAAATTTAAAAAAAACTCCATTTCAACAGAAAACTGACACACAAAAAGTAAAAACAACTTGTGTGAAAACTCACATTCTCTACGTATGTAAGTTGAGAAAACAAAAAAATTGTTTGAATTGAAATTCAAATTGAAAACCAATCACAATAAATATCAATTTAAGCAGACTTCAAGAGCTAATAAATCAACATTAAATGCGTAATTTTGAAGACTATTTTAGGACGTTCACTCATTAAAAATATTTTAAAACAAATTTTACCAGCAAAAACGAAAACACAATCACAAATTTGCAAATTTAAATAACTTTTAACTGATAAAAAGAAACAAATTTGCATCGGAAAAATCGCACACTTTTCGAACCGAATGCCGGGAAAGAACTTCACGACTGAATGAATGAATCTTGTCTGTGCGATAGATTCACAGTTGGTGGGGTATAGTCGAGGCACGCTGTGTAGTTTATTCAATGTATATTGATGGAATGAGGTTTTATCAAAAAAAACTTCAAATGAAAGTTGTAGGAAATTTAATTGGCTATAAAAAATCTTATTTGGGTTTTTTCGATTTACGTTGTAGTTTTTGAGTTATTGGCAAAAAACTGTAAGCTGTATTTTGCCAAATATGTTTCAAATGTATGCAACCAGGGGTACATGGTTGCATACATACTAAACCCCTCAAAAATTGATTTTAAAAACTTTTTCAATTATTATCGAACACACTCATCCAAAATAAACTGATCTGTGCACGATGACGGCATTTATTTACCAAATCGCACTGAGGTCAATGTTGCGCCGAGAGTATTTTTGGTTTGATGATGTAACCTTGAGTCATGTGGTATTCACAAGAATAAATTGTATGGACAATATTTGATTGAATTAACGGTAGATGACTTGAATTTAATTTAATGAGGAAAGGGTTAAAAATGTGGATGACGACTCAAAAATTTAAATTTGTGTATGTGTTATGCACTGATGTTCTATTATTGTGTATTGGCATAATTGCAAGCGCCAATAATTCAAGGTACATAAAACGTGATCATTTTGGTGCCAAAAAGTAATAAACAGGAGTTTATTTTTTTACTTCCGACATTTTTGTTGAAGCTATTTTTGATGAGGAAGATTAAATTCGATCATTTTCAAAAACTATTTCGTAAATTTATTTTTTAATAATATGTTAATTATTTTTTTTGTACCTACCAAGCATCAAATAAGAATAATCATAAAATGAACTAGTTGTAGTTTTTTGTCTATAATTCAAAAGAGTTGAGGTTAATCAATAATTCCTCTAGAACTTTTTTGATAAGAAAATTTCCTACAACTTTTATTTGAAGTATTTTTTTAGTGAAATTTCATATTAGCGATATATCATTCATCAAACGATGACATTTATCAAAAGAAAAACGCAAATAATATTTTTATAGCCAATAAAGTTCACTATATCTTTTATTTGAAGTATTTTTCATTAAAACTCTCTAAAACATTTATCAAAAAACACGAAAAAATGTCGAGACTCAAAACAACTGAACTGATAGATTTTTGCAAAAAACTCGAAAACGATACGGTTTATCAAAAAAACTCAAATGACATATTTTATAGCCAATAAAATTCCCTAGAGGTTTATTTGAAGTATTTTTTAGTAAAACTCTATTTTCTTGATATAACATAATCATAAAAAAAACGAAAAAATATCGAGGCTCAAACAACTGAGCTAGTTATAGATTCTTGCAAAAAACTCAAAAACGAAGAGGTTTATCAAAAAACCCACATGACATTTTTTATAGTCAATAAGATTCCCTACAAATTTTGTTTGAAGAATTTTTTGATAAAACCACATTCCACCAATCAACAAATCAATAAAAATCAGTACATTCCAGAAACTCGACCAGTAATAGTTTTTTGGGAAAAATTCAAAAACGACCAGGTTTATAAAAAAACAAAAATATTTTTTATAGCCAATTAAATTCCCTACAAATGTTAATTTTAAGATTTTTTTGATAAAACCTTTTTCCATCAATATACTGATCATCAGAAAACATGGAAAAATCAGTAGGCTTCAGAAACTATGTAGACCAGTGACAATATTTTGGAAAAAATCAAAAACGACGAGGTTTATCCAAAAAATAACTGGAAACATTTTTTGTAGTTAATTTAACTCCCTACAAATTTCATTTGAAGAATTTTTTGATAAAACCACATTCCATCAATATACAGTTCAACAAAAACCATGAAAAAATCAGTAGATTCAAGAAACTAGACCAGTAATAGTTTTTTGGACAAAAATCAAAAACGAAGAGGTTTATCAAAAAACCCACATGACATTTTTTATAGTCAATAAGATTCCCTACAAATTTTGTTTGAAGAATTTTTTGATAAAACAACATTTCATCGATATACAAATCAATAAAAAACATGGAGAAATTAGTAGAATCCAAAAACTAGACCGGTAATAGTTTTTTGGAAAAAGAAAAACGACGAGGTTTATCAAAAAAAAAACAGAGACATTCTTTAAAGTCAATTAAATTCTCTACGAATTTTATTTGAAGAATTTTTTGATAGAACAACATTTCATCGATATACAAATCAATAAAAAACATGAACAAATTAGTAGAATCCAAAAACTAGACCGGTAATAGTTTTTTGGAAAAAGATAAAAAACGACAAGGTTTATCAAAAAAAAACCAAAGACATTTTTTGAAGCCAACGAAATTCCCTACTAATTTTATTTGAAGAATTTTTTGATAAAACCACATTCCACCAATCAACAAATCAATAAAAATCAGTACATTCCAGAAACTCAACCAGTAATAGTTTTTTAGGAAAATTCAAAAACGACGAGGCTTATAAAAAAAAATCAAAAACATTTTTCATAGCCAATCAAAATCCCTACAAATTTTATTTGAAGAATTTTTTGATAAAACCATATTCCATCAATATATATATCCAGAAACTATGTAGAACAGTAACAGTGTTTTGGAAAAAATCAAAAACGACGGAGGCTTATCAAAAAAATCCTGGAAACATTTCTTATCAATCAAATTCCCTACTTGAAGAATATTTTGATAAAATTACATATACAGCTGATAAAAAAAATCCAGTTAGAGTTTTTGGAAAAAAACTCAAAAACGACGGCGTTTATCATCAGACAAACCCAAATGACATTTTTTTTAGCCAATGAACTTCCATTTGAAGTATATTTTTCAATAAAAAAATCAGTACAAAGTGCATCAAAATATAAAAATACCTTTCGCTTATTCATACCATGCCTTGACCTACACCAATATACCCATACCAGGCTTATAAACCCCATAAAGTCAAAACCACTCACCTCAAGGTTTTCCAACATCTGTTCAAAACCTCGACAAGGCAACAATTCGATGGAAGATTCCGTTTCCACCAAAGATATCTGAAGTTTGCCTACATCCTCGACTAAGTTCTGTTTAAAACAAAAAAAATTAAACTCCTGCCAAATTAAACTACTGAAAAATTAGCAAGCATTCAAATGTATTATACCCATCTATCCCAAAGCCCCCACACAAAAAAAAAACAACAAGCTTGACACTCATATAATATACGACAGAAACATCAACACACACATGAGTACAAATAAGTTAGAAATCATGCAGATCTTCCAACTCAAACAAATCACACATGAATAGTTCACCTTTCTGCGCCGCCGCTCTGCCTCTTTGGTTGTGTCCGGCTGCAATGTGGGCCCTACAGGAGGAGTGGGAGTGGGAGTGTTAGTTACAGGAGGTTCTCCTGCAAGATACGAACTGGTTTCGCGCCAACCACCGATGCCACCTGGCAGATCGTACATGAGATACTGCGATTGTGGAAGTCCGTTGACAGATGGGGTGGCACGTGGTGGCTGTGGTGAGCCACCTCCGCTAGAACCATTATCTTCGTCTTTATCCTCTTCTTTTAGTACGGGTACTTCTATGGGGGCGCGGGTACTAAACCATTGTTCTTCTGCCTGGTCGTACATGGCTTTGTCCAACCAAAATGAATCTTCTGCTAAATTGTGCGATAGGCTTTGCTGGTGGTACCATAAAGACTCTGCTTCTTCGTAGATGAGTCTCTCCAGCCAGAAGCTGTCCATTGATAGATTTTTAACCAGATTATCTTTGGGCTTTTTGTGGAAAACGTCAGATATCTTCTTGGTTACTGTCTTCAACAAGCTGGGTTTTTCCTTTGCTTCATAGTCAACTATAGCTACCACGTGTTCTTTAGACATCTTCTTTTTACTTTTGTCCTCAGTGGCCACTATGCTCTTCATCGAAGATATAATGCTACCAATCACACTCTTCTTTTTTGGTTGTGAATCCTCGCTGACTAGTTGCTCAATAACTTCAGCTTGTAGCTGAGTGGTGGCTCCATTGGAGTCACCAGATCTTACCACAGAGGCCCATGATTTAAGATGGGGTCTGGTGGTGTC
Source organism: Orchestes rusci (assembly GCA_958502075.1). Taxonomy (NCBI): domain Eukaryota; kingdom Metazoa; phylum Arthropoda; class Insecta; order Coleoptera; family Curculionidae; genus Orchestes; species Orchestes rusci. The sequence goes on from OY293312.1 coordinate 631,234, forward strand.
TTCTACAACATCTGGTTCTTCTTCAACATCCAATTGTGAACTTGGTTTGAGGGTCTGCATTACAACTTCCGGTTTGGTTTGGTCTACATCTTCCCTCTTCTCTTGTTGAGGCGTTGGTTTGGGTTTCTCCTCTACAGCTTCAATTTTGATTTGGTCCACATCTTCCCTCTGTTGTTGAGGAGTTGGTTTTGGTTTCTGCTCTACAGCTTCAGATTCGGTTTGGTCTACCACGTTCTTCTCTTGTTGAGGTTTGGGTTTTCGCACTACTTCAGGAGGTGATACTTGTCTTGGAGGTACTACATGTTGTGAAGCCACAATGTCAGCGTAAGTGACTTGATGGCTATCTTTGATTTCCTGTTGGAGTTTTGATATTTCAATTTGAGGTTCCATTTTTGGAGAAGAAGATGGTTTGGTAACTTCTTTCTGAACTTTTTCCATCATCGGCAAAGGTTCTCTGCTTTTAGGCACCTTGGCCTTGGTGGTGCGCTCTGGAGAGGGTTTTATATGACCTTTGGACTTCTTGGGCTTCATGTCTTTGACTTCATCAGGTTGCACAACCTCTTTCTTGACGATTATTTGGGGCATAGGAGATGGTTCTCTGCTGGTAGCAGCTATTTTGGCCCACGTCACCTCACTACCAGTAGTCTGAGGTGGTTCTACAGCCAATGTAACTACCACTTCTGGTTGGGGAGACTTGCTCCGTTTTCTAGACTTCCGCGGCTCTTCACTAGGTGGCGACACACTACTCGTTTTATGACCTTTAAACTTCTTAGGCTTCGTGTCTTTGACTTCCTCTTCTTCAACTACTACTTGGTGTATAGGAGATGGTTCTCTGCTGGAAGCAGCTATTTTGGCCCACGTCACCTCACTACCAGTACTCTGTGGTTCTACTAAAGCGGGGGTAACCACCACTTCAGGTCGGGGAGACTTGCTACGTTTTCTAGACTTCCTGATGGACTTGGTTTCTGAATCTTCACTACTCGTCTTATGACCTTTGGCCTTCTTAGGTTTCTTGTCTTTGACCTCTTCAGGTTGCACAACCTCTTTTTTGACTACCACTTGAGGCGTGGGAGATGGTTCTCTGCTGGTAGCAGCTATTTTGGCCCACGTCACCTCACTACCAGTAGTCTGAGGTGGTTCTACAGCCAATGTAACCACCACTTCTGGTTGGGGAGACTTGCTCCGTTTTCTAGACTTCCGTGGCTCTTCACTAGGTGGCGACACACTACTCGTTTTATGACCTTTAGACTTCTTAGGCTTCGTTTCTTTGACTTCCTCTTCTTTAACTACTACTTGGTGTATAGGAGATGGTTCTCTGCTGGTAGCGGCTATTTTGGCCCACGTCACCTCACTACCAGTACTCTGTGGTTCTACTAAAGCGGAGGTAACCACCACTTCAGGTCGGGGAGACTTGCTCCGTTTTCCAGACTTCCTGGACTTGGTTTCTGAATCTTCACTACTCGTCTTATGACCTTTGGCCTTCTTAGGTTTCGGGTCTTTGACCTCTTCAGGTTGCACAACCTCTTTTTTGACTACCACTTGAGGCGTGGGAGATGGTTCTCTGCTGGTAGCAGCTATTTTGGCCCACGTCACCTCACTACCAGTACTCTGTGTTTCTACTACAGCCGGTATAACCACCACTTCTGGTCTGGGAGACTTGCTCCGCTTTCTAGACTTCCTTTCTGGCTCTTCACTACTCTCAACAACCTCAGCGTAGGTCTTACCAGAAGCCTGCAGCTGTGCCCAAACATTAGAATGAATCTCAGTAACCACATCCTTGGGCAGCAAATCTAATTCGCTCAGCTCTTGTTTACGTTCTGGAGTGTCCTTCAACATTTCATTAACCCACGTGTTGCTGGCATGGTCTAGAGGGATTTCGTAGCTATCCTCTTCGTCTGCCAGGTTGTAGACAGTACTAGTGTACTGCCATGGTTGCAGGATATTGGGTTCAGTGGTGGGTACGAATTCAGCTGCATCAGGGTTCAATCTAACATCGCTGCTAAGGTATTTGGGTATAAACTCCTGGGCTGTAGCAACGATTTTCTCGAAAGTGGTTTGTGGTACAAATTCTGGTGACTCGGGTGATAGAGATGATGGTTGAGAGGTGACTTCTTGGTTGGGTAGAGTGTCAAATCCGCTGTCTGTTTGTGATATGAGGGATTCGTCCAGTATTATCGTCGCGGAAGAAGCTTCTTCAACTGAGGATGTAGCAACAGTGGATTGTGGAGCGGGAATATCTTCTTCATCAGACAGAACCAATGGTTCGTCCAGTATATCCAGAAAAGCGGTTGTGGTTGCGTCAATTGGTAGGCCTTTGTATTCTACTTTTGTAGCAACAGTGGTTTGACTATGTTCTATTGCAAACACTGGTTTTGGTTCATTTTCATCAGTAGCAACTTCAAGTTCCTCCACTTCTTTTTCGGTAGATTTGATATCTTCTATAGCAACCACTTCAGATGATTCTAATTCATTTTCTTCTGAAGCAACAGTCGTGGCAATATCTTCTACAATAACCACCGTAGCAACTTTGGATGTTTTTGATTCATTCTCGTGTGTAACAACAGTTATTTCGGTATCTACTATAGAAACAGGTGTAGCATCTTCAAATGTATTCACTTCTTCAGTAGCAACAGGAGTTTTGGTATCTTCTACAGCAACTTCAGATGTTTGTGCTTCCTTCACTTTATCTTCTTTTGTAGCAACAGTGGTTTGTATAGCATCAGCTGTAGCAGCTTCAGGTGCTTCCATACCAAGAGTAATTAGCTGATCTTCTCCTTCATCAGACAGAACCATTGGTTCATCCAATATATCCAAAAAGGCGGAGGTTGTTTCATCAATTGGTAGACCTTTGTATTCCACTTTTGTTGCTACAGTAGCAACCGTAACTGCTTCAGATTCTTTCAGCTTGGTAGCATCAGTAGTTTTGATTTCTTCTACTGTACCAACTTCAGATGTTTGTGCATCCTTCATTTTATATTCTTCTGAAGCAACATCAGACTTCACTTCTACTGTTTCCGTAGCAACAATTGATCGGGTATCTTCTGGAGCAGCTTCGGTTGATATTTCCGGGAATTTATTTTCATCTGTAACAACAATGGTTAGCTGATCTTCTTCTTCATCAGACAAAACCATTGGTTCATCCAATACGTCCAGAAAAGCGGAAGTTGTTTCATCTATTGGTAGACCTTTGTACTCCACTTTTGTTGCTACAGATTCTTCCCGTTTACCGTCTCCTGTAGCAGCAGGACGCTGTTCATCTTCATCAATAGGAACTCCTTTATATTCCACTTTTGTTGCTACAAGAGCTTCTCGTTCGTCAACTGTGGCAACAATGGTTTGTTTCTCAAACCACGTCACCTCCTGACTCAACAACCACGTCATACCATACCACATAGGCTTATAATCATCCAATTCTTGTTGAACATGGTCTTTCAACGTTGGCTGCACCTTCTCCTCCTGAACCTTTTTCTCATACCACTCCACCTCTGCCTCCTCCAAAGCCACCATGTCATACGTGGGTTTGTGGTCATGTGGTTGACGGAAACCATCCTCCCAGTTCCACACGCATGTCTCCTCACGAGGGTCAACCACCTCATAACTGATGTGAGATTGAGGAAACAGCACTGGAGAGTCTTCGGAAATGTCTTCTTGTGAAGATGCCATAAGTTCGTGTTTGATAAACTCGACGGTGGCTGTGGTTGTGGTTGGTGGACTTGGTGGATGGGTGTGGTAACCATCCTCCCATGCCCAATGGGGTTGTGGGGTTAAAGCAACAGATTTTGTGTGTACATCAGTAGCAACAGTGGTTGGCTGATCTTCATCATCAGACAGAACCATTGGTTCATCCAATACGTCCAGAAAAGCAGATGTGGTTTCATCAATTGGTAGGCCTTTGTATTCCACTTTTGTTGCTACAGTAGCTGCCATAGATAATTTTGATTCTTCTAGTTTAATTTCTTCTGTAGAAACAATGATCGGTTGATGTTCTTCTTCATCTGACAGTACCATTGGTTCATCTAATACGTCCAGAAAGGCGGAGGTTGTTTCGTCGATCGGTAGACCTTTATACTCCACTTTTGTTGCTACAGTAACAACAGTAGCTGATTGTGGTTCTTCCATTTTTATCTCTTCTGCAGCAATCATCTGATCATCTTCATCAGAAAGAACCAAAGGTTCATCCAATACATCCAGAAAAGCAGATGTGGTTTCATCAATTGGTAGGCCTTTGTATTCCACTCTCGTTACTACTGTAGTTTGTAGTTCTTCCACTTTACTTTCTTCTGTAGCAACAGTGGTTTGTTGATCTTCTTCATCAGACAAAACGATTGGTTCATCCAGTACGTCCAAAAAGGCCGAAGTTGTTTCGTCAATCGGCAGACCTTTATACTCCACTTTTGTTGCTACAGTAACTGCCGTAGATGATTGTAGCTCTTTCGATTTGATCGTAGCAACAGTGGTTTGTTGATCTTCTTCATCAGAAAGAACCAGAGGTTCATCCAATACGTCCAGAAAAGCAGATGTGGTTTCATCAATTGGTAGGCCTTTGTATTCCACTTTTGTCGATACAGTAGCTGCCATAGATGATTTTGGTTCTTCCAGTTTAATTTCTTCAGTAGAAACAATGATTGGTTGATCTTCTTCTTCATCTGACAGTACCATTGGTTCATCTAAAACGTCCAGAAAGGCGGAGGTTGTTTCGTCAATTGGTAGACCTTTATACTCGACTTTTGTTGCTACAGTAACAACAGTAGCTGATTGTGGTTCTTCCATGTTTATCTCTTCTGCAGCAGTGTTTTTCTGATCTTCTTCATCAGAAAGAACAAAAGGTTCATCCAATACGTCCAGAAAAGCAGATGTGGTTTCATCAATTGGTAGGCCTTTGTATTCCACTTTTTTTACCAATGTAGCAACTTCAGATGACTGAAGCTCCTCCACTTTATTTTGTTCTATAGCAACAGTGATTTGATCTTCCTCCTCATCAGACAGAACCATTGGTTCATCCAACACGTCCAAAAATGCAGACGTGGTTTCGTCAATTGGTAGCCCTTTATATTCAACCTTTCTTGGTGTGAGCTCAACCATCTTTATCAAATCACATTCAACCTCCTTCACCTCCTGTTCAACCACAACAGTACTGGTAGCAACACTAACAGTCTCGATTGTTTCAGTCTGACTGCTCTTCTCTGGTACAACCAAATTTTTTTCTTCGACAACAAACGCAGGCTGCTGTACGTCGTCGTGCTTCTTCTTGTGCTTCTTTTTCTTGGCATTCTTCTTGTCATCAACAACTTCAGGCTGTTGTGTACCTGACGGGGTTGTGGGAGCAACTACGTGTCTAATTGGTTCATGATTAACAATGGAGGTGGGTACTATTGGTTCACCGTGTCCACCTTCAGCTACAATACTGGCCCAACGTCTCAGTTTCTTGCCTTTGTCAGCTACTGCGTTTGAAGCTTGTGGTTCATTTGTTGTTTCCACCAACACCGGTTCTTCTGGAACCACAGTATCAGTTGTCTGTGGTGTTTCTTCAAATTTGACTGTCATCCCGGCTTCGAGATTCTTTTGTTGCTTTTTCTTGGATTTGATTGGTTTGTCGATATCTTCAGTAGCTGTTATAGCTGAAGATGGTGGTTGTACCACTATGGGAGGTTCGGGTTGTTTACTTCCAACCACACTGGCCCATCTGCGCAGTTTCTTATCATGGATGGCTTCAGAAACATTTTTGATCATTCCTGCTTCAACTGGGGCCTCAGAATCAATAAATTCTTCCACTTCTGATTCTTCTACCACTCTTTGTCTTTGTTCAACTTCTATAAAGCTGTCTATGATGATCTTACTTGATTGAGAAGTTACCACATGTTCATCCACAGCAATCTGAAGCTTGCTTGGTTCTTCTTCAGTGATATTCTTTTCAACCTCTGTCGTACTAGCAACAACACTGCGCAGGTCTTTGCTGGAATCTTCAGCAATAGCTTCACTGTCAATTTGTAACTTGTCCCCAACCATTTTCTTCTTGTGTTTCTTCTTTTTCGATTTTGATTTTGCACTTGTGGTCTCTTCAGCTTCAACCAGCACAGCTGAAGTCTCTTGTGGTTGTGTTTGTGCTCTTTCGGTATCAATCAATTCTTTGTTAATTTCTTCGTTCTTTTCTAATTCTTCAGTGTTGCTGCCAACCACACTGGCCCATCTGCGCAGCTGCTTGTCACCGTGTATTACAGCTTCGATTTTCTTCTTTTTGCTTTGCCCAGGTTCGGAGATTTCTTCCACTTGGACTTTGTTGTCGCCAGAGCCAATATCTTCGAGGTTTGCTTCTTCAGTTGTGGTTACTTTAGTGAAGTCTGCTTCTTCTGAAGCAACTACAGTTTCTAGTTGCATTATGGACATTTCTACTACTGGAGTTTTGCTAGCAACCACACTGGCCCATCCTTGTAGGGGTTTTTCTTCCTCTTGCTGTCCAACTGAACTGTCTGTGGGTTTTTGTTCTACATCTGGTTTTTTCTTGTGCTTCTTCTTAGATTTAGGCTTGTCTTCAACGATTTCTTCAATCACATTGGCAGCTTTAGTTGATTCAGCTTCTTCAGTTTTCGTGATTTCTTCCACAGTTATGGTTTGTGCTTCTAATTCCTGCCTTTCAATGGCCAGGAAGTCAGCTCCATCAGTTTTGCTACCAACAACACTAGCCCATCTTCGTAAGGTTCTATTTTCTAGATTAGTATCAAAAGATTCGGATGTTTGTCTGATTTCTTCAACCACATCAGCTACTGTTTCTACAACCTCTTCAACCTTGGCTGACTTTTTCTTGTGCTTCTTTTTCTTGGATTTGGTTGTTTCATCAATGTGGGCAGTTACAACTGGTTCTTCAGTATCAACCACACCAGTTTTATTGTCTTCACCATCTTCAAAACAGTGAGAGGTTTGTTCGATTGGTTCAACCACTGTGTCTACAACTGATTTTTTCTTGTGCTTTTTCATAGAATTGATTGGGTCAAAAGCTGTCTTGGTTTCTTCCACAGTTACGTTTAGTGCTGCTAATTCGACAGTTTCTTGTTTTGTTGCTTCATCAACTTCAACAGTTACTGATTCATGTGCCAAAAAGGTTTCTTCTTTATCAGATGTTTTGCTACCAACAACACTTGCCTCTTCAATAGCTTCGATTACCTCAACACTTTTTTCAACATCCGCTGTCTTCTTCTTGTGCTTCTTATTCTTAGATTTTGTTGTTTCGGGTTCTGAAGCTTCGTCAACAACAATGTTGAGTGCGTTTTCAACAGTTTTGATTTCTTCAATAGTTACAACCTGGGATACTGATTCTTGCACATCGGGTGTTTTGCTACCAACAACACTGGCCCATCTTCTCGGAGTTCTATTTTCCGCTCCAACAGCTTCAGATGCTTGTGTAGGTTCTTCGATTTCTTCAACCACTGCTGCAACTTCCTCAACTTTAGCTGCCTTTTTCTTGTGCTTCTTTTTCTTTGATTTAGTTGGTTCGGGTTCTGAATCTTCGTCAGGATGAATGCTGAGGTCGGTTTCTACAAATGTCTTGGTTTCTTCAACAGTTTCATGAGCCTCGGAGGTTTGTCGAATTTCATCAAATACATTAAGGCATTGTTCGGATTTCTCTTCAACTTTGGTTGATTCATGTTCAGTAGCTTCTCCAATGTTTTGGATTTCTTCAACAGTTCTGTGTAGTGCTTCTGGTTCATCAGCTGTTTTGCTACCCACAACACTTGCCCATCTTCGTGGAGTTCGATTGTCAAGAAATTCTTCTTCAATAGCTTCGGAAGTTGGTGTAACTTTTTCAACCACTGTGTCCACGACCACAGCTGTCTTTTTTTTGTGTTTCTTTTTTTTAGATTTGATTGGTTCGTCAATTTCAATGTCGACTACAGCTTCAGTGACAACTTGGGATACTGATTCTTGCACAGCAGGTTCTTGACTACCGACCACACTAGCCCATCTTCTTGGAGCTCTATTTTCAAGATGTTCATCTTCAAAAGCTTGAGAAGTTTGCCTTAGTTCTTCAAGCACATCAACGGATTCTTCTCGTTCAAGGACCTCAGGCTTCTTTTTAGTGTTGAGTTCTGCTTCTTCAATATTCACAAGCTGGGCTTCTGATTCCTGTACCTCAATGGCCAGGAAATCAGCTGTATCACGTGGTGTTCGATTTTCAAGAGCTTCGTCCTCAAGTTTTGGCAAGGTTTCTTTCAGTTCTTCAATTTCTTCAACCACTTCAACGGACTGTACTGAAGGTTTCTCTTCTGATGAATGTGTCACAATGACAGATTGATTGGGTTCTTTGCTACCAACCACACTGGCCCATCTTCGTGGAGTTCTATTATCTTGATGTTGGTCTTCAACCACATCAACACGTGGTTCTGGATAATCTCCAACCACTGTTTCTACGACTTCCTCAACCTTAGCAGTCTTCTTCTTGTGCTTCTTTCTCTTAGATTTGGTTGGTTCATGTTGTGAAGCTTCGTCAATGTTAATGTTTTCAGCTTCAGTGACAATTTGGGATACTGATTCTTGCACTTCTGGTTCTTTGCTACCAACAACACTGGCCCATTTTCTTGGAGCTCTATTTTCATGATCATCTTCAACAGCTTCAAAAGCTTGAGAAGTTTGTCTTAGTTCTTCAAGCACATCAACGGATTCTTCTCGTTCAAGGACCTCAGGCTTCTTCTTAGTGTTGAGTTCTGCTTCTTCAATATTCACAAGCTGGGCTTCTGATTTCTGTACCTCAATGGCCAGGAAATCAGCTGTATCACGTGGTGTTCTATTTTCAAGAGCTTCGTCCTCAAGTTTTGGCAACGTTTCTTTCAGTTCTTCAATTTCTTCAACCACTTCAACGGACTGTACTGCAGGTTTCTCTTCTGATGTTTGTGTCACAATGACAGATTGGTTGGGTTCTTTGCTACCAACCACACTGGCCCATCTTCGTGGAGTTCTATTATCTTGATGTTGGTCTTCAACCACATCAACACGTGGTTCTGGATAATCTCCAACCACTGTTTCTACGACTTCCTCAACCTTAGCAGTCTTCTTCTTGTGCTTCTTTCTCTTAGATTTGGTTGGTTCATGTTGTGAAGCTTCGTCAATGTTAATGTTTTCAGCTTCAGTGACAATTTGGGATACTGATTCTTGCACTTCTGGTTCTTTGCTACCAACAACACTGGCCCATTTTCTTGGAGCTCTATTTTCATGATCATCTTCAACAGCTTCAAAAGCTTGAGAAGTTTGTCTTAGTTCTTCAAGCACATCAACGGATTCTTCTCGTTCAAGGACCTCAGGCTTCTTCTTAGTGTTGAGTTCTGCTTCTTCAATATTCACAAGCTGGGCTTCTGATTTCTGTACCTCAATGGCCAGGAAATCAGCTGTATCACGTGGTGTTCTATTTTCAAGAGCTTCGTCCTCAAGTTTTGGCAACGTTTCTTTCAGTTCTTCAATTTCTTCAACCACTTCAACGGACTGTACTGCAGGTTTCTCTTCTGATGTTTGTGTCACAATGACAGATTGGTTGGGTTCTTTGCTACCAACCACACTGGCCCATCTTCGTGGAGTTCTATTATCTTGATGTTGGTCTTCAACCACATCAACACGTGGTTCTGGATAATCTCCAACCACTGTTTCTACGACTTCCTCAACCTTAGCAGTCTTCTTCTTGTGCTTCTTTCTCTTAGATTTGGTTGGTTCATGTTGTGAAGCTTCGTCAATGTTAATGTTTTCAGCTTCAGTGACAATTTGGGATACTGATTCTTGCACTTCTGGTTCTTTGCTACCAACAACACTGGCCCATTTTCTTGGAGCTCTATTTTCATGATCATCTTCAACAGCTACAAAAGCTTGAGAAGTTTGTCTTAGTTCTTCAAGCACATCAATGGATTGTTCTGGTTTTTCAATCTCAGCTTCCTGGTTAGATTTTGAAGCTTCATCGATTTCTTCAAAAGTTACAAGTTGTGCTTCCGATTCCTGCACCTCAATAGCCAGAAAATCAGCTGTATCAGATGTATTACTACCGACAACACTTCGTGATCCATTTTCAACTACTTCAATAGATTGTATTGGGTTTTCTTTAACCACAGTTTCAGCTATCTTCTTGTGCTTCGTTTTTTTGGTTTTAGTTGATTCATGAACTGTCTTGGTTTCTTCAGTAGCTTCTGATGTTTGTGTCACAGTGACGGAAGATTCAGTTTCATCGGGCTCTTTGCTACCAACCACACTGGCCCATCTTCGTGGAGTTCTATTGTCTTGATGTTCGTCTTCAACCACAACAACAACTGGCTCAGGTATATCTTCAACCATTGTTTCTACCACTTCCCCAACCTCAGCTGCCTTCTTCTTGTGCTTCTTTTTCTTAGATTTGGTTGGTTCTTGTTCTTTACCTTCTTCAACGGTATTGGTTTCTTCAATCGTTACGATTTGGAGTTCCTTTGCCTGATTGACTTGGAATTCTGCTTGCTTCAGTTCTTCGATTTTTTCAACCACATCAGCCAATTGTACTAATTCCTTTTCAACGGTTTCTACGATTTCTTCAACCTTTTCTTTGTTGACTTCTTCAACTGTTTCAGTTTCTTCAACAGTTGCTGATTCCTGTACTTCTAAAGCTTTCGAGTCAGCTGGGTGTGGTTCTTTGCTACCAACCACACTTGCCCATCTTCTTGGTATTCTATTTTCAAAATTGTCTTCTTCAGTAGCTGCGGGAGTTTGTCTTGGTTCTTTGATTTCTTCAAACACATCAACAGATTGTTGTGATTTCTCTTCAACTACTTCCTCGACCTTATCTATCTTCTTTTTGTGCTTCTTTTTCTTGGCTTTGACTGGTTCGTGGACTGAAGCTTCGTCAGCTTTGCTTTCTTCCACATTTACATTTTGTACTGCTGGTTCAAGAGTTTCGACATCAGCCTGAGAGGTTTGCCTAAGTTCTTCCTTTTCCTCAGATTTGGTTGATTCTTCATTCGAAGCCTTGTCAATGTCAATGTTAAGATCAGCATCTGCAATTGTTACAAGTTGAGCTTCTGATTCTTGCATCTCAATCGCCAGAAATTCAACTTCTTTGCTACCAACCACACTGGCCCATCTTCTTGGAGTTCTATTTTCACCAATTTCTTCCTCTACAGTTTGAGAGGATTGCTCTGGTTCTTCGATTTCTTTAACTGGTTCTTCTTCAGTTGGTTGTTCTACAATCTGAGCTGACTTTTTCTTGTGCTTCCTTTTCTGGCATTTGGTTGGTTCGTGAGCTGGAGTTTCATCAGCTGCTGCTGATTCAAGAGTTTCGTCCTCAGTAGCTGTGGAGACTGGTCTCAATTCTTCGATTTTTTCAACCACGAAAGTTGAGTCTTGTTCGGTAGCTTCGTCAACGCTAACGTTGACTGTAGCTTCTTCAATTGACGCTGTTTCTTCAACAGTTAGAACTTGAGGTCCTGATTCCTGTGCCAAAAAGGATGCAGATGTCTTGGTACCAACAACATTTGCCCATCTTTTTGGAGCTGTCTTTTCTAAATCTTCGACTTCAACAGCTTGGGAAGTTTGTCTAGGTTCTTCGATTTCTTGAAGCGCATCAACCTCAGCTGTCTTCTTCTTGTTCTTCTTTTTCTTAGATTTAGTTAGGTTTTGTACGTCTGATTGCTGCTGCTCAATAAGCAGGAATTCAGCCACATCAGATTTTTTGATACCAACAACAACTGCTTCGATTTCTTCAACCTCAGCACTGGATGTTGGAAGTTCTTCAAATGTAGTGGTTTCTTCAACAGCTACGATGTGAGGTTGTGATTCCTCTACTTCTAAAACTTGATCTGGTTCTTTGCTGCCAACCACACTGGCCCATCTTCGTGTGGTTCTAGATTTCAAATTTTCGTCTTCAACAGCTTCAAAGGTCTGAGATGTTTGTCTAAGTTCGATTTCTTCAAACACATCAAGTTGTTTTGATTTTTCTTCAACCACTGTTTTTTCTACCTCCTCAACCTTGGCTGTCTTTTTTCTGTGCTTCTTTTTCTGAGACTTAGTTGATTCGTCTTTATCAGTCTTTTTGGTTTTTTCAACAGTTGTAACTTGAGGTACCGATTCCTGAATCTCAGAAGTCTGAGATTTTGGTTCTTCAGGTTCTTTGCTACCAACAACACTTGCCCATCTTCTTGGTGTTCTATTATCAAGAGTTTCTTCTTCAACTGCTTGGGAGCTTTGTCTAGGTTTTTGAATTTCTTCAACTACATTGACAAATTGTTCGGATTTGTCTTCAACTACAGTTTTCACAAACTCTTCTTCGGCTGTCTTCTTTTTCATGAATTTGGTTGAGTCTGGTTCCGGAGCTTCTTCAACAGTTGAAGCTTGGGCAACAAAAGCTGCAGATTCAGCTTCATGAGACGGTTTCCTACCAACCACGCTGGCCCATCTTCTCAATGTTTTATTATCAAGCGTTTCTTCTTCAACAGCTTCGGAGGTTTGTCTCAGTTCTTCGATTTCTTCAAACACATCAATAGATTGTTGTGATTTCTCTTCAACCGCTTTAGTCTTTTTTTTGTGCTTCTTCTTCTTAGATTTGGTTGATTCTTGTTCTGTAGCTTCGTCAATTGTCTCTATTTCTTCAACAGCTGCAACTTGGAATACTGATTCCTGTGTCAAAAAGGCTTCAGTTTCATCAGAAGTTTTGCCACCAACAATACTAGCCCATCTTCTTGGTGTTCTATTATCAAGAATTTCTTCTTTGACAGCTTCGGAGGTTTGACTTAGTTCTTCGATTTCTTCAAACATACCAACAGATTTTTGTGATATCTCTTCAGTTAATGTTTCTACCGCCTTTTTCTTTGATTTGCTTGATTCGTGTTGAGTAGGTTCGACTGTAGCTTCTTCAGTTGTTTCTGTACCTTCAACAGCTACAACTTGAGGTACTGATTCTTGAGTCGGAAAGGATTCAGATTCAGGAGACGGTTTGCTACCAACCACACTGGCCCATCTTCTTGGTGTTCTATTTTCAAGATTGTCATCTTCAATAGCTTCGTAGGTTTGTCTCACTTCTTCAATACATTGTTGTGATGTCTCTTCAATTACTGTTTCCACAATTTTCTCAACTTTGGATGTTTTCTTTTTGTGCTTCTTTTTCTTGGATTTGATGGATTCTTGTTCGGTAACTTTGTCAACGTCAATGTCAAGTTTAGCTTCTTCAATTGTCTCTGTTTCTTCAGCAGTTACAGCTTGGGGTGCTGATTCCTGAGCCAAAAAGACCTCCTCTCCTTTAGGTGTCTTCTTTTTGTGCTTCTTTTTCTTCGATTTGTTTGGTTCTGCCACAGTTACATTTTGAACTGTTGATTCAAGAGTTTCGTCTGCAGTAGCTTTGAAGACTTGTTTTGATTCTTCGATTTTTTCAACCACAGATGTCGTAGATTCATCAACGCTAGTTTTGACTGAATCTTCTTCACAAGCTAACAACAGTATTGATTCATGTGTCAAAAAGGCTTTGGATTCAGCTTCATCAGATGTTAATGTTCTATTTTCAACAATTTCATGAGTTTGGGTAATTAATTTATCTTCAATCGTTGGTTTTACAACCATCTTCTTGTGCTTCTTGGTTCTGGATTTTGTTTTTTGTCCCGAAATTTCATTGTCGATGGTAAAATCATCAACAGCTACCATTTGTGCATTAACAGACGCTTCGATTGAACCTTTTTGCTCTACTTCAACATCAATGTCCTTTTGTTCTGCTGCTGAAGCTTCATCAGACTTGCCACCAACAACGTTTTCTTCATCTTCAGCTGAGGTTTGGTCCATCTTCTTTGCCACCTCCTCAACCTTGGCTGTTTTGCTTAGGTTGTCAGCTTCAACGTCATCCTCAGTCAACACCACCTCTTTAATAGGCCCATTTCTGTCAACTGGCAGAGGTAGATCAACCACGGATTTATCGTCCATGGTGCAATCTGCTGCTTCAACAATTTCAAAACCACCATCTACTGACTCATCCGGAGCAGGGACAAACTCAAACTGGCTTGCCAATTCTTCAGGTATGATCTGAGGGTGTTCCTCGAACGACACAGATTTCTTCTTTTTCTTCAATTTGTCGCTAATTTCACCATCAATGACAGTGTCATGATGTACAAACATTAGGGGGGTGTCAATTGACATTGCATGACGTTTGACGTCTTGCTTTTGACTGGGACGTTCCTTGACCGAACCAAAGATGGCGTGTTCCACGTCAATCTTCTGCAAATCTGCTGCTGTTTCCTGCTGGTATTTAGCGAGGATTTCTTGTTTGAGGAACTTGAGAACGTCCACATCTACCTCCTGTGGTTTTTGTGATGGGTTGATGGTAAAGGGGCTGTGTTCTGGTTGTAAGTACTCGATTTCTGGCAATGGTGTTGTTGGTTCTATTACAGCTTCCTGGCTTTGCCCATTGGTCACCAAAGTGGTTGATGACTCTAGTTGTTCCATCGTATTCTCAACAACGGTACTCTGTGTTTCAATTAAATTTACGGACGCTTGTAGTGAGTCCCTCCTCACAGTAGTACCCACACTCCTCTCAGCACTGGGCAGTCTAACCTTCATATTCTCACAAGTCTGCCGTTCCACTACAACTCCCTCTTCAATTAAATTAATGGAGGCTTGTAGTGAGTCTCTCCTCACAGTAGTACCCACACTTCTCTCAGCACTAGGCAGTCTAAGTTCCACATCCTCCCAAGTCTGCCGTTCCACTACAACTCCCTCTTCGATTAAATTTATGGAGGCTTGTAGTGAGTCTCTCCTCACAGTAGTACCCACACTTCTCTCAGCACTGGGCAGTCTAAGTTCCACATCTTCCCAACTCTGCCTTTCCACCACAACTCCCTCTCTTTCACTGGCAATGAATTGCTGCACTTGCTGCTGCTGCACCACACTGGTCACCAACGTTTCACAAGTGGGCACACAATGGACCATTTCTTCAATAACCTCAGTCACCTCAATTGGAGTCTCAACAAACTCCATCTTCAAGGACACCACAGGTTTCATCTTGACCTCCTCATGGGTGATGAGAACGATTTTGTTGGTGGGTTTCAGTTCCAAGGTTTGACGTTGGTCAATGGCAACAGTGGAGCTGTTGTTGTCTTGTGGTTCTTCATGATGGATGGTGTGGGTGGAGGTGGTTTGAGTGGTGGTGGTTTCGGTGGTGGATGTATCCAAGTTAATGGTGTCAGATTGGGTGGATAGGGCGGCGATTTCTTGCAGGATGAGTTTGTTGGTTTCTGCAATGAGAGTCTTGGCATGTTCCACTGCTTCGCTCATTGGAGAACGCTGGGTTTCTTCTTTTTGTGACTGTTCAATATCCTCTGACTGGATGATTGAGGTGGTTGATTCTTCAACTGGAGGAGATGGTTCCGTGTAATCTGCAATATCTTTTTTGGAGGTTTGTTCTACAAGTGAAGTTTCTTTTTTGTTTGGTAATTTTGAGGCGACAATATTACCAACAATTTTGCTATTTTCTTCAGCTACAGAGTGTATCTCTTGCACCAGAATATTTTGTTGAATTTTTGGTGTAAGAGTCTGTATTTCTTCAACAATAGGTTTCTTCTTATTTTTGCTTCTTTCAGGCTTGACCGGAATATCCTCCACTTGAACTGAAGATTCCAATGTGGGTTTTGATAGGACATCTGTTGAATTTGTGGGTTCATTCTTCAGTGGTTTTATTGATTCTTCAACTTGCTTCATCGAAACAGTTGCCTCTTCCATGGTTGCCAGAGGTGGTGTAACAGCTGAAGTTTGGCAATCTGACACCCTATGCGGTTTTTTCTTCTTTTTGTTTTTCTTCGACACAGCTTGTTCTTCCATGGTTGCCGGATGTGTTGTGGTTGTTGCAACAGATACCATAACCTCACTCTGTTTGTTTGAAACACCTTCCAATGTTGCCGAATGCGATGCGATAATTTCTTCTGTTGCAGTAGTTTGGCAATCTTGCACCTTATGGGTTTTTTTGTTCTTCTTTTTGTCTTTCTTCGACACAGCTTCTACATCCATGGTTGCCGGTTGTAATATTGTTTCTTCAATAGAAACATCTTCCAGTGTTGCCGGATGTGGTGTGGGTATTTCTTTTGGTGATGTGACATCTGTAGAAATTTGGCAATCTTGCACAGTCTTTTTGTTTTTCTTTTTATCTTTCTTTGACACAATTTTCACTTCCATGGTTGCCGGATCTGATGCTGATACGGTAACCTCATTCTTGTTTGAAATCTCTTCCATTGCCGGATGAGGTAGTGTGACAGTTTGGCAATCTTGCAACGTAGGCGTTTTTTGGTTCTTCTTTTTGCCTTTCTTTGACACAGGATTCACTTCCATGGTTGCCAGATGTGATGTTGTTTTTTCAACAGATACCGTAAATTCATTCTTGTTTGAAAAATCTTCCAGTGTTGCCGAATGTGGTGTGATTATTTCTTTTGATACTGTAACACCTACAGAAGTAGGCGTTTTTTTGTTCTTCTTTTTGTTTTTCTTCGTTATAGCTTCTACTTCCATGGTTGCCAGATGTGATGTTGTTTCTTCAACAGATACCGTAACCTCTTTTTTGTTTGAAATATCTTCCATGGTTGCCACATGATGAGTGATTATCTTTGATGGTTTTGTAATAGCTGTAGGAGTAGGCGCTTTCTTGTTCTCCTTTTTGTGATTTATTGGTCTGTCTATATTTGTTGTTTCCTTTTGTGGCGCTGCAATCGATACAGGATGCGCTTTCTTGTTCTTCTTTTGGTCTTCCTTTGTTGCCACATGTGTTGAACGTATTTCCTCTTGGGCAACGAAATCTGATGGCGCTTTCCTTTTGTCTTTTTTCGCTATTTCTATTTCCCCGATTGTCGGTTTTGTATTTTGTTGTGCCGCCAAATCTAAAGAGATCTGGCAACTTTGTACCTTGGATGTTTTAGGTACTGCATCTTCATGTACACGTAGTTTCTTGCCTTGATCTTTATCCTTATAACTATATTGGGAAGTACTTCTATAACTAGGGGTGAAGTCTTGTCTAGGAACATCAACAACTCCGTCACCACCTGACCAATGGCCAGTCTCTCCATGGTGATCGAGCAGTTGAACTTGGTCGATATCGATCGATACTAGATCCCTCGTTTCATCCAGAGACGTGGCACTTGTTCCAGGCCTCGGAGACGGTAGGGTCGTTTGACTGGATGACTGAGTAGACAGTCCTTGTTGCAGGACTTGCGCATAGGAAAAATGATCCGGTTCTGGAGCAGCTTGCACATAAGAAACATGAACCGGTTCTGGAGCAGTTTCCGGTTCGGGAGCAGTTTGATAGGTACCAAATCCAGAGCTGATCAGCTGCTGGCCGGAAGCTATGAAGTTTTGTACGGGATAGATGTTGTACTGGAGCTCTAGCTGACGTCTAAGCACATCGGCATATGTAGAACCGGAAGTCCACATTGGTTGTGGATGGTCTAAGGCGTAGGGGTCCTCGCGTTTGATCAGGCCCATCAGCAACGTGATGCGTTGTTGCAGCGCCTACGTTGTGCAACAAGGCAAAAATCAGTATCCCATTTGTATAACGCGCAAATGGTGGCTGAGACGCGTGTGCTAGTCGATAGGTCATGATTGGGGGGGGGGGTCGAAATAGGGGGGGGTATATATACATAATGTTAGTAGGAACTAGGTGCCGGGCAGATCAGGCACTCCCGATTGCAGAATCCTCTTAACACGCTCATTGCGCGCGACAAGACTATTCTGCAACAAGCGCACTTTGTCTCTGTAACCCTGGGGAAGGATGCAGCAAAACGATAAAATCAATATAGTGTTCGTAAAAAAGGCAAAAGCATGATGTGTTGTGCAAACAAGCGATAGAACCACAACCCAGCTGCCTAAAGGACAGGGGATGGATGGAAACAAGTTGATGATGATGATGGTCTGTTCAGCCACCGCCTGCGCTATCAAATTGTTTCCCGTATTTATTAGGCAAGAGTGCGCACTCTGGTTAATACACACAAACCTACCTCTTGGTCGCGGGTGGCACCGTCTCGGTCGTGCGGCTTGTAGTTCGGGGCCATGGTTGTTCGCAATTGTTGTTCCACCTGTTGGCCATTCATTGAACCATGTCTACTACCATAAAGGTGAACATACCTGTACGATTTGCTGTCTGAGTTGCTGCACCTCTAGCTGGTAAGCTTCAACTTGATTGACAGCCCGTTCCAACGTGGCGATTTGCGTTCTTACGTCACCATCCAAAATGTCCAGAGCCCCAATGAGCTCATCAACTGACAAGGTGATCTTAGTGTCAGCTTGAATCCCTGAGCGGAAGTGAAGCTGCAACATAATTTAAATAGAGGTTCAAATTCCCTTCAAAACGCTTTTTTTCTTATCAAAAACGAGATACAGCATTTTAAAAATTTCGTCAGTATCTCAGGAATGGTTGTTGAAATTTTTGAGGTTATGTATTTCAACCCATCAATGGACAAAAAACAATGAACTAACCCAAATTAGCTCAAAACAAACCTGTAGCTTTTCAATGGATAAACTAAGCTTGGTCTTCTGAATATGCACATCAGCCAGTAACTTTTCCCTCAAAGCATGCTGGTCCCTCAGAGGTTTCTTTTTATTCTGCACCGACTCCAGCGACGTTGTTGTTTTATCAATCCACACCCGCACCTCCTTCATTTTCTTCTCGCACTGCTCCCACTCCTCTGCTGTTTCCTGCAACAGCGCATGCCTCTCCATGATCTGTGCCTCAACGTCCGTTTTGACCTCCTCGGCGTGCTCCATCTTCACCGGCAACTCCCCCACGGTGGTTATGCTGGAAATGTGCTCCAGCTCCTTGGCCATGTCACTTAGATTCTTCGTTACACCTTTGCAGCTTTTAACTGCGTTCTGCAATCTAGATTTTAGCAACAGTACTAAAAAAAATAACTTACATTGTAGTCATGCAGACGTTGTTTGACATCCTGCAACGAGCTGACGTGTAATGGCTCACTGAGAAAAGAGCGTTTGTCTTCACTCCACAAAACCACTTGTTGGTACAACGACAGGAAGCGCTGCCAGGCGTCCAAGGTGTCGCCGACTTGGTCGCGACGTTCCTCCAACCATGATCTGACTTGGTTGATTTGCTCCGTCAGGTTGTTCAGGGTGCTCTGCACCAAATCCCGCTCCTCCTGCTCGCGCGATTTTTCCATAATTACCTTACCATTGCGCGTGATTTTATCCAGCTGTTCCTGCGCCCCTGTCAGTTCAGCTTGAATCTGCTGCAGCTTCTCGTGTAGCAGCTGCGGCGCCACCGACCGGTCTTGTATCTTCAATTCGGCGTCTTTAACCCACGCCTGTAGCTCCCCCACGTCAGCTATATAGTCAGTACGTATGGTTTTGGCCTTTTTAAACTCGCGTTCCTTGTCCTCCATGGTGCTGACCAACGATTCACTTAGCAGCTCCAACTGGTTGAGCTGTTGCGCCAAGTCTGAAGGTACCAAGTTCTGCACTGCTTGGTACTTGTTGCGTAGATCCAAACACAGTTGCTTGGCACTAGCTATGGTGGCTTGTACGTTGGTACTAAGCAGCACTAGCTCCTGCTCGGTTGTGGCAACGTGCTCGTCAAATACGTAAAAGTTGCTAATAAGACTCTTCAAATCCACCAATTGTCCTTTGTGCGTTGTAACCTCACTTAAATCTTTGTCCAGGACGTGCAAGTCCTCAACACTCTTAGTTTGTTTACGTTGCAAATTTTCCAAAAGCCTGAAACAAGAGTAAATGTGTAGAACTAGCAACGTGCCCGCGTGGTTATAAATAAAACTTGACCTCACGCCGGGTTAAATATAACTTATTGTTGATTGATAATTTTGGCTCACTTCACCTTAACAGTTTCCGGCTAAAAAAACGTTCCAAATTTCACTTTTGCCTTTATCGGCTGTACCAGGCAGTGCAAAGCTTTCCCTATTTTTGGCCGTGGTCCGCTATCCAGCCATCCAGTGCATGAACTGAAGCGATATGGGATTGCAGGGATAAATCGGGACGCGCCGTTTGGTATGCGCATAGACTGTGAGGAGTGGACTAGAAAAATTTTGCGTTTTGCAAAAAATCACTTCAATAGTGAATATCAACCAAAGTGTCTGGAAAAATACGAAACCTCAATTATTGCAGAGTGGAATTTGAATTATTGAACTCAAAAAATCATCCAAGGATAATTGAAGACACTCTTTAAACCTCAATTTTAAGTCAAGCTAATTTTTTGTTAGTGCAGAGGGGTGGAAAGTTTAAGAATACACTCTTAAAAACCTCATGATTCACTGCTGAAGTCTCAAAACCTCAAGTTTGAGTCAAACCCTTTTTTCTGACAGAGAAATTGAAAGTTCTGAAACATACTCCTCCAAAATCCAAAATGATTGGCAAAACTTCAATTTTGAATTAACAGAGGAGTTAACCCCAACTTTAAGATAAACTCATGTTTTTAAGGAAACACAAGAGTTTAAAGATTTATTATACACTCCTCAGAACCTCAATTTTGAGACAAATTCTTTTTTTTTGGGAAGGCTGTGGAGTTAAGAGTTCCAAGTTACACCCCTCAAAAATCCAAAATAACTACCAAACCTTATTATTATCGGGGAGCGGGGTGTAAGAAGTCACAAAAAACACTCCTCAAACCTCAAAAATCCTTGATGAAACTGCAATACCTCAAAGAACAAAGGAAGTACAAATTGCAGGATTTATCCCACAAAAACTAAAAATTTACTGCCGAAACCTTTTTTCATAGGAGTTGAACTTTTTAAGATAAAGTACTACCTACTTTATTTTTAATATTCAAAAATTAAAATAAGCCAAAACTTCCAGAATAAACTTCTCGAAATAATTGCCCAAACCTCAATTTTGAGTTGAACTCACACTCTGAAGGGAGCAGAGGAGGTATATCTTCCATTTCAATTTTTCTAGAGGAGCAGAGGAGTTAAAAATTCTCAGCAAAGTTTCAAAAACCAATGCCAAGACCTCAAACTTTTTTTACATTTTTAGGGAAATAAAGGAGCAAAAACTTCCAGTATAAACTCTTAAAAATAACTGTCGAAACCTTGGAACCACAATTTCGTAACATTTTTAGAAGTACAAAGAAGTTAGAACTTCCAGGAATAATAATCCGAATCCTCAAAACATTTAACTATACTGCAGAAACCTCAAAACTTCATTTTTTTGACATTTTTGGGGAAACAAAGGAGTTGAAACTTCCATTAACACTCTTCCGAAACCTCAATTTTTACGGGACCAGAAAAGCGAAAACTTCCAGAATACACCTCTAAAAAGAAGTGTCAAACTCTCAATTTTTCACATTTTTTTAATTACCAGAATACATCCGTCAAAACTTTTAATTATTCTAAAGGATCTCAATTTTTCACATTTCAAGGGCTGCGAAGAAGGTTAAAATTCCAGGATATAATACTCCTCAAATATTAAATAAACTACAACAAATGAAAAAACTAAACACACATCCCAAGAACCGGTGAAGCTGAAATTTCTAAAATGTACTCTTCAAAAATCCAAATTAAGTAAAGAAATCTCAATTTCTTAAATTTTTTGAGGAAGCAGAAATTTTTAAATTTTCAGGTTACACTCCTCAAAACCTCAAGAAAGCACTTCCGAACCCTGATGGAAAGCTCAATTTGGAAATATATTTTTGTTCTTAGACATTCAAATTCAAAAAATCCATCATACATTTTTTTTTTTTTAATTCAAAGTTTATCAGAGGTTTTTTGGTCCATCCGGTACATTGAATAGACAAAACCACGACAGCCTTCCGAATTTTTATTTAGAAACTGGGCTGATTGGCACCGGGCCAATAGATGTCGTTCTATCTATCCTATTTAATAAATGTGCATTTATTTCTGCTATTTTTACCGACACGTGTACGGTCGTAATGTCCAGCAATGCCCCCTGTAAATTATTCTGTAAACCACCGAATTATGCATTAAAAATGCGATTTCGGAGTAGAACCAAAAGAATACGGTTTGCTGTCAATGCGATTCCATCAACTGCTTTTTATATCCCATCTACCGAGAGTTCGGAGCAGAACCAAAAGAATACGGTCTGCTGTCAATGAAAGATAAGATTTCGTCAATATACCGTGTTCAATTGAACAACCATAAACAATAATTTAAAACAATCCTTCTATATTTAATTAAACAAAAACACATATAAGGATATAATATAATAAATAAAAATAAACAGTTCAATGTTAAATTATACAAGTAGCATTAGTTTTATTGTAGACCATACATTTTTATTGACTCAACTGGTTACCGATCATTATTTGAAATAGTTTTACACGGCTGTGTTTAAATTCAAAAAATCACGTAATGATTTCTAAAATTAGAAATTATTTGAATTTTATTTTCTGCGATTATGCCAGTGGCCTAGGTCAAGTAGATTCAGATGGTGCGTCGTTTATCAAGTAAAACGCAGAATCATTATTATTAATTTCTTGTATGGTAATGATTTGTTTGCAGTCTGACAACAGGGCTTTGGTGGCGCATTGTTGCCAGAATGACTCGAAATTCCTTTTTTAGGATAGAGGATCCTAACTAACCCAGAATAATTGAACGAGAGAGTTGAATTTTTTACTGAATTTTCATCAAACTACAACATTTTTACCGCAAAAATTATAGCCCCCTCCTGATGATGATTTTTATTTTATTCAGTAATTTTAATATTGAAAAATGTATCTCAATTAATTCACTTAAAAGTCCATAACTCTTGAAATAATTGAGCAAGAGGGTTGATTTTTTTACTAAATTTTCACTTATAATCTCCCTGGAGCTCGAATTATTTCCGGAAATTTTGTCGAGTTGCGAATTTTCTTGAAAAATTCGCAACGAGAACAAATTTCCGGATTTTTAATTCGAGCTCGCGGGAGATTCGGCAAGAAAATTTCATGCCAAAACTATTTGAGAAGATTTAATAGAAGCGGCTGGATGTAGCTCCCCTCCCATGCACCAGTTGGGTTGGGATTGTTAGGGAGAGTGGGGACGGCAACACTGTAATCATATGGGAGCTACATTCAGATGCAAAGCTGCAAAGCCAGGGAGATATCCACTTATTAATCTTTCAGTCACGTGATTATGAGCAGGGTGATTTCCGATAAAATTAGGTCGTTGCCATAGCAACATGTTGAAATGCAAGCCTATGATTGGTTAGAATTGACTGGTAGGAAATTTTCATTAAACTACCCCCATTTTACCGCAGAAATTATAGCCCTTTGATGGTCTTTTTTTATTAATTTTTATATTGTGAAATGTGTCTCAATTCACAAAAAATCCATAACTCGCAAAATAATTGAGTTAGAAGGCTGAATTTGTCACTGAATATTCTTCAAACTACCCCCTTTTTGGCTACAAAAATTATAGCCTCCTTCTTATGGTAATTTTGACAATAATTGATTTTCAAGTAATCAGTTATGACTCACCTTTGGTAATTCTGACCAAGCAACTCCAACTTCCCCGACAAACTAGCCGCAGAACTAGGAGAACAATCCTGCAAAAACCTCAACACCAACTTGGCCTTCTCCTGCAACTCCTTTTCTTGCACCTTGAGGGTTTGTGCCTCATTCGCCAAATCCTACAACATTATCCATCTAAACCCATCCCACTCCCCCTCACCAACAAACCTCAATTTCCCTCCTACTAGCAACAACATGCTCCCTACTCCTAACCACTTGGTCGATATGTTTACCCCGCTCTTCAATTCCTGCAAGATTGCTTTCGAACTGTTGCCATTTCGCCTCAAAGTTCTCCCAAATTTCAGATAGTTTGGAGAGAGAGTCACGTCGGCCCTCCAAGTTGGAGACAAGATCTGTCCAATCGGTGGCCACTTGACTGGTTTGTTCTTGAATGGTGCGTCGGTTTTTGTCGTCTGCTTCTTTGGAGATTTGCGATAGTTTTTCTTTGAGTTTGTCCAAATCGGGTTCTTGGTTCTGAAGGACAGAGAAATAATTAAATTTCTAGTTAAGTAAGGTTGATTAGCATAAATTAGGATTGAATTTGTTGTCGTTAATGTGGCCTTGGTTTAATTGGGAATGTTAATTGTCGGATATACGAGACGTGATTATTGTTAATTTTTTTTTTTAATAAGAGAACGAAAAAAAAAACTTATACCTAAAATAATTGAGTTACAGACTTTAATTCTTTAGTGGATCTTTATCAAACTTCCCCCCTTTAATATAGAAAATTACAGTCCTTTTCACATAATTATTTTATTTTATTTTTCAAGTAGAAAACGTGCCTCAGTTATCAAAAAAAAAATAATAACGAGTAAAATAATTCAGTTACAGAGTTAAATTTTTTAGTAAATATCCATCCAATTATTCTCATTTTACATTGAAAATTACAGCCCCCCAGAAACGTGCCTCATTTTACTGAAAAAACCTAACTCCTCAAATAATTGAGTTACAGAGTTGAATTTTTCTAATTTTTCATCAATCTAGCCTCTTTTTACAGTAAAAACTACCCCGTCCTTTGCTTATTTTCATTTCATTTACTTTGATGATTGTTTCAATGGACTTTGTGAAAAATTTCCTTTCCTATCTTCAATACTAAAGAAGATTAGTATTTTTTAGTCCAGCCTTGTTATACAATCAAAATTTAACATCGATTGTTTTTTAACCTTTTTTGCCAAATTAATCCACTGTCCTGTGATATTTTTTACATGGATTTTATAGAAAATTTTCTGCTGAATCCACTAATGTGAAATTTAAAACGCCATCTTCAATATTTCAGAAGATATAGACGATTTAGTCCAGCATAGTCTAATGCATATTGGAATCTTTACTACATTTTTTTAGTTTCTTTTTTTTTCAAATTTCATTCACTGCCTTTGATGATCTTTTCAATGGAACTTATAGAGACTTTCCTGCTGCCCATTGGTGCAAAATTGCAAGCATTTTTTTACCTTTTTCAGTGTATACCTTCGTAAAATAGTTTTCTCTCCTTTTTGTAATTTTTTACAACTTTTAAGGAATTTATTGTTTTAATTTTGAACATTCAATCTGTTATTATTTATTTATTAAACTATTTTGTACAATGTCTGTAGCCAATCAGACAGGAGAACAAGGAAGAACTATAACAAAATAAAAAAAATTGGAGATAAGAATGGAAAACATTCATTTTTGATAGTGATGGTTTTCTTTTATAGTTTTGTATAGCTTTTCTACTTTGATCAATTTCTTTTTCCCATTTTTTTTTGAAAATTGCGTTAGAGTGATACATAATAGAAACTAATAGATTGATTACATATTGAAGAAAACGATCGAACAATAATTGGATAAGGGACGAAAGCTGATGGAAAAGTGAGAAGAAAAAATGAAGAATTATTCAACAGAATCTATGCAAAATAAAACAAAAATTGCTGAAAGTTGAAAATTGATAAATATCCAAGTCCAATTTCAAAGTGTAACTTCAAGTTGTGATGAAGTTTTCAATTTTCTTCCTTGATACATGCTTTTGTCCTCAAATCACTCTTATTTTTCAGTTAAAACTGCGATGATGAGTCATTCATAAAACATAAAAATTAATTCAGTTGAGAGGGTTATATCAATATACGACCTCACTATTAACCAAACAAACTCACTTTCACCGCACAACCACTAACCGGCTCACTCTCATCAATAACCGGCATTGCGGCTTTCAAACATTATTTTAAAATAAAATCAACAAAAATTGAAACACACTAAAACAAGCCGGAATAATAATGGCACCCAACACGCGATGATTAGATCGACTAAATAAAATGTGTGTCCTTGTCTATGCGCCTTGAATGTCACTGACATGATAAATAATGATATCATTGATGAAAACGTTGGATGACATCATTACGGTACGGTAGTTCACCTTTAATCAATTTATTGCAAAATGCAAGGTTGTAGAGATTTTGAAAAAATCTAATGCACCTGTAATCATTTATTTTTAGACCTAATTTAAAATGATTTATTGATTTGATGGCGCGAAAACGCAAACTCTGATAAATGACCGAAAACGGGGCCCTAATAGTTGAATTTCTCTTTCTTTTTATCATCACAGTCATTTGGGCAAGACAGAAATAAATAATAACAAATAAAATTATCTAAAGGTATAATTCACCTATTGATATTATTGGGGAAGTGATAAAAAATACAGTTTTTTGAAAATATAAGTTTTACACTAAAATCCCTCAAATCAAAGTTGTTTGGAATGAAATTCTCTATAATTTATTTTCCATAAACTTTTATTTAGGATTTCTAGTTTTTGAGATATTTCATCAAAAAGTTTACTTGGCATTAAAAGGGACTTGGTAATAAATGCACTTTTTTAAAGATATCTCATAAATGGTAAGTTTTACACTAAAATTCCTCAAATTAAAATTGTTTGAAATTAAATTCTCTATAATTTCCTTCCCATACACTTTTCCCTAGGATTTGTAGTTTTTGAGATATTTGAGAAAAAAGATCACTTGGTATTGATGAGAAAATGGTAATAAATACACTTTTTCAATCATATCTCAAAAATTGTGAGTTTTGCACTAGAATCCCTCAAATTAAAATTGTTTGCCATTAAATTCTCCATAATTTTTTTCCCATACACTTTTCTCTAGGATTTGTAGTTTTTGAGATATTTAAGAAAAAAGATCACTTGGTATTAATGAGAAAATGGTAGTAAATACACTTTTTTTATCATATCTCAAAAATTGTGAGTTTTGCACTAGAATCCCTCAAATTAAAATTGTTTGCCATTAAATTCTCCATAATTTTTTTCCCATACACTTTTCTCTAGGATTTGTAGTTTTTGAGATATTTGAGAAAAAAGATCACTTGGTATTGATGAGAAAATGGTAATAAATACACTTTTTCAATCATATCTCAAAAATTGTGAGTTTTGCACTAGAATCCCTCAAATTAAAATTGTTTGCCATTAAATTCTCCATAATTTTTTTCCCATACACTTTTCTCTAGGATTTGTAGTTTTTGAGATATTTAAGAAAAAAGATCACTTGGTATTAATGAGAAAATGGTAGTAAATACACTTTTTTTATCATATCTCAAAAATTGTGAGTTTTGCACTAGAATCCCTCAAATTAAAATTGTTTGCCATTAAATTCTCCATAATTTTTTTCCCATACACTTTTCTCCAGGATTTGTAGTGTTTGAGATATTTCAGCAAAAAGTTCACTTGGCATTAAAAGGGACTTGGCAATAAATGCACTTTTTTAAAGATATCTCATAAATGGTAAGTTTTACACCAAAATTATTCAAATTAAAATTGTTTAAAATTAAATTCTCTATAATTTTCTTACCATACACTTTTCCCTAGGATTTGTAGTTTTTGAGATATTTGAGAAAAAAGATCACTTGGTATTAATGAGAAAATGGTAATAAATGCACTTTTTTAAACATATCTCATAACTGGTGAGTTTTACACCAAAATTCCTCAAATTAAAATTGTTTGAAATTAAATTCTCTATAATTTCCTTCCCATACACTTTTCCCTAGGATTTGTAGTTTTTGAGATATTTGAGAAAAAAGATCACTTGGTATTAATGAGAAAATGGTAATAAATGCACTTTTTTGAACATATCTCATAAATGGTAAGTTTTACACTAAAATTCCTCAAATTAAAATTGTTTGAAATTAAATTCTCTATAATTTCCTTCCCATACACTTTTCCCTAGGATTTGTGGTTTTTGAGATATTTGAGAAAAAAGATCACTTGGTATTGATGAGAAAATGGTAATAAATACACTTTTCTAATCATATCTCAAAAATTGTGAGTTTTGCACTAGAATCCCTCAAATTAAAATTGTTTGCCATTAAATTCTCCATAATTTTTTTCCCATACACTTTTCTCTAGGATTTGTAGTTTTTGAGATATTTAAGAAAAATGATCACTTGGTATCAATGAGAAAATGGTAATAAATACACTTTTTTAATCATATCTCAAAAATTGTGAGTTTTGCATTAGAATCCCTCAAATTAAAGTGGTTTGGAATTGAATTCTCTATAATTTCTTTCTCATAAACTTTTATCTAGGATTTCTAGTTTTTGAGAAATTTCATCAAAAAGTTCACTTGGCATTAAAAGGACTTGGTAATAAATGCACTTTTTTAAAGATATCTCATAAATGGTAAGTTTTACACCAAAATTCCTAAAATTAAAATTGTTTGATATTAAATTCTCTATAATTTTTTTCCCATACACTTTTCCCTAGGATTTGTAGTTTTTGAGATATCTGAGAAAAAAGATCACTTGGTATTGATGAGAAAATGGTAATAAATACACTTTTTCAATCATATCTCAAAAATTGTGAGTTTTGCACTAGAATTCCTCAAATTAAAGTTGTTTGGAATTAAATTCTCTATAATTTCTTTCCCATAAACTTTTATCTAGGATTTCTAGTTTTTGAGATATTTCATCAAAAAGTTCACTTGGCATCAAAAAGGACTTGGTAATAAATGAACTTTTTTAAACATATCTCATAACTGGTGAGTTTCACACTAAAATTCCTCAAATTAAAATTGTTTGAAATTAAATTCTCTATGATTTTCTTCCCATACACTTTTCCCTAGGATTTGTAGTTTTTGAGATATTTGAGAAAAAAATCACTTGATATTGAAGAGAAAATGGTGATATATACACTTTTTTAATCATATCTCAAAAATTGTGAGTTTTGCACTAGAATCCCTCAAATTAAAGTTGTTTGGAATTAAATTCTCTATAATTTCTTTTTCATAAACTTTTATCTAGGATTTCTAGTTTTTGAGATATTTCAGCAAAAAGTTCACTTGGCATTAAAAAGGACTTGGTAATTAATGAACTTTTTTAAACATATATCATAAATGGTAAGATTAACACTAAAATTCCTCAAATTAAAATTATTTGAAATTAAATTCTCTATGATTTCCTTCACATACACTTTTCCCTAGGATTTGTATATTTTGAGATATTATACTTTTTTAATCATATCTCAAAAATTGTGAGTTTTGCACTAGAATCCCTCAAATCAAAGTTGTTTGGAATTAAATTCTCTATAATTTCTATCCCATAAACTTTTATCTAGGATTTCTAGTTTTTGAGATATTTCATCAAAAAGTTCACTTGGCATCAAAAGGGACGTGGTGATAAATGCACTTTTTTAAAAATGGTAAGATTTACACTAAAATTACTCAAACTAAAATTGTTTGAAATTAAATTTTCCATAATTTTCTTCCCAAGAGTTGTAGTTTATTGAGATATTTGAATAAAAAGATAAGCTTACCTTAATATCATTCAGCGCATGACTAATCTTCTGTATATTAAACTGCAACCCCGCCAACGTTGCCACTGGTTCTTCTTCAAACCGACTCCTCACCACCACAGCCCTAACCTTATCCAACAACAACAAATACTCCTTCCACAGCTGCGCATCCTGCTGCAGCTGCGCCTTCTGATTACGCGCCAAGTTCAACGTATTCTGCAGCTGCTGATTGTGGTGCTGCTGCTCCCTGCTCAATTCCTCTTGCTCATAAGCCGTCAAACTGGGCCATATCTTGTCAGCCATCTGCTGCATAGAATGCACCATGTCCTTCATGGTACCCTCATTGGAAAAGAAACTTTTATGCTCATCCAACTCCTGCAAGATATTTTCAAAATCAATGCCATCCTGGTGGATTGCCAGTCTAATGTTGGCTTCTTTGATCCAATTAAGGAGTTTGTCCTTTAAACCGTTGTAGTCTTGACGGTATTTTTTGTTGTTGTGGAGGTACAGGGATTGTTCTTGCAGCTCCCTAGGGAGGGAGTTGATGAGGGAGGAGGCTTCAGATAGTTGCTCTTGTATGGAGCCAGGTAAGGTGTCGTCGTGTTTGACATCTTCGCGTATTTTAATCAGCTGGTCCAGGTGGTCTTGGACGTCTGACCTCAACAGCTCATGCCTGGTTAATTCTTTGTCAACGCTAGTAATGTCGCGGCTCAGCAGGGGGCGTGATTTGACGTTAGTCTCATTAACGTGCAACCAGTCTAGTATCTCCTCGATCTCCTTTGCTAGTTTGGTGTACTCAGCTGCAATGCTTTCAAGCGCTTGTCGTTGTTTTTCTACAGCTTTGCGCAAGTTATTCAGTGATTGTTTCAAAGTTTGCAGCTGCGTGTTAATTTCGTTCCTGTCCTGCACCGTGCAATCCTGCGCAATTTGCAGACCCTTGTCACTTGCCGAGGCGTGCAGTGCCTCACATTCTTGTATCTTCACTATAATGTCCTCGTACTTTTTGATTTTTTCATCTATAGTTCCAGACTTGTCCACGTCCCGTACCACCTCTGTGTATTTGGTTATAAAAGTCATTATGTCAGTGATTAGGGATAGATATTGTTCTCGCAGTAGCAGCAATTGTTTGAGCTTTGCCAGTTGATCTTCAATGGCTTTGATGAGATCATCCTGCATTGAAATGACGCTTTGCAGCTCGGCAGGTGTAGCAGGCACCAGGCCCAGCTTCAATCTATCTGCTTTGACATCCTTAAGTAAACGTTCATAAGAGGACATCACGTGTTGGACATCCTCAGGCCTGACGCCGACTGGTTTATTGAGCTCGTGCAGCTGACCCTGCACATCTTTAACAAATCTCATGCTTTCAGCCAGTCTGGCTTGGGCGTCTCTAACTTGCTGGATGTGCCGCTTGATGTCGTTGTGGCGCTCCTTGATGAGACTATCAACTCTATTGTAGCGATCCTTAAGATTATTTAGGGTTTCCTTCAACGTGATCTTGTCAGACTCACTGATGGTGGGGATGATGGCCTTGCCTTGCTCGGATATTTTGCCAATATCTTCTCCAATTAAATGGGAAGATTCCAGTAGATTGTCGTACTTGGCAAGTTGCTCGTTCAAAACCTCCAAAGTGGAGGGGCGGATGTCAGTGCTTGTTGCCACCTCCGCCTCCTTAAGCCAATTGACGCACTTGTCAATGTCACCCTCAAACTGTCTACGACCTTGCAGCAAGTCAACAAGGGCTTGTAGTTTGTTCTTAGACTCATCCATGAGTGCACTATATTCATCCCTAACTCCATCTATGAGCAACTGCAGTTGTTCCCTATCCCGTTCGTCGCAATCCTTCAAAATTCCTTGTCCAAGACTCAATAGGTCCTTCAAATCACTTCCACCAAACCCACCAAGTTGTCCATCAAAGGTTTTCTGCTGTTGTATATCCTTGTCCACTTGTATTGCTTGTAATGGCAGGTAGCCAGTGGGCTTGCGCACTTGATTATTCTTAAGCCACCCTTTTGCCTTGGTCAAGTTAACTTCAAATTGCCTGCGTAAGTCAAGTGCTTTATTCATTTTGTCAAGTTCTTGCTTGATTTGTGCAAGCAAACTAGTCTGCTCCACGCCTAAGCTGTTAAGGGAGCTGTCAAGCTCCCCCAGCTCAGCCGGCTCCAGCTCATTGGCCATATTTTGTACGCGCTTCACCAGACTGTCTTTCAATATCAGTTTGTTTTCAGCTTCCTTCAATAAATCCTTGATTGAGTTAATTATCTCCTCCACCTTCGTGCTTTCATAACTCAAATATTTGGGCCTCTGCAGCTGCGCCTGTTTATCCTTAACCCAGCAACGCGCCTCGTCAATTTCAGCCTTAGTACCATCAATAGCCTTTCTGGTCATGTCCAGCACCTGCCCCTTCCTAGCAATCTTTTTACTAATATCATTATACCTCCTGTCCAACGACTTCAGTTGTTCATCAATCTGCTGCGAGTCCAAATTACTTAAAATCTCACTAACATCACCTGCGAGGGTTTTAACCTGTTCAAGCCTGGCTTGGTTGAAGTCAGCTTGAACATCACCAAGAGAAGCTTGTTTTTGCTGGCAATTAAACCCTGACTTGTCTATGGAGTCAATACGTTTATTCAACTGGTCAAACCAAGTGTTTATAGCTTGTAGCTCTTGCTTGTACTGGTCTATAGCTTGTTGCTTGTCATTCTTGTCGTTGATTACACTGAGAAGTTGACGTTCCAATTCATCAAGGCTTGTAGATAGTTCGTCGATGCCAGCGCCACTTAGTTCAGTGGTTAAATGAGTGCGGCGCTGGGCTATGTTGGCAAGAAGCTCGTTCATGGTGTTCAGCTCCATCTTGGCAGCTTCAGCTCGTAGTTTGATTGGTCGGTTTTGCCAGTCGTGAACTGTGGATTGTTGGGTTTCGATCCATAGGCGGAGTTGGGATTTTTGCTTTTCTACCTCTTCCAACTGGGAGAGGGATGAGGTGAGGTTGCTGAGATGGGCTTGGACCTGAAAATTATTATTTATTATTTATATCGAATTATTTTATTTATAAAAATTCACAAAAACTAATAAAGAAAGAAGATTGAATTCCCTTCAAAATGGCGTAAGATTTATTCAATTCGGTAGATCCGTTCGAAAGTTATAGCATTTTTTCGAAAGATATTTTTTTTTTGAAAAATGGAATATTCTAGAGTGCGTTAAAATTCATAGGGATAAAAATTAAGAAATTATTAATGAAGAAAGAAGATCGAATTCAAAATGGTGGAAGATTCATTGAATTCGGTCAATCCGTTCAAAAGTTATCCGTTCAAAAGTTATAGCATTTTTTAGAAAGATTTAAAATTTTTGAAAAATAGAATATTCTGGATTGCGTCATAATTGGTAGGGATAAAAATTTAGAAAAAAAATAGTGAAGAAAAAAGATTGAATCCCCTTCAAAATGGCGTAGGACTCATTCAATTCGGACAATCCGTTCAAAAGCTAAAGCGTTTTTTGTGAAGATCTATAATTAAAAAAATAATAATAATATTCTAGATTGCGTCAAAATTCTTAAAGATGAAAAATCACAAAAAATTATGAAGAAAGAAGATCGGATTCCCTTCAAAATGGCGTAAGGTTTATCCAATTCGAAAAATCCGTTCAGAAGTTATAGCATTTTTTCGAAAGATAATTTTTTTTTTGAAAAATGGAATATTCTAGATTACGTTAAAATTCATAGGGATAAAAATTCACAAAAATTAGTAAAGAAAGAAGATTGGATTTCCTTCAAAATGGCGTAAGATTTATTCAATTCGATAAATCCGTTCAGAAGTTATAGCATTTTTTCGAAAGATAATTTTTTTTTTGAAAAATGGAATATTCTAGATTACGTTAAAATTCATAGGGATAAAAATTCACAAAAATTAGTAAAGAAAGAAGATTGGATTTCCTTCAAAATGGCGTAAGATTTATCCAATTTGAAAAATCCGTTCAGAAGTTATAGCATTTTTTCGAAAGATATTTTTTTTTTTGAAAAATGGAATATTCTAGATTACGTTAATTCATAGGGATAAAAATTCACAAAAATTAGTAAAGAAAGAAGATTGGATTTCCTTCAAAATGGCGTAAGATTTATTCAATTCGATAAATCCGTTCAGAAGTTATAGCATTTTTTCGAAAGATAATTTTTTTTTCGAAAAATGGAATATTCTAGATTACGTTAAAATTCATAGGGATAAAAATTCACAAAAATTAGTAAAGAAAGAAGATTGGATTTCCTTCAAAATGGCGTAAGATTTATCCAATTCGAAAAATCCGTTCAGAAGTTATAGCATTTTTTCGAAAGATAATTTTTTTTTTGAAAAATGGAATATTCTAGATTACGTTAAAATTCATAGGGATAAAAATTTACAAAAATTAGTAAAGAAAGAAGATTGGATTTCCTTCAAAATGGCGTAAGATTTATTCAATTCGATAAATCCGTTCAGAAGTTATAGCATTTTTTCGAAAGATAATTTTTTTTTTGAAAAATGGAATATTCTAGATTACGTTAAAATTCATAGGGATAAAAATTCACAAAAATCAATAAAGAAAGAAGATTGAATTCCCTTCAAAATGGCGTAAGATTTATTCAATTCGGACAATCCGTTCAAAAGCTAAAGGGTTTTTTGTGAAGATCTATAATTAAAAAAATAATAATAATATTCTAGATTGCGTCAAAATTCTTAAAGATGAAAAATCACAAAAAATTATGAAGAAAGAAGATCGAATTCCCTTCAAAATGGCGTAAGATTTATTCAATTCGATAAATCTGTTCAGAAGTTATAGCATGTTTTCGAAAGATAATTTTTTTTTTGAAAAATGGAATATTCTAGATGACGTTAAAATTCATAGGGATAAAAATTCACAAAAATAAATAAAGAAAGAAGATTGAATTCCCTTCAAAATGGCGTAAGATTTATTCAATTCGGTAAATCCGTTCAAAAGTTATAGCATTTTTTAGGAAGATTTAAAATTTTTGAAAAAGAGAATATTCTGGATTGCGTCATAATTGGTAGGGATAAAAATTAAGAAAAAAATAATGAAGAAAAAAGATTGAATCCCCTTCAAAATGGCGTAGGACTCATTCAATTCGGACAATCCGTTCAAAAGCTAAAGGGTTTTTTGTGAAAATCTATAATTAAAAAAATAATAATAATATTCTAGATTGCGTCAAAATTCTTAAAGATGAAAAATCACAAAAAATTATGAAGAAATAAGATCGGATTCCCTTCTCTTCTGTGTTCTGTTTAAAGGATAAAGCGTAAAAAAAATGAAAAGTAAAATTGAATATTTTGAATCTTCAGTTCAGAGATAAAAAATTACAAACATCAAACATATTGGTCCAGTATGCCATTTTTTAAAAATTACGAAAAGGTTTTCTTTCATTAAAAAAAAAAGTATGAACTTGGAAGCCTCGTAACTTTTTTTTTGTTTATAACCAGATGAAATCGCAAAACTCACCTGATCAATAAGATCCTCCAACCTAGCTCTACATTCCAGCTCCTTTATAGGAACAGGAGGAGGAAGAGCATCCCTTGGACTGCTAGGTCTACTTATTGAAGCTGTGGCTGCTTCACAGGCTTGCACAGCTAGAGCCAGCCTGGACTTGTCTGCTTGTAGCTTACCATGCAGACTCTATAATAGACCAACTACAGTACAACAGTCTCATTATAAAATACCAATACCTTGGCCATCTCCAACGCTGCATTAGCTTCCTGAAGATCCCCGATTTCTTTGTCCAGTTCCTCATCAACAACGGGCTCCAATTCGTCCAAATTCACCATGATACTGTCCAAAGTGTCCTCGTACTGCTTGAACTTACTTAGGGAGTCCTCAAGTCTGGCTTTGATTTGCAACGCTGTTTGTAGCAGGGAGTTGTAGCTGTCCTGCACGTTGCCTAGTTGACTTTCTATGTTGCTTTTAACCAAGGTGTATCTGTCAATCAGTTCATAACCTTTGGATTTGACCTCATCCAGAGTACTTTGATAGTTTGTTACGTCCCTAAGCAGTTGTTCGTGTTGGGTTAGTTGTTCTTGGGTCTGCTCCATGTTGGTGATGTACAAGGAATTGTGGGCCATCAGCTGGAACGATATTTGCAGCAGCCACTTCTCAGTATCCTGCAGCTTTTGCTGGTAGATGTTGAAATCTTGCAGCTCCTTGGCCAGATTCTCTTGTGAGGTCTTACATTGTGCTGAGACGTTGCTGAAACGCGTTTGTAAATGTTCCACATGTTGCAGCACCTCTGGCTGTGCCTGGCTCAGCTCCCCAGCCTCCTTAATTAACCCTTCCAAGTCCCCCTGTTTCACCTCGATTTCCTCCTGCAGGTGTTTAACGCGCTCCAGCAAGGTTTTAATTTCGCTCAAATCACCTTTTCTAGATGGTTGCTGCAAGGTTTTTTCTATAGTCTTCAACCACACCTCCAGGGTTGTACTAGTGTCCTTGTAGGCAGCCCATCTAGCCAGTGCAGCTTTGAGCTGCGCCTCCATGGACTTTACATCAACATTCAACTGGTCCAGTTTGTCTATCAACGACGTTGTGGTGTCTCTGAGTTGATTATCTTCATCGTGGGCCTTGGCAAAGGCCTCTTGCAAGGTTGCCAAGAGTTGTTGTCCATAGTTTAAGTTGATGTTTTGGATTTGGCTCAAGTTGCTGGCAGTGGTACTTTGACTACCAAAGCCAGTGCACTGTTGCAAGGTACTGTAGCTGGATTGTAGCCACGTTTCAAGGGCCAGTTTGGCGTTGATGAAATCGGTGTGGTCTGATAGGTTTTTATCAACTTTGGACACAAGGTTTTGGGCGTTTGTCAACAAGGTGGTGAATGCGGATTGTTGTTGCACGGACTTGTCCCGGACCCAGTTGACTGGCGTCAGCTCCATAAGTACCTCGCACGAGTCTGATAGGGTTTCAAGCTGGGGCTTCATGGCTTCAATGTTGTTGAGAATCATTTTACACCTGTCCAAGTCCCCAGGTTTTTTGTTGTCCTTTTGACGTTCTTCTTCGATTATGTTGGTGAAACTGGCAATGTTTTTGTCAACCTGATCACTGTTGGTCTTGAACTCTTTCCAGGCTTCTTTGCACCGGTCCAGGGTTTTTTTAATGTCACTACTAATGTACTGCAAAGCCTCCCAGTCGGAGTTCAACTGGTCGATTTCCTCGCGGATAATATCCTTGCCCTCTTCCCCAGTGGTTTTCATAACCTCAATGCTCTTCTCTATAGTTTGATGGACGAGGTCCTCACATTCTGAAATGGTGGACATGGTTTGTTCCACCCTTGCTTCCTTGTCTATGATTTGCGGGAGCTCGTCCTGCTGGGCGGAGCAGGCTTGCACTTCAACTTGCAACCTCCTTATCCACTCTATGGCCTTGTTGTACATTGTCTTGTACTGGTCGTGTTCCTCCACTTGCAACTCCAACTGACCAACACCATGGTGCAACTTGTCCTTTAGCTGCTCATAGCGTTTGACCACTCTGTCCATGTCATCTTGTCCAATTTCCTCCCGCTTGTCCGGGGTTTTATGCGTGGCTAGTTCCTTGTGCACTTGCTTGTACTTCTCCAGCCTGGCCTTCTTCTCAGGTAGTTCATTGAGGTAGTGATCGTCGAACTGAATTTGGTTTTCCTGGTCTTGCAGCCACTCCAAAAACAACTCCATTTGTTTGAGGGCCTCCTCGAGCAACGTTGCTTGTTGCTGCAAAGTTGCACGCACTTCATTCACATCACTGACAAGTTTTTCCATGTCATGTTTGAGGTTGTCAGTATCTTCTTGGATTTTAGCCACTCCAGACTGTTCAGTGTTCATAACCACGCGCTCCTTGAGCTCGTTGATATACCTCAGCTTGTTCTGCCCCTGTTCTATGGACGTTCTGATGTTTTTCACCACTAGAAGCTTGCTGTTGATTTCCTGCAAGCTATTAGGTACGTTGGTACATCCGTTAAGCTTGTCACGTGTTCTATCAATCCAGTCCTGGCACTCTTGGTACAAAGTACTATGTTGCTGGTGCTCTTGATAGTATAGTTCGAGTCTGCGCATTATTTCCTTGGCCATGGACAGGATGGCGTTGTACTTTGTTGATAGCTGCATGATGGCGTTGCTCACACGAGAATCAGCGCATGTTTCCAGTAACAGTTGGGCTTTCATGTTTAGCCTATCAAGGTCAGTTTGCCAGTCAAATAGAGTCTGAAGGTGAAGCTGGAATTGTTCTAAGACAGCGCGTTTTTCCTCCAAGCTATCTTGTAGTTTGTTGAATGACTGGACAATAGTCTCTTGTTGGG
This sequence comes from Orchestes rusci, assembly GCA_958502075.1. Lineage (NCBI taxonomy): Eukaryota > Metazoa > Arthropoda > Insecta > Coleoptera > Curculionidae > Orchestes > Orchestes rusci. Next base: position 668,701 of record OY293312.1, read on the forward strand.
CCAGCCATTGGAGGGCGTCCTGGAATTGGTCCTCGTACTCCGTCCACTTGACAATTCCTGTTTCAAGTTGGGATTTAACGTGATTGAGTTGTTCAACGTAGCTGTCGAATTCGTCCTGCAATAGGCCCACTTCCTCCTCGATTATCTCACGATCTTCTTCATCAGCAACCTGACAAGCCTTGTCTCCCTCTTCTAGAGCTATTTCCAGCTTGCTTTGTCCCGTAGGTAGCTCGTTGTGCAGTATTTTAGCTTGCGATAGCTTGCTTCCCAGTGACTCCTTGTCGCCAGTAGGCTCAGAACATTTTCCTAGTTTCTCTTTAGCTAGGCGGATCCATTGGACGAAGTCGTTGGCCGCATCCACAAAAGTTTGATGTTGCTCCACAGCAGCCTTTTGCTTGGCATATAAGTCCTGCGCTTGTTTGCTCAGGTTGATGTATTTGCTGGATATCTCAGAAGCAGGTTGTTTTAGGTCTTCTGCTTTAGATGTAACAGACTGGATCATTGGCTCAAATGAAACAATGTCCTGGACTATACTGCCAGTTTCGCGTAGTACAGCCTTGCGCTCGCCTATGGGCAATGCCCCCAGGCCAGTTTTCTTAGACTTGGTCACTTTGGGTTCAGTAACCTGCTGCAGCTTGGCTTCGCGTTCAGTAATCCATTGCTGCAGCTGGTTGTACGAACTGTCATAGTCTGCCCATTGTAACAAGGCTGTGTCCAAGTTAACTTTCACATTGGACATCTTTTTAACTATCCTGTCCCAGTCACTTTGGACTTCTTTAATTTCCTCGTTAATGGCATCACGCCCGTCCGATCGTGTATTTCTAAGAACTTTCTCTCCATTGTTTACAGTGGCATGAACCAAAGCCTGTCCTTCTTCACGTTGCCCAATCAATGTTTGGATTTGGTTGAGGTACTGCTGCAAATTATCCTTGCTGGTGTTGCTGATTGCTTCAGAACATTTTGAGATTACATTGCGGGCGTTTTCAATCCAAGCCCTGGCCTCCTCCAAGTTGGCAGAGTACTGCTTGTGCTGTTCATAGTTGGTTTCTACTTTCTTAAGCACGTCCTTGCAGGTGTTCAGCTCGGTTTGATACCTAGAATTGAGCAGCTGCAGCTGGGTATTCACGTGACTCTCCAGCGGCGAATTGTGGAACACTTTAGTACTATTTAGCTTGTCAATTTGGGGCCTACCATCCATGAGGCGCTGCAGTATAGCGTTGACGTCATCAACCTGCCGCGCCTTGTCCTGCAAATTTGGACCCAATGCAATTTTTTGGTTTTTAATTAGAATTGACGTTTGTTGCAACCAGTCGGATATTTTTTCGTATTCGTCTTTATAGTCACGCCAGTGAACCAGTACGACTTCTAATTGTTCCCGCTGTTGTTTTAGGTCTTTAAATAGTCGGTCAAAGCTCTCCCGCAAGGCTCTTATATCGTTTTTGATGGAATCTTGCCCGGGGGGGCTGGTGTTAGGAATAACGACATGGGCGGTATGGTCTAAATTCTCCAAAAGCACCTCCCCTTGTGCTTGTTTATTTAACAAATGATCCAAAGGACCTGAGAACATTTCAATTGATAGCTTACTAAGGGGTAGTTGTTTCAACTGGGGCACCTTCTCCTGGGCCCGCGTCATCCACACCTGCACCTCCTCATACGCCTCTTTATAAGCCTTGTGGTCTTTATACTGCTGATCACGCTCCTGTAGTAACTTTTGTATCTTGTGAAACAAATCGTCAAAGCTCTGCAACATTTGTTGCGCTTTCACAGTACAATCCTCAGTCCTAGTGCGCAGTACCTCAGCCGCCTGGGTTTTCAGCGCATCTACCTCAATCTTCTCACATCGTACTCTTTCTTCTAGCGCTTTGATGCGGTCAAATTGGGTTTTTTTTTCCGAAGCTGTCGCCTGCAATTCACATAATTCCTTATACTGTGCCTCGATTGTTTGTATTTTTATGTCCAATGAGTTGATTTCTTCCAAGAGGCCGGTCCATTTACGCAGGGCATCTTCTATGAGGGACTTGGTTTCGATCATGGAGGTGGCGATGTTGGACCATTCAGATTGTAGATTGGCGAGGGTGTGGTTGATGTGGTCGTGGCCTTGGGGGGCGGTGTTGGCTAGGACGTTCTGCGCCAGCTCCACCAATTTTTGTATAGTGGTAAATCCTTCTTCCTTATTAACAATCAAATTCTGAATCGTCTCCAACTTAGTTTGTAGTTCACTTTGCGTACAACCGTGTACATCTGCACAATAACATAGCTTGTTACTTAGCTCATCAAGCCATTGACCACACTGACGGACTTCATTGTCGAAGTTATGGTGACTAGACACATATTGCTGCCATTTTCCTGTCAACTCCTTAACCTTCTGGCAAACCTGCTGGTATTTTACCCCCAGCTCACTCACCAGGCTCTGTCTGCTACCTAGTCCTTGTAGCTGTTGTATACGCTCAGTGACCTGGTCAACTTCAAACTCCTTAGCCTTGATTTCGCCTTGCAGCTGCTTCAAAGTACTCAACTGCCTCTCCTTTTCTTCAGCAGTAGCTTTAAGGTCAATGGAGTGAAGCTTGTTGTCAGTATCCCTCAACCAAGTTAAACATTCGTCTTTTAACTTCTCATACTCAGTCCAGCTCTGCAGCTTCGCTTCTAATGAAGTTATAGCTTGCGCAGTAGCTGACACAAGGGCCAACCACTGTTGTTGGACACCATCCGCCTGATTATGAATGGTAGTCTGCCCTTGATCGGAGGTGGTAGGGATGACGTAGTCCCTCATCTCACTAACAAGAACAAGGCGACTTTCTTCCTCGTCAAAAGATAGCGCTAGTTTTTTGAGCCGCTCCAAGTTGGACAATAGGGTTACACGTTCCAAACTTGCATCCGCCCATGATAGTACATTAAGCTGATTACCATCAACCCACTCTGTGGTGTCCAAAATTGTTTGGTCAAAACGTTGATGGTCACTTACAATTTTCTCGTACTGCTGCACCAACTCCTGACAACGCTGTAACAATGTCTTGTGCTGCTCAACCACTTCATCCAGCTGATGTTTCTTTTCGGGTAAGTCTACAAGTTTGCCCATCAAATCAACCACGTCTTGTTGATGAGTTGTAGCGTCTTGCAGCTTGGCTCTGTACAGCTGCAGCTGCCCCTTTTTCTCTTCCAACGTAGGTTTAAGTTCCAACTGTAGCTTCTGATGGTCTTTTAACCAAAGCTGTATTTGTTGCAAACTATCATCAAACTCACTGTACATGGTTAGTTTGGAGGTGAGGTCACGTTGGGCCACAGTTATTTGGTCAAAAATACAGTCGAAGGCCCCTTGCAGCTCCTCAAGTTGGGCAGAAATAATGTCCCGGCCCTCTGTTGAGGTGCTGGGGTATAATCTCTCTCCTGCTTCTATTGTGCTGTTCAACAGCAAAGAGGCGCTGGTTTTTTGGGACATTAGCTCATCGATCAGCTGAGATTGTCCTGCTAAACTGTCCTGTTGTCTGTTGTCGAACCTGTGTTTATGTTAGTTAAGTTAAAATGATTAGGGTAAGACTTACTTGGAGCGGGCAGCAGCCAACCAATCACTGCACTGTCTGTACTTGTCGTTGTACCCATTATGGTCAGCCAAGGCTTGTTCGCATTTCCTCACAATTTCCTTAGCAGTGACCTGGACGGATTGGAACCTGGAGGTGATTTGCTGGATGTTGATGGTGATTCTTGTATCACCACTGGAGTGAATCAACTCGGTGGAATCATCGGAGATTTTGTCAAAGTCGTTTTCGTTTTGGCGCAAGCTGGACAGTAGGGCCTAAAATGGACAATGTATCAATATCCAGGACATAACATGGTGAACTTGAGAGAATTAGTCTGAATAGACGAAAGTTAACCCATCACCAATGACAACAACAACAAAGAAGAGACAGATGGTGAAGCTTACTTGTCTCAACTGTAGACACTGCTCGTGTTCCGGTATAATTGCTTCGATTGAATTTACAATAATCTAAAGAAATTCTCATGTACAACTCAGCTAACAACAGTAGATGATTAAATGGAGTTCTATATCAAAATTTGTAACCTCACTTTTCTGTTGTTTGAGATGTCTGAGACAAACCCTCTCAGGTGTCTTTTGGGTGCCTCCGACTAGTTTAGTGTATCCTTGAGGAGTTATTTTAGGTGTCTCTGAGGAGTTTTCAGCTATCTTTTAGATTAAAGTCTGTTTAAAGTGTCTTTTGAATGTGATTAAGAAGTCACTGAGGAGTTTTTAGGTGACTCCGAGGTGTCTTTTGGGTGTTTCCATATTCTTGAAGAGCTTTTATTGGGTGTCTTTAAGAATTGTTAGGTGTCGTTTAGGTCCTTTTGAGTGGTTTAAGGTGTCCCCGATGAGTTGCTGGGTTTGTTTTAGATGTCTTTGAGTTTTCAGCTGTGTTTTGAGTGTCTCTGAGAAGTTTTAGGTGTCTCTTGGGTGTTTCAAAGTTGTTTAAATGTCTCTGAGGAGTTTTCAGCTATCTTTTAGGTTAAAGTATGTTTAAAGTGTCTTTTGAATGTGATTAAGGAGTCACTGAGGAGTTTTTAGGTGTCTCCGAGGTGTCTTTTGGGTGTTTCCATATTCTTGAAGAGCTTTTATTGGGTGTCTTTAAGAATTGTTAGGTGTCTTTTAGGTCCTTTTGAGTGGTTTAAGGTGTCACTGAAAAGTTTTTAGGTCTCTCCCACTAGTTAAAGGTGTCCCCGAGGAGTTGCTGGGTTTGTTTTAGATGTCTTTGAGTTTTCAGCTGTGTTTTGAGTGTCTCTGAGAAGTTTTAGGTGTCTCTTGGGTGTTTCAAAGTTGTTTAAATGTTTTCAGCTATGTTTTAGATTAAAGTATGTTTAAAGTGTCTTTTGAATGTGATTAAGGAGTCACTGAGGAGTTTTTAGGTGACTCCGAGGTGTCTTTTGGGTGTTTCCATATTCTTGAAGAGCTTTTATTGGGTGTCTTTAAGAATTGTTAGGTGTCTTTTAGGTCCTTTTGAGTGGTTTAAGGTGTCACTGAAAAGTTTTTATGTCTCTCCAACTAGTTAAAGGTGTCCCTGAGGAGTTGCTAGGTTTATTTTAGATGTCTTTGAGTTTTCAGCTGTGTTTTGAGTGTCTCTGAGAAGTTTTAGGTGTCTCTTGGGTTTTTCAAAGTTGTTTAAAATGTCTCCGAGGAGTTTTCAGCTATGTTTTAGATTTAAGTAAGTTTAAAGTGTCTTTTGAATGTGATTAAGAAGTCACTGAGGAGTTTTTAGGTGACTCCGAGGTGTCTTTTGGGTGTTTCCATATTCTTGACTAGCTTTTATTAAGTGTCTTTAAGAATTGTTAGGTGTCTTTTAGGTCCTTTTGAGTGGTTTAAGGTGTCACTGAAAAGTTTTTAGGTCTCTCCCACTAGTTAAAGGTGTCCCCGAGGAGTTGCTGGGTTTGTTATAGATGTCTTTGAGTTTTCAGCTGTGTTTTGAGTGTCTCTGAGAAGTTTTAGGTGTCTCTTGGGTGTTTCAAAGTTGTTTAAATGTTTTCAGCTATGTTTTAGATTAAAGTATGTTTAAAGTGTCTTTTGAATGTGATTAAGGAGTCACTGAGGAGTTTTTAGGTGACTCCGAGGTGTCTTTTGGGTGTTTCCATATTCTTGAAGAGCTTTTATTGGGTGTCTTTAAGAATTGTTAGGTGTCTTTTAGGTCCTTTTGAGTGGTTTAAGGTGTCACTGAAAAGTTTTTATGTCTCTCCAACTAGTTAAAGGTGTCCCTGAGGAGTTGCTAGGTTTATTTTAGATGTCTTTGAGTTTTCAGCTGTGTTTTGAGTGTCTCTGAGAAGTTTTAGGTGTCTCTTGGGTTTTTCAAAGTTGTTTAAAATGTCTCCGAGGAGTTTTCAGCTATGTTTTAGATTTAAGTAAGTTTAAAGTGTCTTTTGAATGTGATTAAGAAGTCACTGAGGAGTTTTTAGGTGACTCCGAGGTGTCTTTTGGGTGTTTCCATATTCTTGACTAGCTTTTATTAAGTGTCTTTAAGAATTGTTAGGTGTCTTTTAGGTCCTTTTGAGTGGTTTAAGGTGTCACTGAAAAGTTTTTAGGTCTCTCCCACTAGTTAAAGGTGTCCCCGAGGAGTTGCTGGGTTTGTTATAGATGTCTTTGAGTTTTCAGCTGTGTTTTGAGTGTCTCTGAGAAGTTTTAGGTGTCTCTTGGGTGTTTCAAAGTTGTTTAAATGTTTTCAGCTATGTTTTAGATTAAAGTATGTTTAAAGTGTCTTTTGAATGTGATTAAGGAGTCACTGAGGAGTTTTTAGGTGACTCCGAGGTGTCTTTTGGGTGTTTCCATATTCTTGAAGAGCTTTTATTGGGTGTCTTTAAGAATTGTTAGGTGTCTTTTAGGTCCTTTTGAGTGGTTTAAGGTGTCACTGAAAAGTTTTTATGTCTCTCCAACTAGTTAAAGGTGTCCCTGAGGAGTTGCTAGGTTTATTTTAGATGTCTTTGAGTTTTCAGCTGTGTTTTGAGTGTCTCTGAGAAGTTTTAGGTGTCTCTTGGGTTTTTCAAAGTTGTTTAAAATGTCTCCGAGGAGTTTTCAGCTATGTTTTAGATTTAAGTAAGTTTAAAGTGTCTTTTGAATGTGATTAAGAAGTCACTGAGGAGTTTTTAGGTGACTCCGAGGTGTCTTTTGGGTGTTTCCATATTCTTGACTAGCTTTTATTAAGTGTCTTTAAGAATTGTTAGGTGTCTTTTAGGTCCTTTTAAGTGGTTTAAGGTGTCACTGAAAAGTTTTTATGTCTCTCCAACTGGTTAAAGGTGTCCCTGAGGAGTTGCTAGGTTTATTTTAGATGTCTTTGAGTTTTCAGCTGTGTTTTGAGTGTCTCTGAGAAGTTCTAGGTGTCTCTTGGGTGTTTCAAAGTTGTTTAAAATGTCTCTGAGGAGTTTTCAGTTGTGTCCGAGGTACCTTTTGGGTTTCCATGTGTTTTAAGCTGTTTCTGAGAAGTTTTCAAATGTCTCCGAGGTATCTTCATAGTTTCCGCGTGTTTTAATGTGTTTCTAAGTTTTCAAGTGTTTTTTAGGTATTTCTGATGACTTTCTAGATGTTTTCAAGGTATTTTCAAGTGTCTGCGAGGTGTCTTAGAGTTGTGTGAAGTTTCTCTGAGTAGTTTTTGAGTGTTTTTTCGGTGAATCTAGGATAGAATAGAAGGTATTTTTCAAGTGTTTTGGAGTTGCTTGAGGTGTTTGTTAGGTGTTCCGAATTGTTTAAGGTGTCATCAAGCTATCTTTTGACGTATTTTCAAATATGATTGCACCCTAACTCTCTCCTGCGAGGTTAAATACAAATTTTGAGGCAAAACTCCCTTTGACAATCTACCTACAACCATCAACCTACCGTGTATTTATCAAGCTGCTCTCGTTTCTCATCAGCTGTCCCCTTGAAGGCGTACCCCTTCAAAGCCAGCTCAGCCTCCTTCAAAAAGTCCAGCAACCTGTCCATTGCTCCATCATAGTCGTCCCACTGTTGCAACCTATTCTCCAACGTCGATTTAACATCCACCAACGTACCCAGGAACTTGTCCTGGTCAGCCTTGAGATTGGCAACGTCGCGTTGCATAGCCTCCTGCGCCCGTGCTGGCAACATTGCAATACCACTTGCAATGTAGCTGTCCAGCTCCTTCAACTTTATACTACCCTCGGGCAAGGCATCTTCGATTTCAGCCACCTTGGACAAACGTTGTTGTATAGCCACTCTGTTGCCGGTGTAGTCCACGTGGGCCTGCAACGTATCCCATAGTTGCTTTTGGTTGTCCTGCTGCACCTTCAACAAATCGTAGAACTGCAAGTAGGCATCCAGACAAGCCTCTAGTTGCTTAATGTTGCCTTGGGAGGTTTGCAGGAGGGAGTCATACCTGGCGTTGATTGATTGATCAATGGGTTGATTGAACTTCAAAAGGGCAGCCTTTTCGTTAATACCATCAATAACACGTTTATAAGGCAGGATTTCTTGAAGGGTTGTTTTTTGCTTTAGGAGTTTACCTCGAACGTCCTGAATTGACGACCAGCTCAAGTCAAGTTTTACTTGTTTTTCCATGTTGTCCAGCCAGGTGAGGGCCTGCTGCAGCATGTCCTGATAGGTGGACAGCTGCAAGGTCTGTGCCTGTTGAAGCTTCTGCTGAATAGTGATGCCATCAGCAAGCTTGTCCCATCTATCTCTAATGTCCTTGATTTCAGTCCTGACTAGTTCTCTGCCGTTCATGGCAGTATCAGGCAGCAGGCGTTCCCCTATTAGGCCAAGGGAGTTGATTTTGTGCTCTCCTTGTTCTTTTTCGCCCAGCAGCACCTGCATTCGTTGTTCCTCGTTGTCGCCGCGCTGCAACGTAGCCAGCTGTTCCTCCAGTGGTTGTAACCAACGCAAAGTATCCTCCAGCTTGTCCCGGTACGTTTGATGGTCCTCCACCATGCCCTCCCACCGGGCTATGGCATCTTTACTCAAGCCCAGCAGGTTTTGGTAGCGCACACTCAATTGTACAGGCTTGATCTTTTGCACTCCACTGGAGTGCACAAGGGCGTGGGCCTTGTCCACGAACTGGTCAATGATAGTTTCCTTGGCCTCAATCTCCCAGCGCTTGTCTTGGTAGTGTTTAAGTTGCAACAGTTTATCTGGTAAGGTCGCTTGTAGGGTTTGATTGCGCAGAGTGGTTTCGTTTTGTTGCAACCACTCCTGAAGTTGGTCCAGGGTTTGCTCGTAATCGTCCCATTTGGCCAGGGCTTGTTGTTGCTTAGCCAGTTGATTATCAATGTCAGCTAGGTGTTGCTGCAGGGCAGTTTGATGGTCATTCAATTCGGATTTTAACAACTCAACCCCCTTGGGCGAGGTGCTTTTGGCAACGATGACTAGGGAATTCGTCAGTTGTTCCATCTGTTTTACACCAGCCTGCTGGGTGTGAGCTTTTAGCTCCTGCAAAACCTCAATTTTCTTCAATATCTCCCCTCTGTCACCTGCCTCGTCATATTTGGCAACCTGGCTATTTAACCAGTCCTTGGCCGTATTAACTTGCTGACTATACGCATCATGCTTATCAACACAGTCATTCAAGTTCTTCAATAGCTCTTCAGACTTGGCAACAATGTTCAAAAACAGCTGCTTTATAGACTGAAGGTATAAATTCAAAGATTTATCCTGAGTCTGGTCAACAAGGTGCTGCGCCCTATCGCACACCGTCTCCACCAAATGCTGGTGCGACATAATCTCCTGATGCATGATCTTGTGGTTTTGCAGCTGGGCGCGTTTTTCCTGCAACGTTGCCTTGAGCTCGGTATGCTGCTTCATGCCCTTTTCCACGTCTTTGAGCCACTTGGTTAGTTGTTCCTGCGTGGCTGTAAAGTCGGAGAACTGCAAAATACACTGGTCTAGTTTGGTGGTTGATAATTGTAGATCATCATTTAAAGTATCCCAAATAGTTCTTATGTTTCTCAACTGTTGTCTTATGATTTCCCGGCCATCTGGCGAGGTGTGCACGTACAATTTCTCCCCCTTATCGGTTAAAGTGTCAAAGTCAACACTACGTTTGTTTTTATCATCAATTAGCTGGCGCACTTCTGCCTGGCGTTGTTGAAGGACGTTAAGATCCCCCACTATGTGGCAAAGGTTTTGTAGTTGTTCCTCCTTGTCGCTGAGCCAGTGGGAGAACTCCTTGTATTCCCCATTAAAATCACAATGGTCTCTTACAAATACCTCATAGCGGCTTATATTATCCTTGATAGCACTCTTCAGAGTTTGATAGCGCGTATTTAATTGTCCACTGCGCATGTCAGCGTCAATATTTCTGACAACATCAGTAAAGTTGGCAAATTCTGGTTCTTTGTCCGCAATCTCCTTGTCTAGTGACCTCAATTTGTCCAAGTGTCCTCGTTTTGCTTCTTCAGTACTCTTCAAACTCTGGTCCTTGACTAAGTTTTCTTTAGATCTTAACCAAGATTCCAAGGTGTCGACCATGCGACCAACCTCTTTAAACTGGCTGGATATTGTCTGGAGCTTTTCTTTGGCATCAACGCACAGCTCCAAAAACAACGTCCATGACTTAAGCTGGTCTTGGTAAGTGGCAATAAGAGCTGGGTGTCCTTCTACAGATGTTTCAGCAAGTAGAAGATCAAGTTGGGCCTTGCAGGCTGCTAGAATTTGATCGCCTTCAGCCTGCTGCCACAGTAAGTTGTCCACAATGGTTAGCTTGGTGTCAGTAGGTTCACTGGAGGACTCATCAACTAAAACAGCAGCCTCCCCAGTGAGAGCCCCAAGCCAGTCGTGGCACTTTTCTATGGCTTGGTTGTACCCTTCGTGGTTGCCCACCATCTGTTCTGCCATGGCGATACGTTGGTCTACTTCCTGTTGTAATGCAGTAACTGAGTCAATACAACTGGCAAGTTTGACATCAGCATCTCCATCACTTATATCCATCAATTTCCCTTGTAGTTGCACCAATATTACACGGTGTAGCCCTACATCCTGCCCCATTGCTTTATAATTGTACAACGTTTGTTTCTTGTCCTGCAACGTTGCATCCAACTGAGGCTCTGTCAGTTTTAGCTTCAAATCATTCAACCATCCTGTCACCTGCAACAGGGAATCATCGAACGAATGTCGTTGAGTCAGTGTTGTTTCAACATTCTTGTAAATTTGCCCCATTTGCCCTATAAGGTCCTCGAATTTAGTACGTAAAGCTCTTAGCTCTGCCCTAATGGCGTCACGATTATCGGGGGTTACCCCGCTAAATAACCCTTCGCCATGATTGACTGCCTTGGCCAACAATTCCTGACCTTTATCCCGATCGGTGTTGAATTTTTTTAATTCTTCCAGAACAGCCTTGGAGGGTTTTTTGTTGATTGAAACCTTGTTTTCCACCTGTTGCAGCCACACTTCCAAGTCCGCAACACTGGTGCGGTACTGTAATTTGTACTTGTCCAGCTCATCCAGCTTATTGAGGAAGCTCTGCAGGAATTTGGATAATGACTGGTAACGACTGTTGAGGTGCTGCACGTATTTGCTCTGGTTCAATTGCTCACCCACTGTAGCCAAGTGGAGCAGCTCAGGTTCAAACTCCTTAACCTCACTGTACAATCCATTGATATGTTGACGTTTCTCCATTAAAGTGTCAAGGTTCATTTGGACATTTTCCTGTTTAACTGTAGCTTCCATGTCTTTGAGCCACGTGTTTATTTTATCAGCTTGCTCTTCGTAGCTGGTTTGCTTGTCGATGGTGTCCTTCAAGGCTTGTTGAGCTGTCGCAGACTCTTTGATTAAGTTATTAAGCTCTTGCAGGAGATACTGGTTTTCTGCCGTTAGTAGCTTAACAGAGTCGGTTGACTCTACCTGGGATAACATTTGTAGAGACGAGTCCAGTTCTGTCATGCGCTCTTTACACTCATCAATGGCCTGGTCGATTGAGCTTAGCGAGCTCAGTTTCACTTGAAGGTTATACTTGTCGCTGGTGGCATCAGGCAGGCACCACTGGATCTTCTCCCGCTGGGCTGCTATAATACGTTGCAGGGCCCCATACTTATCATTGTGGAACTTTTTCAAAAAAGCCGACAATGAACTGTGGATTTTATTAGCATGGGTCAAAATTCCTTTAAAGCGTTTCTTCAAAGCCTCCTGCTCCTTGGTGCAGCTGCTCTGGACAAAATCGGGATAAGTTTCCGACATTTTGCCTATATTGTTGTCGATAATGTCCATGTTGCTTTGCTGGCCCTCCAGGTCCTTGGTTAAAACTTTCACATTCAACAATCGTTCTAGAATTCGAACGTTGTCACCACTAAAGTCCTCGCATTTGATTATATCTTCCCTCAACCCTGATAAGGTAGTACCAACGGTCTTAATATCATCCCTAATAGTACGCTCTTGTTCCTTGAATGAGCTGGCTGCCTGTTCAAGTGTTTGAGCGTTAGCTTCAACTGTTTTAAATTGTTCTTCCAACACCCCAATCAACGTCTGGATTGTTACAATCTCCTGCCCATCCAGCTTGGTCAGCTGCTCGTACTTGTGTGGGATACTCTGGAATAGACGTTGATGCGCGGGCAGCTCCTCTTTGTACTTGGCAAGCTTACTAGACGCCTCCTGGGCCTCGCTTGGTTTAGCAGCAGCAGCTACAATGGCCTGGTTTTGATTACCAAGCCACTGCAGCAGCGTGGTTTTGGTTTCATCTATATGTCTCCAGATGGTTGACTGAGATTCGGTAGTATTGACAATTTTTAGCAGTTTTTCGTAAATTTTAGACCACACGTCCTGCACAATTTGCAAATCACGCTTCACCTCGGATTCAATGCCAGGAATCGACTGCGTTTTACGAATAATAGTTTGCCCTTTGTTGTCAACCTTATCCAGAAGGGTTTTGGTTTTCTTGATGTTATCGAGAGCGCGTTTTGCCTTGTCGGCGTTAACGCCAGCCTGGATTAAGTCCATGGGCGTGGCCACATCAATGGACTTGTCAATTTTTCCAATCTCCTTTACAATTTCATCTTTGCTTTCCTGAAACTGATTCCAGGCTTGTATTATATCTTGCAGGTGCAAGCGGGTTTCCTTAATGTCCTCATTGACTTTATTCCATTTGCCCTCAACGTCAGAGACGGCATTTTGGATTTGGGCCACCTGTTGCGCGTCCTCTTTCATCAATGTCAACGCGTCCCGTCTCAACTCCTCTTTGGATGATGGTTGTTGAGTTTCCAACAACTTACCCAGGTCTTCGACAGCATGGGGCAGGTCACTGGAGTGTTTGACGTTGCTTTTAATATCATCCAGCTGGGCTTGGGCTTTATCTACGTCACCCAGTATTTTGTGCTGTAGCTGTGTAAACTGATTCCAGTGTGCTTGCACCAGTTGCTTCTCGGCCAGATTGCTGGCAAGCTTGGTTTTTAAGTTGATGGCCTCTATTTCAACCTCGCGTACAATGTTGTCAGCTGTTCTGGGCAGGCCTGTGGATTTGTCCAAAATGACCACTTGCTGCTGGGCGTCAATACCTGTTGGGAAAAATGCCACAATCAAGGACTAGCATAAAAAATGACAAAAACATTTTTTCAAAATACCCAAACCTATTTCAAATTATTAAAAAAGAAAACGCGTGGCTAAATGGCCGAATACGGGGCGTGGCCTGATGATAAACTGTGACGTCATCATTATTTTACACGAGCTTGTAAACCTTTCATTTATCCATTATTTTAGTTGATTTTGATTGACAGGAGAAGATAAGCGTTGGAAAAAGTACATCTAGTTCTCTAGAAGAAAAAGAAAAGTTTCAAGTAAAAGTTGATGGGAATGTGATTCTGATCAACTTTGGTTCCTTGAAATTTTATCGTCCAATAGGAACGGAGAAAACAAAAATAAAGCGTCCTCATTTACCTACAAGATAACCTCGATTTTGCAGGAAACTCAGAGATGAACTATAAACCCCCTCCAAGTTGAAAAAAAATCTACAGTGTTCCATTTGAAAGTGGGCCACCCCCATAACATTTTTATTTATGTAGCGATTTTGACGATTTTTTTTTTGAAGTTTGGAGAGTGGAAGGGTTCATTTTGAGACCATACGTCGCCCAGTTTTTTCCAAAAACCAAGGCCTACTAGAGCATATTTAGTGGCTGAAAAATCCAGAATAGTACATTTTGTATCAAGGGCGGAAAGTAGATGATTTTGACGAGGGTATAAGTAGCAGCACGAGCGAAGCGAGGGCAGATATTAGCCGAGTCAAAATCATCTTTCGTCCGTGGTGCAAACAGTGTTTTTTGTACAAACAGTTTTTAATCATTTAAAAAAGAATAATTATAAAAATCATACATAATAATATACTGCTGATATGTCAGACAACTGACAAGTGACAACTGTCAATCATTGTTACAATAGGTATGTTCCAGTATTCTTTTGTTGTGCGGATTCATTGTCACCGAGATTGTCACGTGATTAGTTTCTTTTAGTATGCTAGACTTTCACGTGGTTATTAGATTCAGAGGCGTTGGGATCCAAGGAACCGTTGCTAAGCGACCTTTTGCGCCCGCGTGCGCGAAAGTACTTTTAGGCCCGGCTGTCAAAATCAGCGACTTTTTGAATTGATTTTTTTTTTTTGAAATTTGGTACAGACCCATTTCAGGGGATGAAAAATACAGTGACGTAGGCAGATTTTATATAAAAAAATCGCTAATATTTTTTCGGGATTTTTCAGCTTCTAAATATGCTCTAGTAAGCCTTGGTTTTTGGAAAAAACTGGGCGAAGTATGGCCTCAAAATACACGTACTACTTACATTTAAAAAAAAAATTATCAAAATCAATCAATAAATTAAAATGTTATGAGGGTGGCCCGCTTTCAAATGAGTCACTCTGTATTTTCCAAAATTCTCAAAAAATAGACGGATTTGTTATTATAACCCTGATATTTATTTTTGCTTTAAAATAGAGGCTTTTGTGAAAATCGAATGAGGAAAAAACCCAAAAAGTTGCTATTTTTCCATAAAAACGACAACACAGCTGATTTCATCTTTGATTTACTACACTGCTCAAAAAAAAAACAAACAGGAACACTTATTTGTAGAATCAATCATTGCAGCTTTTATTGTGGAACTGAAAATGATATCCTACAATATACATACAGGGTGATTTTTACGTTGGTATTTTCCTTTCAACACTGTATAGAATACAAGAAAATAAGAAAATTTTTTAAATAAAATTTTGTCCGAAAATGCTTTGTTACCGAGATACAAGGTGTTAAAGTTTTTAAAAAAAATGCTTTATTTATTATAACTTTCCCACAACTCCAGATATTTCCACAAAATTTGGTACACTTCTTTTGACCATCAAATTACATTTTTTGATGTAAAAGTTTTCAAAAAATTTCTGCCAGTAGCGTTCAAACCGGAATTGGATTGAATATTTTTAAAGAAAAAAATAGTACGCCACTGCTTTTTCTTGAAATCAATATTATTTTTGAAACATTCATTCACTTTGGAGTTAATTTAGTCTCTTGGTATTTTTTCGTAAGATAAGCGGTTTTTGTTTAAAAAAATAAAAACCATTTTGATGCATGGCAAAATCGCTAAAATCTGATATGATTTTTTGTATGTAGAATTTGTTTTTGGTCTAATTTGTATTGAAGTAAGATAACTTACATCACTACAATTCAAATGAAATGAGAAAAATGTGTCAGTGGGTATTTTTCATTTTTGATTGTATTTATATTTTTAATTTTTTTCTACAAACTTCAACACCCTGTATCTCGGAAACGAAACAGTTTCGGACACAATTTCACTTGAAAAATTTTGTTATTTTTTTGCATTCTATACAGTGTTAAAAGGATTAAAAATCACCCTGTATATTAGGCATTCAAATTTCTAAAGCTACATAATATGTCACTACTAAATTAATGAACTTTGATAGTTTTAGGAATCCAAGTATCTCATTTCCACAATAAGAATTTTAGTTGTAATTTTTTTGAGCCAACTTAAAAATTGTCGATCGAATTGATAATTATTATTATTATCTATTTTGACTACAATACTATAATAATAATTATTATTTATTCCTAAATATCCGGGAAAATGTAGAAAATCTCTCGGATGCAGGTAGAACATGAAAAATAAGGTAATAAGTTTATATATTTTTTTTCCCTCTAGACGCCCTCCCTGCGGAGATATGGCCAACCTCTAAAAATAGTGCCCTCAAAACAAATTCACCTTAATAAGTTTACCAGGGGCGGACTAGGTTGTACATTTTATTGCTTAAATTTTCAAAACCCTTTATGATAAAAACTTAAAAAAAAATAATTTGGATAGCTTGTACCTTTTTGTTAAAAGGTACTCCTGTTAATTATCAATAAAATGAACCGTTCTGGAGAAAAAAAATAAAAACAAAACTCAAAAACAGCCACAAACATTTGAATGAAAACATAGTTTTACACTTTTTTCAATAATTTTGGGTAAAAAATTATATAAACCTATTATTTTATTTTTTCATGTTCTACCTGAATACGAGATATTTTTTACATTTTTCCGGTCACTTGACCAGGCATCTTTTTCTTAAATTAAAGATTTTTTGACGCCATTCGTGCAATGAGAAATACAAAGATAGAGAGTGATTTGTGGGCGATTGTTGGCAATATCGCACTTTCCACCAAAAACTACGTTAAAGTGCACTGAAAACCAGAAGACCCGCCTCCCTCAGATGATAATTATTAATTCTCAAAAATCATGAGATTTTTGAAAAATTCGTACGAACTAAATAAATTTTATCATACCTGCAGCCTCCTGCTTCCAACCAATCAACTTGTCCAACACCCCATCAGCTTCAGCCATCATGTCAGCACTACTCCCCTCATTGTCCAGCTGATACTTCAAATGACTAAGCTGATTGGTGGTGTCCGTGTGCCAGCTCAGCAACTCAGACCAACGCTGCAGCTGACTCATCCTAGTCTGCAGCTTGTGCTCAATATCCTGGTTAACCTGCGCCAGCTGTGTATACTCAGCATTCAACGGCTCTGCCTCTTGTCTGTTACTAAGCGCAGTCATCTCTTTGACCTCGCTGTAAATATCGTGCAGCAACTGTTGCTTGTCTGAATGTTCCTGCTGCAAAGTGTGCAGGGTTTCCAACGCTGAATCCACATTAGATGCGGGGATTTCATCTAGTTGGACTACGCTATGGTTCATAGAATCCAACCAAGTGGTATAGTCAGTGACTTTGGTTTGTAGATCATGCCGCGCTAAGATGGAGTCGGATAGATGGTTGATTTTCGCACGTACTGAATCAGCCAAGTTGGTGATTTTACCTTTGATGGAGTGGACTTGGTTTTTGATTATTGTGGCACCTTCAGGGGCCAGTTGATAGCCAATAGAGTCGGCGCTTTGCGTCAGGTTGATGAGCTTGGCTTGCTGCTCCGACACCTCGTTGTTGAATTGTTTCAACCTTACCAGCTCCTTTTCCAGTTTGTCTATATTAGGAGTAACTGTTAAGGGGGTTAAATTATTATCCATAACCCACTTTTCCACGTTTTGCACATTACGTTCCAAGTCCACCCATGAGGTGACCAATTTATCAACCCTATTAGTCCACTGGGTGGTAATTTCCTGCAAATGTATCACTCTAGTGCACACAGAATCAACTTCATCTTTAGGTTGTAGCTGGCGCAGCTGCTCTAGCTGCCTTTGACACTCCTCACTCATTTGTTTGGATTCCTGTTGCAGCTTCACTGCCTGTTCTAATGACACCGGTTTGGGCAACCCCGTTTGCACTTTTAACTCCGCTTGTTGTACCTTTGGTGTAATTTCCTCTATAACAGCCAGGGTAGCTTGCCATTGTTGCAAATTTTGTTTCAATTGCTCAGCCCGCTCAGCTACACGAACATGCATGGACGTAACCTCATCTTGTAGCTGTGCAATTTCACCGTGCATGGCCTGGGCATCTGTTGGTTTTAACACCCTGACATCCTGCTGTAGCTGTTTTATTTGCACAAGCTTGTCTGATAAGTCCTGCTGTAGCTTTACAGTATCCTCCAGCTTGTCAGGGGTGGTATGAGGATACGTTTTCAACAAGCCAAGGCGTTGTTTAAATGTGCTCACTTGACTCCTGTATTGTTGCATTGATGTAATTTCCTGTTGTATAATGGAGGTTGTTGTTTCCAACCTGCGCTCCACCTCATCGACTTCTTGTTGTAACAAAGCCTGCTGCGGCGTTGTCACATCCTGCGACAGCTTAATTGTTAGTTGTTTCAAAGGATTGACATCAGCGCTTTGCACTAGTTGTTGTTTCAACTCAATAGGGGCGTGGTCCACCTTGTCCAGTAATTTTTTAAGATCCTCTTGGTGTTGTTGATAAGCACTATAAGCCTGATGAGTTGACTGTAGCTGTTGCAACCGTTTTACACTCTGGCTGTACGTATCAGTCCAGTTGGAATCCAACGTTTTGACCTCGTCAGCTACAAAAGCAGGCGAGTGAATGTCCTTGCACAGCTCCCTGCCCTTCTGCAACATTGTCATGACTAGTGGACGTTGCTGGTCTAGTTGAACAACAGTTTGTTCCTGCTGTCGAATATTGTCCTGGATTTTGTCCAGAACCAGAGGTTGAGGTGCTGACTGTTGCCTCACCTTCTGCAACAGCAGACAAATTTCCTGCACCTCGCGTTTATACGTATAACACTTAGATACTGTTTCCGTTTTAGTCATAGTAATCTCCAAACTTGGGATGAGGTTTTTGTAACGTATTACCAAATTTTCTAGCAATTTTTGCTCGTTGATGGCTTGTTGATCAGGACATACGGAGGCAAGGTTATCTAATGTTTGCACAAGCCACTTCATGTCGTCGCGTTTAGAGTCAGCCTCCCGGCATATTGCTCTGAATGACTCAATCTCCCGGTCGAATTGTTCTTGGCCGCACACTTCTTTGAGGATGGATTGGAGGGATGAGTCAACATGATCCATCCATTTACTCATATCAGTAAACTTTCTTCTGTACTCGTCCCATTTGAGCGGTATTTGTTGCAACTGCTGCTGGACGTTGTTGATTTTACCCTGGACACTGTCCCACTGTTGTTGGGCCTTCGTCAATGACTCAGTCAAGCTGGTGTCCTTGGGACAATGTTGCGTGTACACCTGCGCCAGCTGGGTTAAGTTGCCAAGACACTGTTGGGCCTCGGACATGGGGCCTTGCACCCCAAAGTACTCTTGGTGTCGCCTTGTTGTTGCCTCAACGTTGGTGTTTATAGTAATATACTGATTTTGCACCTCTTTTTCTAGTTCTTTAATGTAATAGTTAAATGTATTCTCGTCCAGTCTGAACTCGAGCCGCATCAGGTGCAATGGGGCAAAGCTCAGTACCTCTTTCCACTTGTTTTGCAAATGATGTACTGATGAGGAAATAGGGGTGTGTTGCTCTTTGGGCAAACAACTACATAAATCTTGTGCACTTTGGACTAGGTCATGTATCCATCGTTCGTTGACGGATTCAAAGAATTTCTTGTGTTGCTCCACGGTGGTTTTACTGTCAATGCGGCGTTCTCCAATTAGATTTTCCGCGTGGTTCAACCAGTTGGATATAACGCGTTCGCTTTCGCTGAAATTATGCCAGCAACGTATAGCTTCCATCAATCTTCCTTCCCACATTTGCGCGTTTTCAGTCACATAAGTGAATCTGTCGTTTAACTGGTCCATGTCCTCGGACATTTGCATTATATCCGGATTGTCCGCCTTGTCCACTGATTTAACAATATTAGTCAGCACCTTATTTTTACCATCTAACATTGACTTGTAGTACACAGTACGCGTAAAGAAGTGTTTGGCCTTGTCCAGTTGGTCTTTAAGTTGTTCCTTGTCCGCCTCCAGGGTTAATCCTGTTAATAAACGCTCAGCTTCATCCAACCAAGCATTAATGTCCTTCTTGCCACCTTCCAGGGACTCCTGCTGTATTAACAATTGATTAAACAAATGTACCTGGGCAGGAATAAGGGCGCGCACTCTAACCAATGCCTCTTTTTCTACTTTCAATGTGCACATCATCTTGTCCACCTCCTCCCGGGACAAGTCTTGTATTAACGTCTGAAACGCTTTACTGATATTTTTGAATAAATCCTCAATTTCCTCCACTTCTTGTTGTAATTTTATCAAATTATCGCGGTGTTGTTGGATGCGCTCCATACTTCCTAGACTAGGAGTGTTAAGGATTTGCTCAGCTTTTCTAAGCCAAGTTGACAAAACGTCAACGCCGCTTCTGAAGTCTTTGCGGTTGCGCAACAAGTCACCTGCATGACTATAATGGGTGACATGTGGGTACAGTTGGTCCCAACGTTGGGTTATTTGGTGGTACTGGTCGCGTAGCTGTAGCGCTATGTTGTCCTCCACTGTGGCCAATAGAAAGCTAACTGTGTCGCCTAGTAGCTGGTATTTGTCTCTGTAACACCAATGTAATGTGTTGCATTGATTAATTGAAACTTAAAACTAACCCGTAAACAGTAATATCCTGGAAAAACTCCATTTTAGCCTCCTCGTCCAGCAGCAACGCCCGCTCGGCTTGGCCTAGCCACTGTTGAAACTCTGGAGCCAGAGTGTCCCAGCGTTTCCAGTAAGCTACAACTTCCTCGAGCATGCTTTGCACGCAGCGTAGCTCCATGGACACGCTTTTCCAGCGCTCTGCAGTATCGCGCATAAATTTATCGATGTCCAGGATTTCTTTTTTGTCTGCAATTTGAGGTTTAAGAAGGGTTTTAATTGTTGCGGACTTACCGATGATGCCGCCGCGTTTGTACTCCTCAATGACAGCCTGCATGTCTCGGAAGGCTTTGTTGAATTCTTGGAAAATGTGATTTTTCGATACGAAATTTGTGTACTGGTCCAGTTGTTGTTTTACTTTGTCCGCCCGTCCGTATTTAGTTGTCCACGATTTCAGTTTGGTTTCGGTCAATTGTAGAAAAGCAATAAGGCAACACTGTAATTGGTTATTGATGGTGGTTAGAGGTGATCGTATGGTAATCGATATTATTTATTCAAAAATGGCCTGGAGTTTTATTATTAATCCCACAGAAAATGTGTAATAACTCCCTCAATTAATGAGATAAATCCCCCACATTTTTACCGTAGTTTACAGAATATTTGAAGCAACGTTCATGCAAATCGCAACTTCCTAGCTTTGGGAGTTTGAGAGTTATTCGTTCTTTTGGCAAAAAATTTATGGTTGGTCTCACAGAAATTGTGATTATTTTCCACGGAATTCCACTTTTTTCCTTACGAAACTGATTTTTTTTTCGGGTTATTCGGGATGTCTTACGAAATCTTTTTTTTTACGGAATTACGATTATTCAAGATTTATTAACTCCAAAACTAATCGAGATAGGGTTAAGATTTTATCACCAGTGAATTTTCCTGACAATTCTTCATTGGAATTTATAGTAACATCATCTTTTTGTAAAAGCAAAATTTCCAGGAAAATTATCTCAAGAATGTATTTTTTTTCATCAAAAAAATATGTCCATACAAAAATTCATAGCTCACAAACTAATTGAGAAAGAAGGCTGATTTTTTCCAGTGAAATTTTCAGATCAGAATTTGTAATGAAATCATTCTCTTTTAACGGGAAAATTTCGAGGAAAATTGCCTTGAAAATTTATTTTTGTTTCATTAAAAAAAATTGTGTATAAAAAAATTCACAACTTCGAAACTCATTGAGATTGGGTTCCAATTTTTTACAAGCAGCCCACGTGATATAGTCCACAAGCTTCAAAAACTATGTTTATGGAAACAAAGTTGTCCTGCGAGGAATAAATTTTTTAATCCTTTTTTGCTTGACATTTTACAGAATATGCAATAACTCCATCAATTTTAGAGGTTGATTTTCTAAATTTTCATCATAGTTTAACAACTTCCTGCATATTTCAACTTCCTAGCTTGGGGAGTTCGGAAGTTATTGGTTCTTTTGGCTAGGAATTTTATGGTCAGTTCCACAGAAAATGTACAATAACTCCCTCAATTTAATAGATGAATTATCCAAATTTTCACCATAGTTTAACGAATATTTATAGCAACTTTCCTGCAAATTTCAACTTCCTAGCTTGGGGAGTTCGGAAGTTATTGGTTCTTTTGGCTAGGAATTTTATGGTCAGTTCCACAGAAAATGTACAATAACTCCCTCAATTTAATAGATGAATTATCCAAATTTTCACCATAGTTTAACGAATATTTATAGCAACTTTCCTGCAAATTTCAACTTCCTAGCTTGGGGAGTTCGGAAGTTATTGGTTCTTTTGGCTAGGAATTTTATGGTCAGTTCCACAGAAAATGTACAATAACTCCCTCAATTTAATAGATGAATTATCCAAATTTTCACCATAGTTTAACTAATATTTATAGCAACTTTCCTGCAAATTTCAACTTCCTAGCTTGAGGAGTTTGGAAGTTATTCAGCATTTTGAAATGGAGTTTTATTGTTAAACCCACAGAAAATGTGCAATAACTCCCTCAATTTTATAGATGAATTTTCCAAATTTACACCATAGTTTAACGAATATTTGAAGCAATTTTCCTGCAAATTTCAACTTCCTGACTTGAGAAGTTTGGAAGTTATCCACCTTTGTGGCTTGTAATTTTGATGCAGACTTACAGAAAATGTGCAATAACTTCCTAAATTTGAGCGGTAAATTTTACAAATTTAATCATGATTAAACAGTTATTTGGAGTAATTTTCCTGCAAATTTCAACTTTCTAGCTTGAGGAGTTTGGGAGTTATCCGCCGTCTTGGTATGGAATTTGATCGTTAAACCCACAGAAAATGTGCAATAACTCCCCCACTTGTGAAGGTACATTTTCCAAATTTTCACCATAGTTTAACGAATGTTTGAAGCAACCTTCCTGCAAATTTCAACTTCCTAGCTTGAGGAGTTTGGGAGAAATCCGCCGTTTTGGCATGGAATTTGATCGTTAAACCCCTGTAAATGTGCAATAACTTCCTCACTTTTGAAGATTCATTTTCCAACTTTTCATCATGATTAAACGGATATTAAGAGTAATTTTCCTGCAAATTTCAACTTCCTAGCTTGAGAGGTACATGCGTAATTCACCTTTTTATGGTCAATCCCACATAAAATGTCCGAAACTAATCGAAACCAACCAAAACTAATCCAATTTATCCCAAAGAAACCCAACTTTACTTAAACTAACCCAACTTAATAATGAATTATCTCAGAAACCGCCATTTTGGCAACACTGCAACCATACTATCCTAAAATGATCTGGCATCAAATCAGCAACAAATTGCCTACAGTCAATCGATTCGTTTGAAACAATTTACGAGCCTTGGCCGCTGTCCAACAAATAATTAGCCTGCTGGGGACATTTGTCCGCAATAAATCTCACCTTGTGTTCGAGAAACTTCAGTCTGACTCTCCTCTGAGCCGCTTTCGCTCCCACATCATTCAGTCTCACAGCCATATTTTGCAGCTGATCAGAAGGCACTTCATTCTGGCACGCCTGCGCAAACATTTGCTGAATCTGCGGCAAATCCGCAAAGAACACCTTGTGCTCCTCCAGCTTCTTGCTCAGAATCGTGGCAGTCTCTTCGTTCATCACACTGGGAATATCGTCGCAGTAGATCAGATTTTCCGCCTTGGCCAGCCATTGGCCTATAACCTTAAGGTCGCCCGGTAGGTGGCTGTCGAGGAACCACAGCCACACCAACAGCTGGCGCTGCAGCTTTGTCCATAGTTTGGTGATTTCCTGCCAAGACTGTTTGGTGATGGACACGGAGGTTTGACTCTCAATAAGTTGCTTTAGCTTGTTGTAGAGCAGCTGTTGGTTGTCCACTTCCGCTTTGAAGCTAGTATAATCCTGGTAGTGCAAAGGGAGCGAGTTGGTTTGGATTAGATGGTCCAGATGGTGGGTTTTGGATGTGAGCCATGATAGTAGTTCGTGGTATTGGTCCTGGATGGCGGCTATTGCGTCTGGTCCCGTCGCTTTTGGCTCTGGATATCTGTAGTGGCAACAATTAGATTTCCGTTTCTTCTTTCTCAACTCACCTGTGTAAAAATTGGGCAACATAAGTCATAATAGACTTCTCATCAGGCTTGGGCACGTCCACATCAACAGGATCAAGAATCTTGGGTATGCCCAGTTCAGACTCAGCAACGTCAAACGCTGTTTCCAGTCTATCGCGATTGCTGGCCTTCTTCAGCTCAGCAATGTTGACCAAATTCTTCTTTATAGCGTCGATTATAGCCAAAAACGCCACGCCATCTCTCCAGCTGGCGCCGAAATCTTTAACCACAACCCCTGACTCAGCAGGCAACGCATTGAACACCCAATTGAGAAGCGTCTTTCTAGCCCCCTGCTTCCACTTGTCTCTGGACGAGGTGGTACCGGCACTCTCCAGGCTGCTGGTGCTGCCCCAATTGGCCAGATACTCCAGGTTTCTGCTGTTTTCTTCGATCTATAATTAAATAAGACTTACATCTATGACTGATGGGCAAGTTAACTAAGTTCCACTACTTTACTTAAGCCAGTGGTGACTTACCAACACATATCCGCACCGTCTGCGTTGCTTATAAATTAATTTAATTAGTGCGTAGCAGTACCTCTATCCTCTATCTACCCTTTATCAAGTCAGTACAATTACCTGGAAGTACAAGATGATGGTCCAAATCAGGCCAAGGACAACTGGTGGTCTCCCGTCCACCAAGTCGCTGGCGTTGATGTTGACTAGTTTGATGCGTTTGCTTTGCAAAAATTGGAGGGCGGTGTTGGCGTTGCTGAGGAAGTGCGGTCTGCGCAGGACTCTGCCCCTCTCCACGGGCTGCGAAATTATGTTTATTGAGGGGTGGGGGAGGTTAACACTTACCAGTCGTTCTCCAGAAAGCACTTCAAGCAATGCCAACAGTCTGGTGCCGTCTTTGAGGTCCTCGATGAGATCTTCGATTTTCATTGGTGGTATCCTCTGTAATGGGAGATAATGGTGAATGATGCCCGACATGGCAACGTGGCCAACTGTCATTGTTCATGTTTCAGTGGTTGCTTTCAGGTAAAAATACTAGATGACGCGAATCTTGAGATTTACATTTATCGATATACCTCGACGACCATTCCATTTATGAGAAAGTGGAAGGAAATAAGGCGTTATTCTCATCTCATTATTGGAGGAATATGAAGGCTATCTTGATAACTGAGTAAACTATGCCAAAAATAACATCAGATTCGTGATCGTTACACCCAAAAATCTCGAAAACGAGGCGCCGCATGTACTTTCTATCTTATGAATCAGGTTCTACTCCCGGAGGAGGAGGAATTGAGGTTGGTAACAAAATTACGTGTGACATATCATTTTCGAGGTTTTTTGGGTCGAGGAATTTGAATCTGGCGTTATTTTTGTTATATCTCTCATTATAGGAAAAATATGAGAGCAATCTTAGGAACTAAAAATACAATGCAAATAATAACATCAGATTCGTGATCCTCATACCCTAAAACCCCAAAAATGAGGTGCCTTGTGTACTTCTGGCTTATGAAGCACGTGCAACTCCCGGAGGAGGAGGTGTTGAGGTTGGTAACAAAATTATGTGTGACATATCGTTTTTGAGGTTTTTTGGGTCAAAGACTTTAAATCTGGCGTTATTTTTGTCATAACTCTCAATATAGAAGAAATATCATGTTTATTTTGAAAACTGACAACGCCATGCAAAAAATAACATCGGATTCGTGATCCTCATACCCAAAAAGCCCGAAAACGAGGTGCCGCATGTACTTGTGGCTTATGAATCACGTTCCACTACTGGAGGAGGAAGAGAGAGGAGGAGTTGGAGGAGTTGGTGACAAAATTACAAGTGACATATCGTTTTCAAGGTTTTTTGGGTCAAGGAATTTGAATCTGGCGTTATTTTTGTCATAACTCTCAATATAGAAGAAATATCATGTTTATTTTGAAAACTGACAACGCCATGCAAAAAATAACATCGGATTCGTGATCCTCATACCCAAAAAGCCCGAAAACGAGGTGCCGCATGTACTTGTGGCTTATGAATCACGTTACACTACTGGAGGAGGGAAAAAGAGGAGAAGTTGACGTTGGTGACAAAATCACAAGTGACATATCGTTTTCGAGGTTTTTTGGGTCAAGGAATTTGAATCTGGCGTTATTTATGTTATATCTCTCATTATAAGAAAAATATGAGAGCAATTTTAGGAACTAAAAATACAATGCAAAAATAACATTAGATTCGTGATCCTCATACCCTAAAACCCCAAAAATGAGGTGCCTTGTGTACTTCTGGCTTATGAAGCACGTGCAACTCCCGGAGGAGGAGGTGTTGAGGTTGGTAACAAAATTATGTGTGACATATCGTTTTCGAGGTTTTTTGGGTCAGGGAATTTGAATCTGGCGTTATTTTTGTCATAACTCTCAATATAGAAGAAATATCATGTTTATTTTGAAAACTGACAACGCCATGCAAAAAATAACATCAGATTCGTGATCCTCATACCCAAAAAGCCCGAAAACGAGGTGCCGCATGTACTTGTGGCTTATGAATCACGTTCCACTACTGGAGGAGGAAGAAAGAGGAGGAGTCGACGTTGGTGACAAAATTACGTGTGACATATCGTTTTCGAGGTTTTTTGGGTCAAGGAATTCGAAACTGGCGTTAATTTTCCCGTATACCCTTGCATATAAGAAAAAAGTATTTTTTTTTTAAGGAAATCACAAATTTTATATCTACGTTGCACCTTTCAGACAGAGATGATTCAACAAAAACCATTTCTCCACTAAAAATACGAAACAACCTGCCCTTTAAACTATCACGAAATCAATGGTCAAAGGTTAACCCACAAAAATAATTCCGCCGCAAACGACTTATGACATTTGATGTGTAAATCCAACCAAAGGGGTGGATTTTTCTCAAATTGCATCAAATTAATCAGCCCAACACTTAATGTGATCTGCGCCAGTTGGTACCATCTTGGGCTCCCCCAATTTGACAGGCCTATCGTGACTTCTCGATGCGATGTTTTATGGGCAGATCAGATGTCGTAAGTCTTTGGGGCCTCAAAGGCTGTCGACCTATTTTGTGCGGAGGAATGAGGGTGGTTGCGTGTCGAAATTTGTCGTAAAAATTGTCGATAATACTGAGTTGAAGCAAGACATGAGGGGGAATTTATTGGTTTTGTTGTTTATCGTGCGGAAATGTTTTTAGAAGGTTTTGTAACGAACATTTTCCTGCTGCGCGCCAGACTAACCGAGTGGAAGAAATTCAAAAAATACTCACCTTCATAAGATATGAATTGATCCAATTAACAAAAGTCTTCTTCTGTACCCGCTCCTGTTCATCTGCAAAAAACATATTATGATAATAAATGCAAAAACAAACATGAATAAAAAATTTAATGATCCCATGCCGCTGTTATACATTCCGCCTTTGATCAACAATCTGATTAAAATGTTGTTGCCATTCATTTATGCAGAAAATCACAAAAATAGTCGCTCCTGAATTAGGTAAACGGTAAACGTTTACATCATTTTCTATTTATAGCGTTTATGTTGTGCAGTTGAGTAAAATGATAATGGAAAACGTTGTTATCAACAGGTAAAAATATGTTACAAGTTGTATATCGTCATTTATTGAGCATAATCAGTCGGGAATAGATTTTGGAATTTCATGACGTGAACAACTTTTATGCCACCAATAAAATAAATGTTCACAGACTTGTTAATTTGGAAAGACAATATTTTAGTACAAAATACCTTCACGTAATCTTGCTATTTGGTCACACATCACATCAATAATAATTACCTTCATAACAATTTTTTTACATATTATATAAAACGTAATTGGATATTCAATAAATCCACACAAGCGTAGCGCACGGGAATTGGATACTCTACAGGGTGTAACCAATAACGCACCATCCTGCCATAATCAATCACACCCAAGGTTATTCCAAAACCCATCAGTAATCGACCTTCATAGACAAATTTGCCCAACGTGGCAACATAGCTAACTGTCAAATGTCAATTGGTATAGGATGTTTGGTTCAACATTTTTCAAGCCACCATATCTCCAGAACTATCAATTTTACAAAAAATTGCACAGAGAACTTTTTTGTATAAAATTTCAATGTGTACAATTTTTGTTCCCATGATCTTTGCTGTAAGTCTCGCCAGTTGCAAGATATTTCGGAAAAAGTGATGGGAATACTTAATTTCAATCATTTATATCACCATATCTCCAAAACTACCAATTTTAGAGATAATAGCATAGATTAATTTTTTGTAGAAAATGTCAAGATACACAATTTTGATTATGAGCATTTTTGCGATAACTCTCACTATTTGCAAGATATTGTTGATAGAAACATGTAAAACTATAATACCTTGTTGAGACATCAATAAATGCGGCCAATTGGTCGCTTATGTACAACATGGCAACATAGCTAGCTGCCAAATGGTTGACAATTGACAGTTAGCTATGTTGCCATACTGCGCAAATAATACGATGTGATCTTACCTCTAATATTATCGATATGTTCCTCATACTGCGACTTACTCCTCACAAACTCCAACCGATTTTGTCCACTGGACATACTCTGTGTCCGATACTCACTGTACCACTCCGTACTCGAGCTCACACTCTCCTCGCTCGGAAACTGACCGAGTGAACTTTGACTGGAAGTTTTCGAGGCCAAGTTTCCATTGCTCTGAGTCAAATAATCCGAGTCGATTTGCTCCTCGGAGGGAGTTCTGGAGATTTTTTTCAACGATTGGGTACTCGAGGAGGAGGTGATGTTACGGATGGTTTTTTTCACGGTGACTTTTTCGAATTTTACACTGCGCGTGCCCGAGTGGGCGTCGTCTTGATGGGTGGTGCTGGTGAAGGATTCCTGTAAGAGGGCGTGGGTTAGGGAGGTGAGGAGGGGCGTGGGGTTGGTCTGTGATTGGTGGGCGTGGTTGAACGAGTTTATATGATATCAGAAAATTTTGAACAAATTGACTTTGAAGAATAGGTTGTGATTTTTATACATTGACAAGTCCACAAAAAAAATCGTAGCTCAAAAACTAAAAAAGATACGAATCTGATTTTTGCACCAGTGAATTTTCCAGATATTTTCCAACTGGATTACGCAAAAAAATGTTTTTTTTTGATTTGAGAAATCGGCTTTTGAAAATTAGTTGCAATTTTTTGCAAATTGACAAAGTCCACAAAAAAAATCGTTACTCAAAAACTAAAAGAGAAACGAATTTGATTTTTGCACCAGTGAATTTTCCAGACATTTTTCCATCAGAATACGCAAAAAATTGATTTATTGATATAAGAAAATTTTGAGAAAATTTTATTTGAATTTGATTGACTACTATCACAGCCCAGCCACTCAAAAGTTGATAAGAAAATCCTCAAATAAACAACAATTAACAACAATTTAAACAATCCAGATAAACTATTATCGGATCCCGATGTTTGAATTGCGCTTGATAACATTTTACAACTCGATAAGTGCGAACAAAAATAAACGTGACTGATTTTCACAAATTTCCTGACAATCTTCATCACGTGGGTGGTACCACGGAATTGTGGGTGGGAGAACCCATTGCAATATCAACCCACAATTCGGTCAAAATGGCACAAACCGAGAGGCCCAACCCAATGGTGAAATCTCAACAATGCCAAGGGCAGACGAATATAAAAGCCGGACTGGAGATTGAAAAATATCTTAGCAGGTGATCGAAATCACCTACAGCTGCTCCTGGGCTATAATACGATCAAAGATTAACTCTTTATTAAGCTCAAATCAAAATTCTAGTTTCTGTAGGTCAAGGTCGTAACTTACATTCTATTATTAGACATTATTATTCATGAAATAATCGTAATAATACTCATTTTTTTTTTAATGAAAAACACGTTCGCTTGATGTAATCCGTATTTTAGGAATAAATCGTAATCATTTATGTCAATTTTTTTTATGATTCTTATGGAAAATTTCATTGGTAACAAAATAAAACTCGTATCTTTTGTAGTTTACGCAGTTATCTTACTGTAAAGATCTTAACGATTATTTTTAATGCAATTTTGCTCTTATTAACAAGGAGGCTTTAGGCAGACCCCAATCCATGATAGTTTTCTAGACAAGCAGTAAGCAGGAATTGACCATTGAATTTCTGCTGACCTACAAAACCTCAAACTGTCCAGTCTGGATCGATATAATGCGGTCTAAAAATGACTCAACTCAACACAAACATTCAATATCAGCAAAAAAACCCGGCATTGTGTCTGAAAAGAAAATTTATAGCCATTGCGGGCCGCAGAAAACTGTTTTGTAATTTGTAATGGGCAGGCTGCTGTAATAAAATGTGACATTGAATTTCTAAGCGAGGATATTGACAAATAAATAAAATTGCTAAAAATAGCAGAAACCGGTCTGAAGTCTGCTAAAACCGGCTCTGAGTTGACTTGTTGGTTGGAATTTCAAACTTTGAACATTGAGGCCCTTGATGGGTTAAAATGCACCCTTTATGGTTCATGTGAGAAACTGAATAATTGCTTCCGTTGACCCACTTTTTGTTACCCTCGGTATTGGATTTATCAAGGCGTAGGGCTCTGAATAAGTTATAATAGGGGAAAAAGACTATAAGATATAGATGAATTATTTTGTTACTTTTGGATTTTTCAGACGATTTTCATCGAGAAAAGTTGAGGAAATTTGCTTGTTATTTTGAGAAAGTTCGGGAAAAGCCGGCTTGGAGTGGGCCGGGGCAAAGTTCATTTACACAAAAAATCGTAGCTAGAAAATTACAAACGATAGGAGTTTGATTTTATCGCCAGTGAATTTTCCAGACATTTTTTTATCAGGTTTCGCAAAAAAATTGGTTCGTTGATATGGGGAAATCATGAGGAAAATCGCTTCGGAAAATTGGTTGTGATTTTTATACATTGACAAAGTTCACGAAAAAAATCGTAGCTCAAAGACTAGAACAGATACGAGTCTGATTTTTGTACCAGTCAATTTTTCAGACATTTTTCCATCAGAATACGCGATAAAATTGATTTGTTGATATGAGAAAATTTTGAGTAAATGTGCTTTGAACTTTGTGATGCAATTTGTTTACAGCGACAAAGTCCACAAAAAAAATCATAATTCAAAAAGCAAAACAGATACGAGTCTGATTTTTGTACCAGTGAATTTTACGAATATTTTTTCATCAGAATACTCGAAAAAATTGATTGGTTTTTATGAGAAAATTTTGAGAAAATTTGATTTGAAAATTTTGTTGCAAGTTTTTCACAACGACAAAGTCCACAAAAAAACTAAAACAGATACGACTCTGATTTCCATTCCAGTGAATTTTTCAGATATTTTTTCATCAGAATACGCGATAAAATTGATTTGTTGATATGAGAAAATTTTGAGGAAATTTGCTTTGAAAATTTTGTTGCAATACAGTGACAAGATCCAGAAAAAAAATCGTAATTCAAAAAGCAAAACAGATACGAGTCTGATTTTTGTACCAGTGAATTTTACGAATATTTTTTCATCAGAATACTCGAAAAAATTGCTTGGTTTATATGAGAAAATTTGCTTTGAAAATTTTGTTGCAATACAGTGACAAGGTCCAGAAAAAAAATCGTAATTCAAAAAGTAAAACAGATACGAGTCTGATTTTTGTACCAGTGAATTTTTCAGACACTTTTCCATCAGACTAACCCAAACTAACCCAAAAAAAAAGCTCAATTGACTTGAGAAAATAATGAGAAAAACGATTTGAAAATTAATTGTGACTTTTATACACTGACGAATATCATCAATAAAAAATCGTAGCTCAGAAACTAAAAGGAATACGAGTCTGATTTTCACATAGACGTATTTTAATACGTCTATGGATTTTCAAAACAGTGAATTTTCTCAATCAGATTGCACAAAAAAAATTAACAATTGACCTAAGAAAATAATGAGGAAAATTTATTTATCAACCACCATCTGCCACCCCTCATCACAGACCACCCGCCTTCCCAAAACCCTCCCACATGCCTGAAAACTCCCATCCAAGCCCCTAACCGGCGTCCTCCTCAAAGCCACTCTCTCGAAATCTCCTCCCAACTCCAAATGTCGCCTCCTCTCCTCCTCCAGCCGCCGCTCCAGCTGATCCACATCGACATGTCGCACCGGCGATCCCGTCCACACTTTGTCACTCACATCGGGGGGCTTTTTTGTCCCCCCTTGTTTGTTTGGGGGCGCACTCATTTAACCATGAACGTCTTCGGCGTCGCGGTTCAGTCGATAACTGAATGAAAACTAAAATCATGTGGACTTGGAGAAGTCGATGGCTTGATAGGATGGTGCGTGGAGGGAGCGGCGCAAGACTGTAGACTGGGAGATTTTGTTGGAGATTTGGAGAAAGTTCGGGGCATGATTCGGATGATAAAACATTCGGTTATCAGATAACATTGAATGAAATGATAGAACTAGCAAAGGACGGTATTAACCAGTTAAAAATAATTTAAAAAAATTGCTTCGTTTTCAAAGTATTAAGAAAAAAAAATAGTTATTTATTAATTACTCAAAAACCTTTTAGCTGATTTTAACGAAATTTGGCACGCTTCTTTGTCGTCATAGGAATCTTTATTTTGTGGTTTACTTTTTTTAAAAAGGTGAATCAATTTTAATCGGTTTAAATCGGCATAATCCCTCCTTTCTTCACCTCTCCCACCATATGCCCTTAAAATCTTCATAATCAATTTTGAAACACCGTGTATAATATTTGCTCGGTCATTGATGCTGTAGTGAACGATATTGGATTTATTTTTAAAGATTTATATACAGGGTGGTCCATTATAAAAAAAAAATTCCATGGAGACATCACAAAATTGCTATCTGAAGAATTTTTTTTTGTTTTTCCAATAAATATAGCTTTGATCCTGAGAAACATACAGGGCGTCTCTACAATTCTATTTAATAAGAACTCGTTTGTATTTAGGAAATTTCACCTTTTGACTTTGACGCCCTGTATACACAGCAAACAAACGGGTTTAGGAAGATACTTCATAGAGGAAAAATTGAAAAAAAATGTCTTTTTTTAATAAATGTAGCTCAAATCCTGGGAAATATACAGAGTGTCTCCAAAATTCCATTTAATAAGAACTCGTTTATATTTAAGAAATTTCCCTTTTGACTTTGACGCCCTGTATACACAGCAAACAAACGGGTTTAGGAAGATACTTCATAGAGGAAAAATTGAAAAAAAATGTCTTTTTTTAATAAATGTAGCTCAAATCCTGGGAAATATACAGAGTGTCTCCAAAATTCCATTTAATAAGAACTCGTTTATATTTAAGAAATTTCCCTTTTGACTTTGACGCCCTGTATACACAGCAAACAAACGGGTTTAGGAAGATACTTCATAGAGGAAAAATTGAAAAAAAATGTCTTTTTTTAATAAATGTAGCTCAAATCCTGGGAAATATACAGGGTGTCTCCAAAATTACATCTAATAAGAACTCGTTTATATTCAAGAAATTTCCCTTTTGACTTTGACGCCCTGTATACACAGCAAACAAACGGGTTTACAAAGATAGGACTTCATAGAGGAAAAATTGAAGTAGCTCAAATCCTGGGAAATATACAGGGTGTCTCCAAAATTCCATTTTATAAGAACTCATTCATATTTAAGAAATTTCCATTTTGACTTTGACGCCCTGTATACACAGCAAACAAGAGGGTTTAGGAAAATACTTCATGGAGGAAAAATTGAAAAAAAATGTCTTTTTTGAATAAATGTACCTTAAATCCTGAAAAATATACAGAGTGTCTCCAAAATTCCATTTAATAAGAATAACTCGTTTATATTTGAGCAATTTCAACTGTTGACTTAACATCCTGTATACAAAAAACTAGAAGGGTCAGGAGAATAGCTTATAGAAGAAAAGTGTCTTTTTTTTTTAATCAGTGTAGCTTAAACCCTGAGAAAAATATACAGGGTGTCTCCAAAATCCCATTTAATTGACTTTAACACCCCGTACCCAGAAAACTAGGTTTAGGAAGATAGTTTAAAGAAGAAAAAGTGAAGAAAGTTGTCTTATTTTTCTGATAAATGTATAGCTTAAACCTGCGTAATATACAGGGTGTTTCATAAAATTATATTAAGACAATTTCAACTGTTGATTTTGACACCCTGTATATTGAAAACAATACCTATACGGTTAAGGGAATAGTTTATAGATTTATTATAAATCCTGGGAAATATACAGGGTTAACTGTGATCAATGGTGTATACAGGGTGTCCAAAAAAGAATGGGACAGAGGGTGAGAGCAGATTCCTCACAAAAAAATATTGCGATATACTCCAACTTAGTGTCTATCACGAAAGTTGATATCAAAATAGATTCGGGGAGTCTATAAGTTAAATTTTGTATTTTGTTTTTTCTTTTATTTCTTTGACTTTTAAAATAATCAATTTTGTGAAACTGGCTAAGAGTACCCAAACTTTTTCTGATTCCACTTTACTGATTCGACCACGGGGTTACCTGCGATGAACCTCCTGCTGGAGGTAGATCATCATATCATCAATCTATAGAGAGTATAGTAATTTCCGAAACAATCAGCTTCAAATATAATGATGTTTTTGGACCTCAATGCTCAATTTGATGAACCTGACCTCTGCTCCATTGTCCTTTTCCAAATCATTTAAGTTGCACATGCGCAACAATAACCCTTGATGCCAAATATAACTGCTGATTGTAGCATTATTTTCATTTAAACGCAACGCAAACGCGTACGTGCCTCCTTATCGATCGATTTCTCCCACATTCCACCCCTCCACAATGAGATCATCTCTTGAAAAAATCAATAATCGTTACACGATTTGTTGTGCAACTTATGTTGCCATTGTGAGAAAAAAATAATGCCCTTGGGCCGAAAATAGACCAAATATAACTTGGCCGCGAACTTGATACACTTGCAACTCATGGGTGCGTTCATTCATAATATGAATCGTATAACAATTGAAGCATCATTACTTCATTTAATTAAATAAGTACGAAAATAAAATTAACTGATGTCCATTGAATGATGTCATTTTTCATCATGCAAAGATGTCAAGGACGAAATTCGTCGCGTATCTGAATTAAAGCGCAACGAACCGAAACTTTTATGTCGAAATAGCGGGCCTATCTTTTTGATTCTTTTCAGAAAAACAACGAAGCAAAGAATTAGATGGTTTTCAACCGAAAATTGTTGATAATTAACTAGAGAATAACTTTTATATAGAGAGTTTTTTCATTGGAGTTACGATTTTCAATTAAATTGTTATCAAATAATGCCTGACATCATCACTCTCCATAGCTAATGACATTACGATATCTAGAAAATGGTTCTTCTGAAGGGAAAGCTGTTCATGTGAAGTTTGTAGATAATCAACCAGAGAACAACTTTTATTTGAAAAGTTTTTCTATTGGAGTTACGGTTTTAGATTTATTGCTTGTCAAATAATGCCTGACGTGATCACTCTCCATAAACAATGACAGTACGATATCTAGAAAATGGTACTTCTGAGAGGAAAACTATTCAAAGGAATTTTATAGATAATCAACCAGAGAACAACTTTTATTCAAAAAGTTTTTCCATTGGAGTTGCGGTTTTAGATTTATTGCTTGTCAAATATTGCCTGACGTGATCACTCTCCATAAGCAATGACAGTACGATATCTAGAAAATGGTACTTCTGAGAGGAAAACTATTCAAAGGAATTTTATAGATAATCAACCAGAGAACAACTTTTATTCAAAAAGTTTTTCCATTGGAGTTACGGTTTTAGATTTATTGCTTGTCAAATAATGCCTGACGTGATCACTCTCCATAAGCAATGACAGTACGATATCTAGAAAATGGTACTTCTGAGAGGAAAACTATCCAGATATTTTTTTTAGATAATCAACCAGAGAACAACTTTTATTTGAAAAGTTTTTCTATTGGAGTTACGGTTTTCGATTTACTGCTTGTCAAATAATGCCTGACGTGATCACTCTCCATAAGCAATGACACTACGATATCTAGAAAATGGTACTTCCATGAGAAAAACTATTCAAATGAATTTTGTAGATAATCAACCAGAGAACAACTTTTATTCAAAAAGTTTTTCCATTGGAGTTACGGTTTTAGATTTATTGCTTGTCAAATAATGCCTGACGTGATCACTCTCCATAAACAATGACAGTACGATATCTAGAAAATGGTACTTCTGAGAGGAAAACTATTCAAAGGAATTTTATAGATAATCAACCAGAGAACAACTTTTATTCAAAAAGTTTTTCCATTGGAGTTACGGTTTTAGATTTATTGCTTGTCAAATAATGCCTGATGTGATCACTCTCCATAAGCAATGACAGTACGATATCTAGAAAATGGTACTTCTGAGAGGAAAACTATCCAGATATTTTTTTTAGATAATCAACCAGAGAACAACTTTTATTTGAAAAGTTTTTTTATTGGAGTTACGGTTTTAGATTTAATGCTTGTCAAATAATGCCTGACGTGATCACTCTCCATAAGCAATGACAGTACGATATCTAGAAAATGGTACTTCTGAGAGAAAAACTATTCAAATGAATTTTGTAGATAATCAACCAGAGAACAACTTTTATTTAAAAAGTTTTTCCATTGGAGTTACGGTTTTAGATTTATTGCTTGTCAAATAATGCCTGATGTGATCACTCTCCATAAGCAATGACAGTACGATATCTAGAAAATGGTACTTCTGAGAGGAAAACTATCCAGATATTTTTTTTAGATAATCAACCAGAGAACAACTTTTATTTGAAAAGTTTTTTTATTGGAGTTACGGTTTTAGATTTAATGCTTGTCAAATAATGCCTGACGTGATCACTCTCCATAAGCAATGACAGTACGATATCTAGAAAATGGTACTTCTGAGAGAAAAACTATTCAAATGAATTTTGTAGATAATCAACCAGAGAACAACTTTTATTTAAAAAGTTTTTCCATTGGAGTTACGGTTTTCGATTTACTGCTTGTCAAATAATGCCTGACGTGATCACTCTCCATAAGCAATGACAGTACGATATCTAGAAAATGGTACTTCTGAGAGGAAAACTATCCAGATGATTTTTTTAGATAATCAACCAGAGAACAACTTTTATTTGAAAAGTTTTTCTATTGGAGTTACGGTTTTCGATTTACTGCTTGTCAAATAATGCCTGACGTGATCACTCTCCATAAGCAATGACACTACGATATCTAGAAAATGGTACTTCCAAGAGAAAAACTATTCAAATGAATTTTGTAGATAATCAACCAGAGAACAACTTTTATTTGAAAAGTTTTTCCATGTGAGTTACGGTTTTAGATTTATTGCTTGTCAAATAATGCCTGACGTGATCACTCTCCATAAGCAATGACAGTACGATATCTAGAAAATGGTACTTCTGAGAGGAAAACTATCCAGATATTTTTTTTAGATAATCAACCAGAGAACAACTTTTATTTGAAAAGTTTTTCCATTGGAATTACGGTTTTAGATTTATTGCTTGTCAAATAATGCCTGACGTGATCACTCTCCATAAGCAATGACAGTACGATATCTAGAAAATGGTACTTCTGAGAGGAAAACTATCCAGATATTTTTTTTAGATAATCAACCAGAGAACAACTTTTATTCAAAAAGTTTTTCCATTGGAGTTACGGTTTTAGATTTATTGCTTGTCAAATAATGCCTGATGTGATCACTCTCCATAAGCAATGACAGTACGATATCTAGAAAATGGTACTTCTGAGAGGAAAACTATCCAGATATTTTTTTTAGATAATCAACCAGAGAACAACTTTTATTTGAAAAGTTTTTCCATTGGAATTACGGTTTTAGATTTATTGCTTGTCAAATAATGCCTGACGTGATCACTCTCCATAAGCAATGACAGTACGATATCTAGAAAATGGTACTTCTGAGAGGAAAACTATCCAGATATTTTTTTTAGATAATCAACCAGAGAACAACTTTTATTTGAAAAGTTTTTTTATTGGAGTTACGGTTTTAGATTTAATGCTTGTCAAATAATGCCTGACGTGATCACTCTCCATAAGCAATGACAGTACGATATCTAGAAAATGGTACTTCTGAGAGAAAAACTATTCAAATGAATTTTGTAGATAATCAACCAGAGAACAACTTTTATTTAAAAAGTTTTTCCATTGGAATTACGGTTTTAGATTTATTGCTTGTCAAATAATGCCTGACGTGATCACTCTCCATAAGCAATGACAGTACGATATCTAGAAAATGGTACTTCTGAGAGGAAAACTATCCAGATATTTTTTTTAGATAATCAACCAGAGAACAACTTTTATTTGAAAAGTTTTTCTATTGGAGTTACGGTTTTAGATTTAATGCTTGTCAAATAATGCCTGACGTGATCACTCTCCATAAGCAATGACACTACGATATCTAGAAAATGGTGCTTCCAAGAGAAAAACTATTCAAATGAATTTTGTAGATAATCAACCAGAGAACAACTTTTATTTGAAAAGTTTTTCCATTGGAGTTACGGTTTTAGATTTATTGCTTGTCAAATAATGCCTGACGTGATCACTCTCCATAAGCAATGACAGTACGATATCTAGAAAATGGTACTTCTGAGAGAAAAACTATTCAAATGAATTTTGTAGATAATCAACCAGAGAACAACTTTTATTTGAAAAGTTTTTCCATTGGAATTACGGTTTTAGATTTATTGCTTGTCAAATAATGCCTGACGTGATCACTCTCCATAAGCAATGACAGTACGATATCTAGAAAATGGTACTTCTGAGAGGAAAACTATCCAGATATTTTTTTTAGATAATCAACCAGAGAACAACTTTTATTCAAAAAGTTTTTCCATTGGAGTTACGGTTTTAGATTTATTGCTTGTCAAATAATGCCTGATGTGATCACTCTCCATAAGCAATGACAGTACGATATCTAGAAAATGGTACTTCTGAGAGGAAAACTATCCAGATATTTTTTTTAGATAATCAACCAGAGAACAACTTTTATTTGAAAAGTTTTTCCATTGGAATTACGGTTTTAGATTTATTGCTTGTCAAATAATGCCTGACGTGATCACTCTCCATAAGCAATGACAGTACGATATCTAGAAAATGGTACTTCTGAGAGGAAAACTATCCAGATATTTTTTTTAGATAATCAACCAGAGAACAACTTTTATTTGAAAAGTTTTTTTATTGGAGTTACGGTTTTAGATTTAATGCTTGTCAAATAATGCCTGACGTGATCACTCTCCATAAGCAATGACAGTACGATATCTAGAAAATGGTACTTCTGAGAGAAAAACTATTCAAATGAATTTTGTAGATAATCAACCAGAGAACAACTTTTATTTAAAAAGTTTTTCCATTGGAATTACGGTTTTAGATTTATTGCTTGTCAAATAATGCCTGACGTGATCACTCTCCATAAGCAATGACAGTACGATATCTAGAAAATGGTACTTCTGAGAGGAAAACTATCCAGATATTTTTTTTAGATAATCAACCAGAGAACAACTTTTATTTGAAAAGTTTTTCTATTGGAGTTACGGTTTTAGATTTAATGCTTGTCAAATAATGCCTGACGTGATCACTCTCCATAAGCAATGACACTACGATATCTAGAAAATGGTGCTTCCAAGAGAAAAACTATTCAAATGAATTTTGTAGATAATCAACCAGAGAACAACTTTTATTTGAAAAGTTTTTCCATTGGAGTTACGGTTTTAGATTTATTGCTTGTCAAATAATGCCTGACGTGATCACTCTCCATAAGCAATGACAGTACGATATCTAGAAAATGGTACTTCTGAGAGAAAAACTATTCAAATGAATTTTGTAGATAATCAACCAGAGAACAACTTTTATTTGAAAAGTTTTTCCATTGGAGTTACGGTTTTTGATTTACTGCTTGTCAAATGATGCCTGACGTGATCACTCTCTATAAGCAATGACAGTACGATATCTAGAAAATGGTACTTCTGAGAGGAAAACTATCCAGATGATTTTTTTAGATAATCAACCAGAGAACAACTTCGATTTGAGTTACACGCGCCATTATAGCCAGAATTTGAAGTCGTTGACATTTTCATACGCATGGCACACTTTCAAATGACCATATTTTATTAGAGTATAATTTCATAATAAATTCAATAAACACGAATTTAGTTCAACCGGTCAGCTTTATTAATAGCTCAGGATTATGGTTTGTGTTTGGCGATAAATTCAAAAATTTTAAGATTTATGTTAATAATTGGTTACCTCAGTGGAGGTCATGTTTAGCATACCTGAAAAATAAATCGCGGTTGATTCGGAGATTTTGTTAATACGGAATCGTTTTTTTTATGTGCTACGTTTAAAAGAACAACTTTATTTGAAGAATTTTTTGATTGAAATTATATTTTCCTGTCAAATTGATCCAACTTCATTTAAAAACCCCACATTCCACGACTTTTTGGCAAAAGAACCCTTAAAATTCCCCCAACCAAACATTCTTTTACAAAAATAACGATAAAATCTTCGCGTGCTTCGGTCTATTTTCGTGACAATCGCATGTCTTTTTGGTAACTTTTAATTTATTCGAGATATCCACAAATCGATTTGAATTTTTCTCAATAAAAATTTTAATCTTAATAATCCTTTATCTGGAATGATAAAAGATTACGACACAATGTGGTGATGTTTGCTTCGTTGGTTTGTTGAGTGAATTTTGAAAATGTTTGAAAATATTACGCCGGAGGATTTCAATGTTTTTCGGGAGGCCTTAACCGAGGAACAGTTGGAGGTAAGTTTGAAAATTTGTAACAATTTTGAGTGATTTGTGGTTTATTTTTTGTTATCAGTGCTTCTCCCACTCTCATATCAAATATTACTCATCATTATTTCAATAAATTTGGCAACATATTTAATTGATTTGGAGTAGCATTTGTTGGAGGCTTGGAGAAATGAAATTTTGAAGAACTATTTGCCACAACTCCTTAAAAAGTTGAGATTATTTTGTTTTGAAAAAATTTCACCAACATTGAGGGGCTTCCAAAAGTAAACTAGGAAGGGTTGGAGAAGTGAAATTTAGAGTACCTCCTCAAAGAACTCACCCCATTTGCACTAGGTAGGATTTTTTAATTCAGGATATTTTTTAAAAAACATCCTCAACTTTGAGGGGCAATAAAAAGTAAACTGGGAGGTCTAAGATGGTGAAATTTTGAGGAGGTACTCTCAACACCTCCTCAAATAATTCTCTCAATTAGCACTGCATTGGAGTTTTTGATTTGGAAGTTGTGAATTTTTTTAGACATTTTCAAGAAAACCTCTTTGAAGGGCTATTGAAAATAAAATGGGAGGGTTATAGGGGTGAAATTTCAAGGAGGTGCTCTCAACGCCTCCTCAGTTGATTTAGTTTATTTGCACTCTATAGGAGTTTTTGATAAAGGCGGAGTTATGATTTTTTAAAAACATTGTTGAGGAAACTTTAAAAAAACAACTTCAACTTTGACAGGCTATAAATCGTGAACTGGGAGGGTTATAGGGGTGAAATTTTTGAGATGAACTCTCTACACCCCCCCAAATAACTCACTCAATTTGCACTACATTACAGTTTTTGATTCAGGAGCTGTGATTTTTTTTTGACACTGTCAAGAAAACTTGTTAACAACATACCCCACTTTGAGGGGCTATAAAAACCTCTTTAACTTTGAGGGGCTATAAAAAATTAACTGGGAGGATTATAGGAGTGGAGCTACTTTGAACTCCTCCCAAAAAAACTTCACTTCATTCGCTTTGCAGGAGAGTTTTTAATTTAGGAGTTGTTATTTTGTTTAGACATTGCCAATAAAACTTTAGTTTGAGGGGCTATGAGGGCATAATATTAAGATTTGCCCCCATTCCAGCTCCAGCTGATCCTAGTACAAAAACTCCAAACCCTAGCCAAAGCCATCGGCCCCACAGCCACCACTCAAGAACTTCTCCCTCTAATAGAAGACCACTTCTTAGAGTTCCACAATGAAGTTCTGT
This sequence comes from Orchestes rusci, assembly GCA_958502075.1. Taxonomy (NCBI): domain Eukaryota; kingdom Metazoa; phylum Arthropoda; class Insecta; order Coleoptera; family Curculionidae; genus Orchestes; species Orchestes rusci. The sequence continues at coordinate 710,176 of OY293312.1, forward strand.
ACAACTTGGCGGAGCAGCTGGGCGACTTCATTCCTCTCATGGGCGGACCCCATGCCCTATTTTTTGACATTTTAGCCAAACTGTGCAGCACTGACGAAACTGTCGTACGAGAAAAAGCTGTTGAAGGACTTATAAACATGCTAGATCATTTAACTAGTGAAGAAATTGTAGAATTCATTGAACCTGTTGTAGATAGTTTACTAAGGGATGATTGGTTTACCAGCAAATGTAGCGCTGTTATGTTATATTCGGTACGACACAATCAATTGACTTAAAAAATACTAAGTTCAAGTTTACAGCCGTTATACCCCCATGTTTCCCTAAAAAGGAAACAAGAAATGCGGAACAGTTTGAAGAGTTTCATACAAGATGACTCCCCCATGGTGCGCAAGGCTGCCGCCAAAGCATGCGTCGACTTTGTCCTGGTAATAGAGGAGGAGTTTCTCAAGAGTGAGTTTGTGCTGGTGTTCCAGGACATAGCCTTGGACCCTATGGTAAGTTGCTCTTTGGTTTAATAGTCATTAACAAAAAATTCAGGACTCTGTCCGAACATGCAGTATTGACCTAGCTCTAGCTCTGGTCCAGCGACTAGAACCACAAGATTTAGATCCGATTTTCAAGACAATTGAAGCTACAAGCGGTGAGGTTCACATCAGACGTACAACCACAATTGACATACATTTTAGAGGATGCTTCATGGAGGCTGCGCCAGACTTTGGCCTCTAATTTGCCACGAATCCAACAATCCCTGCCCCATGGCAAGTACCGCGGCAAAATCCTGGCCCTCTTTCAGAAGCTATGTCAAGATATGGATGGTGGAGTGCGGCTTTTAGTGGCGTCCAAATTGTTCCCTTACTGCCAACAGTTGCTGCACTCTTACAGTGGCCAAGAGAACAACTTTGAAGCTGTCTTCGAGCAAAGCATTATGACGTCAGTACAGAAGCTAGCTTCGGACGATAATGACGAAGTCCGCTTAGCTTTGTCGTCCAACATCCTCTCTCTATCCAGCATTCTCAGCAGCAAATGCTACGAAACCAACCTAGTCCCGTTTGTGTCACAAATTCTAGACAACGAAGAAAGTGTAACCATCCAAGCCAACTTTCTCTCCAGCATGGGCAACCAAGTCAACCTAAAATGGCTGGGGTTGTTGGAGAATGTCACCAGAGCGGTAATAGCGCGGTCCCAGTCCAACTGGCGCAGCCGCAGAAGCATCCTGGGTACCTTCCTGGACGTTGCCAAGCATTGCGATGCTGATTACTTCAACCAGCACTTTAAAAACTACTACGCCCTTTTGCTAGGCGACAGTGTCTGTGCCGTGCGACAAAGTGCCGCCCTAATCCTGCCCCTTTTATCCAAACATTATGGCATGAAGTGGGCCCACCAGCACCTGGTGCCGCATTTTATCAGCTACAAAACAGACTCTAGATATCTGTATAGGTTTGTAACTTTATTCGGCATAAGCCAGATGGTTTCCCCCACGTTGGCCAAGCCAGAGGTTTACTTGTTGGACTCGTACAAGCAACTGCTCAAGGAGGACGAGGGGGAGTTGTACAGGCCCGCCCTCATATCACTGGGCAAGGTAGTGAAAACTGCCTTTTTAATAAGAAATCTGCTTAAAGAAAACGAGTTTGTAATGATGGCACAACATCAGCATGATTGTCCCAGGGCATGTTGCCAAGTGGACGAGCTGCAGCACTACCAAGGTGCTGATTTATACAGCATATCCCCACAGGAACTACAGCCAGAGCAGTACACGTATCTACACGGGCTACTCAGTGTCATCTACCACAGGTTCCTCACTAGTTTGCAGTTGCTGTACAAAGATTTGACCTATAACGTCCAAGTGAGGAGTGTGAGTTGCCTCAATGACATTTCAATGTTTATGGACAAGCTGCAGAGGGAGGAGGATGAGGAGTGGGTGCAGGAGGCAACCAAGAAGCTCACAGCAGCAGAGCTGGCTGCTGTAAATGAGGATATTCATCAAGAGTTTAAGTTGGATGCGAGCAAAGTGGAGGACTTGAAAAAAGATGAGGAGGTCAGCAATTGAGGTTTATTTTGTGTGTGAATGTATTATTAGACAGCAACAGTGTAATAAAATTGATGCTATTTATAGCTGTGATGGATCGTTGAGTTTTGAGAAAAATAGTTTAAGTGGCCAAAATAAATGCCAACTTGTCGGTTTTTCATTATTTTTTTAAAGGTTATCATATGAAAAATCGTAAAAGCGTATTTAGAGGTGGGCTTTGCATTTTAGAGCACGTTATAATGAGGTCGACTCATTCGTTCGTATTTCTAGACGCCACAACGTTGATATTTTTGATTTTGTTCTTTAATATTTTGGAACTATGTATGTTATGTCATAATCATTCTACTCATGCGCAACAATAACGGTGGCAACAGTGTATTTGACATTTATCAGTTGATAAAAACCATAAATCATGGCAACAGAGTCGCTATCACGACGAATTTGTCCGTATTTTTAGATACTTGAAACCAACAAAATATGCAAAGATAGCTATGGCAACAGTGTTACATCAATTCTTTCAAATCAAAGTGGATTTTGGCAACAGCGTATTGATCAAAACATTGTTTTAGAAGCATTTTCAGACTTTTATTCAATATTTTTTTCAAGTTATAATATGCAATAGTAGCTATGGCAACAATGTATTTCAAATTCCTTATCATAGGACCCTCTGGCAACATTGCACTGATTTATAAGATCGTTTTGATTCATTTGTCCGTTATTTTAAAAGCAAATATTGTTCTTTTTGTTCGTATTTTCTTGAGGCTGTCGTGTATTTCACATTTATTAACTTGAGTTATCAATGAATTTGGCAACAATGCATCGTTAAAAACGATTTTTTGGACGCAATTGTCCGTATTTTTAGACACTGAGTTCATTACCCTTTGAAAATGTGTTCAAAAAATATGAACTTTATCACGATTAAGTTGGAAAGTTGGCAACACTGTACCATTAGATGGAATCATTTTGGCACATCGTTCGTACTTTTAGACAAGGCTTATTTGAAATTTGAAAACACTGTTGCCAAACCTTCCTCAATATGTACTAAAATTATTGAGTTCAATTTGATAACTGTACGTATCAATAAACAGGATCATTTCTAAACATTTTTTCTCATTTCTAGATGCTGTTTTTTCCATGACGATATGAACGATGGTAAGTTCCATAAATACTATAATTTGATACCTGGCAATAGTGTATTCTACACTGGCATTACTGGCAACAGTGCATCGATCATCTTCTGATGCATTTGTCACACCAACGTTGCCAAATTTTCCAAGTATAGACAACAGACTATCAATAAATAAGATGATTGCGGTGTATGTTCGTTTTTCTAGGCGCCACAATGTTTTTCACAATATGAATTATCACTTGGAAACAATGGATTTATTTTCAAACCTCTAGCTCTAGACTTATCACGATTCATCTGGCAACAGTGTATCAATAGTTGAGATCATTTCGGCACGTTCAATCGCATTTCTAGACAAAAGTTCTAACGTTGTCAAATCTTTAAATTGTGGTAAATTAATAAGTCGGATAACTTCGACGCATTTGTTATTGAATGTACTCGTTTTTGAAGTTTAAAACCAACGTTGCCAATTCTCTCAAAATATTAAAATTAATTGTATCCGATCAATCGAGCAATAATCTAGCAGTAATCAAGATCATTTCGACACATTCGTGGGCATTTCTAGTTGATGATTTCAATAACAATATCACGATCAATCTGACAACTGTGTATCAATCCAGTTTGACTCATTTGTTCGTTTTTCTAGACGCTGGTTTTATTGTGGACGACAGTAAAACGCAGCAGGGTACGTGTCATGTCTGTCTATTTTCAAACGATTAGGATGTCACTCTCATCCTCATCCATTTGTTTATCAAACCCAAACTAACCCAATCTAAAATATAACCCAAATTAACCTTAACTCATGTCTAATTCAACATTAAACACAAATTTGATTATACAGATGATTACAAGTTGTAACTTCGGCGATCAACATGGCAACATCTACCTATGTCAACCAATCTGACTAATCACGGGCGACGTCCCTGTCCGTTGGTTTTTACTGTAGTCTTTGTATTGTGAAGTTTGAAACCATTGTTGCCAAACTTTTCAAAATACTATAAGAACAACGATTCATTTGGCAACAGTGTATCAATAAATGTCATCATTTCCACACTGTTGAAGATTAAAACCACAGTTGCCAAATCTTATAATAATAAGTATTGAAACATTCTTGTGAACAGTGTATCAATAGATAGGATCATTTCGATACATTCAGTCGCATTTCTGGACGCTGCTGGTTGTATTTTTTTAAGCTTAAAATAACCGTCAAACTTTCACAACATAATATCATCAATCAACAACAACTGAGATCATTTCGACAAATTCATCCGCATTTGGAGAATCAACAATGAAACATCCTCCCTAATTCTAGACATCATAACCCTTGCAACATTGCCAAATGTATCAATTTATCCTAGCTCACCTTGCAATTGATAGATGGTCATTTGATACTCCGCCAACTTTTCATCGATATAATCCTGCGACTGATTCTCGATAATCTCCCTCGTGGAGGGCCCACTCTCCTCCTCATCAACCACGTAGTTCTGGGGCAGTGGAGGTGGCGTTAACGGCATCCCCACATACTCATAGTCACGGTTGGGAGGACCAATATCGCAAGGGGAGTAGGTTACGGGGGAGTAAGAGTGCACTCCATGGTAGTACGGATCGATTGGCGAGGCACATCTGTTGGGTGCGGGTGATGGCTGAAAAATAAAGTCATATATTACTCCAAGAACCGAACTCGTTACAATATCAATGACAATGACATTATTAGTGATTGTGGCTCTACTAATTTTACCCCTGCGGGCAACCAATCTCAACGTGGTACTATTTTTCACGCACTTGGACAAGTGTCAAACCCTCAAGCCCATTGAGGAGTTCCATGAAGTGGCCCAGGTCAGAACCTCTCTGGAAGTTCAAACCGAAAAGCAGTGCCAGGAGAATCTGAAGAGCTCCCTCATGACATTAACTCAATTTTGCCATGGTGTTATGAAGATGAAAACTGCTGTAGCCTCTCTGTCATCCAAGGAAATCACCAACGATATTCAAGAGCCGGAGGTGGTGTTCCAGGACCATGACGGGACACGCTTTCGCAGGTCCGAGCCTGTGCATGTGATCACAACGGATAGACACACTGAGGTGTTCCGGATCCGGTCCAAGAAGAGTGTGGAGGTTGATAGGATGCAACCGGTGGTGGATGAGGTACCCAAGAAGAAGAACAAGTGGGATGTGTTGGATGTGATGAAGCACGTGCGCTATTCGTTTCTGGGAGATGTGCTTCCTGACCTTCAAGGACATATCAAGGATAATGACCTGGTGGATTTGACAAAGATCGGGAAGAAGAAAGAGGATGCCGGGTTGTTTTCTTTGGTCAAGTCCACGTTGGAGACTCTGATGGAGCCCCCAAAGGGCAACTTTGTTATGGTTGTGTTTGGGGGCCATTTTCATGATGCGCATGACAAACATAGTCCTTTAGTCCAAAGTGTGAAGCACGTGGTTGAAACTAGCTGTGACGACACCCTGATCGTCATCACAGGCTCATGCGTCAACTTCAACAACAAAACCATGCCCGTCTACGCTCGCGGCCCCCAAGCCGAACATCTAGCTGATTGCACCCTACTATACGACGTTCCAGTAACAATACGCAGAATCCTGGAAATGGCCAAAGAGCAACATCTTCCAGAAGCAGCCTTTACCAACAATGGGCGCAGTTTATGGTAACTTACCGGGTGCATGGGCAGTCGAAAGGGTTTTGGTCCCATTTGCGGCGTTGGCGACATGGGCACTGGCCATCTCGGTCTAGGGCACACAGGCATGCGTCCTGCAAACATGTTCGTATTGGGGCTTTGCAGTCGGGGTGGGGGTGATGGCGCATGCGCGTACGGCGACGCCGGGCGGAATGGTGACCAGGTGGGGGGGCCACGGCCCCCTTGGCCGTTTTGCATTTTGGGAAGTTAGTTGGATGGGGCCATTGGATCTGGAAGAAATTTTATTATATTAACATCACTAGCTTGATTGTTTTATTTTAATTTTGCAGTGATTTATAGTTGTTGTAAGTGGAGGGCGTACTTTCATCAATATCTCGGAAACTGTAGTTCTGACAAAAAAATGATTAAGACAAATTTTGTAGATAATCAACCAAGGAACAACTTTTATTTAAAAAATTTTTTGATTGGAATTACGGATTTTGATATAATGGCTGTCAATTTTTTTCTAACGTCATCCCTCCTTACAACCAATGAGCGTAGATTTTTGTCGATATTTTGAAAATGGTACTTTTGACAAGACAATTGTTCAAACAAATTTTGTAGATAATGAACCGGAGAATAACTTTCACTTGAAGAGTTTTTTGATTAGGGTTACAGTTTTTGATGTAATAGCTGTCAAATTTTGTCTGACGTCATCCCTCTGTACAACTAATGAGCGTAGATTTTTGACTATAGCTTGAAAATGGTACTTCTATCAGGAAAATTCTTCAAATAAACCTTGTAGATAATCAACCAGACAACAACTTTCACTTGAAGAGTTTTTTGATTAGGGATACAGTTTTTGATGTAATAGCTGTCAAATTTTGTCTGACGTCATCCCTCTGTACAACTAATGAGCGTAGATTTTTGACTATAGCTTGAAAATGGTACTTCTATCAGGAAAATTCTTCAAATAAACCTTGTAGATAATCAACCAGACAACAACTTTCACTTGAAGAGTTTTTTGATTAGGGTTACAGTTTTTGATGTAATAGCTGTCAAATTTTGTCTGACGTCATCCCTCTGTACAACTAATGAGCTTAGATTTTTGACTATAGCTTGAAAATGGTACTTCTATCAGGAAAATTCTTCAAATAAACCTTGTAGATAATCAACCAGACAACAACTTTCACTTGAAGAGTTTTTTGATTAGGGTTACAGTTTTTGATGTAATAGCTGTCAAATTTTGTCTGACGTCATCCCTCTGTACAACTAATGAGCGTAGATTTTTGACTATAGCTTGAAAATGGCACTTCTATCAGGAAAATTCTTCAAATAAACCTTGTAGATAATCAACCAGACAACAACTTTCACTTGAAGAGTTTTTTGATTAGGGTTACAGTTTTTGATGTAATAGCTGTCAAATTTTGTCTGACGTCATCCCTCTGTACAACTAATGAGCGTAGATTTTTGACTATAGCTTGAAAATGGTACTTCTATCAGGAAAATTCTTCAAATAAACCTTGTAGATAATCAACCAGACAACAACTTTCACTTGAAGAGTTTTTTGATTAGGGTTACAGTTTTTGATGTAATAGCTGTCAAATTTTGTCTGACGTCATCCCTCTGTACAACTAATGAGCGTAGATTTTTGACTATAGCTTGAAAATGGTACTTCTATCAGGAAAATTCTTCAAATAAACCTTGTAGATAATCAACCAGACAACAACTTTCACTTGAAGAGTTTTTTGATTAGGGTTACAGTTTTTGATGTAATAGCTGTCAAATTTTGTCCGACGTCATCCCTCTGTACAACTAATGAGCTTAGATTTTTGACTATAGCTTGAAAATGGTACTTCTATCAGGAAAATTCTTCAAATAAACCATGTAGATAATCAACCAGACAACAACTTTCACTTGAAGAGTTTTTTGATTAGGGTTACAGTTTTTGATGTAATAGCTGTCAAATTTTGTCTGACGTCATCCCTCTGTACAACTAATGAGCGTAGATTTTTGACTATAGCTTGAAAATGGTACTTCTATCAGGAAAATTCTTCAAATAAACCTTGTAGATAATCAACCAGACAACAACTTTCACTTGAAGAGTTTTTTGATTAGGGTTACAGTTTTTGATGTAATAGCTGTCAAATTTTGTCTGACGTCATCCCTCTGTACAACTAATGAGCGTAGATTTTTGACTATAGCTTGAAAATGGTACTTCTATCAGGAAAATTCTTCAAATAAACCTTGTAGATAATCAACCAGACAACAACTTTCACTTGAAGAGTTTTTTGATTAGGGTTACAGTTTTTGATGTAATAGCTGTCAAATTTTGTCTGACGTCATCCCTCTGTACAACTAATGAGCGTAGATTTTTGACTATAGCTTGAAAATGGTACTTCTATCAGGAAAATTCTTCAAATAAACCTTGTAGATAATCAACCAGACAACAACTTTCACTTGAAGAGTTTTTTGATTAGGGTTACAGTTTTTGATGTAATAGCTGTCAAATTTTGTCTGACGTCATCCCTCTGTACAACTAATGAGCGTAGATTTTTGACTATAGCTTGAAAATGGTACTTCTATCAGGAAAATTCTTCAAATAAACCTTGTAGATAATCAACCAGACAACAACTTTCACTTGAAGAGTTTTTTGATTAGGGTTACAGTTTTTGATGTAATAGCTGTCAAATTTTGTCTGACGTCATCCCTCTGTACAACTAATGAGCGTAGATTTTTGACTATAGCTTGAAAATGGTACTTCTATCAGGAAAATTCTTCAAATAAACCTTGTAGATAATCAACCAGACAACAACTTTCACTTGAAGAGTTTTTTGATCAGGGCTACAGTTTTTGATGTAATAGCTGTCAAATTTTGTCTGACGTCATCCCTCTGTACAACTAATGAGCGTAGATTTTTGACTTTAGCTTGAAAATGGTACTTCTATCAGGAAAATTCTTCAAATAAACCTTGTAGATAATCAACCAGACAACAACTTTCACTTGAAGAGCTTTTTGATTAGGGTTATAGTTTTTGATGTGATAGCTGTCAAATTTTTTCTGACGTCATCCCGCCCTACAACCAATGAGCGTAGATTATTGACAACATTATGGAAATGGTACTCTTGACAGACTTATTGTTCAAATGAATTTTGTAGATAATCAACCAGAAAACTTTTACTTAAGAAGTTTCTTGGTTGAATTTACAGTTTTTGATAAAAGCGTTATCAAAATTTGTCTGACGTCAACGGTATCTTTAAAAGAAAAATGTTTCAAATAAGATTTGTTATTAATCAACCCAAGAATAATTTGTATTTCAGACATTTTTTGATTACTACTTGATAATTCCAGTCCTGTATTTTGAAAAATAGAACCGCAGTGTATTTTATTTTTCCAAATTTTTATCAAACTCAAAAGTGACAGACTACACGATACGACAAGCTTTTCGATATTCAAAAATAACCCCCATTCATCGAGAAAAATAGAAATTCTGTCATAGGAAAATTCTCAAAAATAAATTCCAAAAATACTCGCGAGCGATTTATTTATCCACCGATTTAAATTCGAGAAAAAGTTACACAAATGGCCTTTTAATGTAAACAATCAAGGAATAGAATCCGGAAAAAATTAAATAAACACTTTAGGAATCATTACGTTTGTATATAAAACCTAGTTCAACGGTCTAAAATATTTTGTTTGGACATTTTTTAAAGGTAAATACTTTTAATCTTTTACGGATTTTTTTTTTTCAGTAACTAAAGAAGATAGTGAGTTGATTTTGACCCTAATCGATTTTGCATAAAATTTTGGGTCAAAATCATGAAAAAAATGGGTGAAAACTTTTGAATTGAAGTTTATGAAAATGTGTCTATTTTATATGGAAGACAATTGGACTCTTTGCAAATAGTGTTTTTCCTGACCTAATTCCATCGACGCGTCCATATAAAAATAGAGCATCTAATGACGCCATTTGATTCGATCCGACGACGTAAGCCAAAAATAAATTTTTGTTTTATAAAAAGCTGTTACAACATCAAAGTCCGTCTCTTTAAACAAAAAACCCATTATTTGTCAGCGGGAATTATAAACAACCTGGAAAAAATTTATTTTCGAAAAATTATCAAGTTCATCGTTTTAACAAAAATAACCCAGATTTCGTAAACCGGCCTGACCTTGTGCAAGATTTTTGATATTTGTAAATCTCACCTTAAAAAAAAATCGTGTTTTTTTCGTCGACCACACACGAAACGCACCCGAACACCGACGTCGTACCGAAACACGATAAAACTGGAAACTGCAGAATCCAGACATTCGTGACCCGTACTCCGAGATGCCCCCACCCTCGGAAAATCGCCTTAAAATTAGATTTTGGCACCAAAGACGTCGGCGAGCGTCGGGACGCCTTTGGAAAAAACTAGAGAGCAACGTACTATGTGAGTCAGAGCAAGAGCGAGAAATTAATTTGTATATGGACACACCTTTTTATTGTATAATCATTTTATTCAAAAATACAACCTCTACTTCTACCTAATTAATAATATTAACATTATTATAAAAGATAATTAAATGATTAAACTTGACAAGGAGTGCCAGCAACAGCATTATCAATGTTCATCTTCATAATGCGATAATTCACTTCGTTATCATTGAGGGACCTGTACAGGAATTGAGGCATCTTGTCAGACAAAATCCAGAGATTTCTTTCGTTGTCGATCTGGGAATATATCGGTAAAATTAGGATTAGAGGCAACACTGCAATCTGTCTATAGTGTAAGATTATAGACGGAACGACCAGTTTCTTAATTTTCAATTTTTTATTAAAAACACTAGGAATCTTCAATATGATGATAATTTGGAAATTTTCCAGGAAAAATGTAAACTTTTTAAATTGTCGGCTTGGAATCTCAAGAGAATTTGTCAGAGCTGCACAAAAAATTGATTTTCTCAGAAACTATTCAAGATATTGCGGTGAATTCTACACCATCGAATTCCCCATTAAATTCTTCACAAAAATATAGGAAAATTTCATCATGATTATTTGGAAATTTCTTGAGAAAAATCCATGTAAACTTTTTGAATTGTCGGCTTGGAATCACAAGAGAATTTGTCCAACCTGTATAAAAAATTGATTTTCTCAGAAACTATTCAAGATATAGCTTTGAATTTTGCACCATTGAATTCCCCATAAAATTCTCTATAAAAACATAAGAAAACTTCAATATGGAGATTTGGAAATTTTCGGAAAAAAATCCATGTAAACTTTTCAAATTGTCGGCTTGGAATCACAAGATAATTTGTCCAACCTGTATAAAAATTGATTTTCTCAGAAACTATCCAAGATATTGCGGTGAATTCTACACCATCGAATTCCTCATTAAATTCTTCACAAAAATATAGGAAAATTTCATCATGATTATTTGGAAATTTCTTGAGAAAAATCCATGTAAACTTTTTGAATTGTCGGCTTGGAATCACAAGAGAATTTGTCCAACCTGTATAAAAAATTGATTTTCTCAGAAACTATTCAAGATATAGCTTTGAATTTTGCACCATTGAATTCCCCATAAAATTCTCTATAAAAACATAAGAAAACTTCAATATGGAGATTTGGAAATTTTCGGAAAAAAATCCATGTAAACTTTTCAAATTGTCGGCTTGGAATCACAAGATAATTTGTCCAACCTGTATAAAAATTGATTTTCTCAGAAACTATCCAAGATATTGCGGTGAATTCTACACCATCGAATTCCTCATTAAATTCTTCACAAAAATATAGGAAAATTTCATCATGATTATTTAGAAATTTTTTGAGAAAAATCCATGTAAACTTTTTGAATTGTCGGCTTGGAATCACAAGAGAATTTGTCCAACCTGTATAAAAAATTGATTTTCTCAGAAACTATCCAAGTTATCGCGTTGAATTTTGCACCATTGAATTCCCCATAAAATTCTCTATAAAAACATAAGAAAACTTCAATATGGAGATTTGGAAATTTTCGGAAAAAAATCCATGTAAACTTTTCAAATTGTCGGCTTGGAATCACAAGATAATTTGTCCAACCTGTATAAAAAATTGATTTTCTCAGAAACTATCCAAGATATTGCGGTGAATTCTACACCATCGAATTCCCCATTAAATTCTTCACTAAAATATAGGAAAATTTCATCATGATTATTTGGAAATTTTTTGAGAAAAATCCATGTAAACTTTTTGAATTGTCGGCTTGGAATCACAAGAGAATTTGTCCAACCTGTATAAAAAATTGATTTTCTCAGAAACTATCCAAGATATTGCGGTGAATTCTACACCATCGAATTCCCCATTAAATTCTTCACTAAAATATAGGAAAATTTCATCATGATTATTTGGAAATTTTTTGAGAAAAATCCATGTAAACTTTTTGAATTGTCGGCTTGGAATCACAAGAGAATTTGTCCAACCTGTATAAAAAATTGATTTTCTCAGAAACTATCCAAGTTATCGCGTTGAATTTTGCACCATTGAATTCCCCATAAAATTCTCTATAAAAACATAAGAAAACTTCAATATGGAGATTTGGAAATTTTCGGAAAAAAATCCATGTAAACTTTTCAAATTGTCGGCTTGGAATCACAAGATAATTTGTCCAACCTGTATAAAAATTGATTTTCTCAGAAACTATCCAAGATATTGCGGTGAATTCTACACCATCGAATTCCCCATTAAATTCTTCACTAAAATATAGGAAAATTTCATCATGATTATTTAGAAATTTTTTGAGAAAAATCCATGTAAACTTTTTGAATTGTCGGCTTGGAATCACAAGAGAATTTGTCCAACCTGTATAAAAAATTGATTTTCTCAGAAACTATTCAAGATATAGCGTTGAATTTTGCACCATTGAATTCCCCATAAAATTCTCCATAAAAACATAAGAAAACTTCAATATGGAGATTTGGAAATTTTCCGAGAAAAATCCATGTAAACATTTTAAATTGTCGGCTTAGAATCACAAAAGAATTTGTCCAAGCTACACAAAAAATTAATTTTCTCAGAAACTATCCAAGATAATAACTTGGCACCATTGAATTCCCCACAAAAACATGCTTCTCAAGAAATTAACCATAAAACTCCTCACCTTAATATCATTATTAAAAACCAGTTTCTCACTATCCTGAGCAACCAAAGCCACATTCTCAGGCTTCAACTCCCTCTTCGGGTTCCAACAAGCCACTCCATCCTTATTCAGCTGCGTCATAAACAAACTATTCGTAGCTAAATCAAAAACTGAAGCTGAAGTTTGCGACTTTTCACCTTTAACACCTTCAAGCTACAACGCAATGATTATTTCATCAAACCTCCTCTATAATAGTTACCTTAAACTCATAATAAATATGCGGATCATTAGCTGAAGTTTTGTTCCTCAAAATTCTAGAGTTCACGGAGAACTCATTTAAACTAGCCAGAGGATGGAAGTAAACAGTGCGGAAACCTTGTTGATCTACTGGTCCTAAAGCAATGCCGAAAACTCCATCAGTCCATTGGAAGTTCACTCCTCCAACGTTGAAGTCTCCTTCGAGAGGGTCAAAGTGGAAGAAGTTGTGTTTGAACCTCCAGGAGTCGTCCTCTTTGAGGGAGTAGACAATGAGGCCGTAGCCTCCCAGGTCGGGGATGTAGGCGAAGGCGTTGTCGCAGTTGTTGGGTTGGACATCAACGATCTGCAATTTGGCAACTCTGTTATTAATGAAAATAAAAAAGAGGTAATTAAAAAAATCCTTGGCCATTTAGTTCCGAATTAAAACCCATAACGGTGGCCAATGGGAAAATTACGAAACACCATTCAATCCACGTATGTATTTAAGTTAAAAATTATACTTATAGAGAAAGTTTTTCCCATCATACTCACAACGTTGGCAAAAAACGAATCCTGCTTCAAATCATCATCCTTAAACTGGTACTTCTTGATAAGTTGGTCGGTTTTAAGGTCATAAATCAAAATGGCCGGTTGCGACACCACGTTGGGTTCGCCCAAAATGTCTGCCAAACCGGTGTCCATTACCCATAGACGGTCACATGCGTCTACGTTGACCCTAAACGAAAAAAACAAACCCATACTACATTTAATAAATTAGGTGAGATTGAGTTGGTACCTGAATACTGAGACAATATGGTTGTCACTTGAAGGTTTGGCACCTTTTTTGGGAAGAATATTGGCTTCCCAGCTTGGATATGGGATTATGGAGGCTGTTTTGTTGATGGGTTGGTCAAGAGATACATAGCCCAAGGAGGCTGCTACTCCATTTTTCCATCTGGAACATGGGATATTATTTATTAAGTTTCAAGGATAACCATTGGAGATATCGAGATGAATATTACACCATTGGATTCTCCATTAAATTCCCATAAAAACATAGGGATATTTCATTATGGGTATCTGAAAGTTTTCAGAGAAAAACCCATGGATACTTTATAAAGTGTTTTTTCAGAGTTACAAGGAAATTTGTCTAAGCTCCATAAAACTTGATTTTCTCAGAAATTATTCAAGATATCATGATGACTTTTGTACCATTGGATCCTCCATTAAATTCCCCATTAAAACACAATAATTTTTTCTACGACAATTAGAAAATTTTCCGGGAAAAATCCATGTAAACTTTTCAGAGTGCCTCTGTTCAGAATAACGAAGAAATTTGTTTAAGCTTCACAAAAAAATGTTTTTTTCATAAACTAATCAAGATATCGCGTTGAATTTTGTATTATTTAATTCTCCATTAAATTCTTCATAAAAACATAAGGAAATTTCATTATGGTTATTTGAAAATTTTCCCGGGAAAATTCATCTAAACTTTTTGTGTCTGTTTAGAATTTCAAGGGAGATTGTCAAAGTTCAATAAAAACTTGCTTTTTAAATTTTGTACTATTAAATTCTTCATTAAATTCCTCATGAAAAAGGGTTGGTTCAGAATAATTACAAGCGAATTTGTCTAGCTCCACAAAAAAATGAGTTATCGGGATAAATATTGCACCATTGAATTTGTCATTAAATTTCCCATGAAAAAACACAAAAAAAAATTAAGATAACATTTAATTTTTTTTTAAAAGGCGATGTTCATTCAAACCAGTATCCCTGGCCAATTAAAAAAATAAATTTTACGAAATTTTTTAAATAAACATCAATGGCAAACTATCCAAAAAAATGCAAATATTTGACCGGTAAATTACGCAATTTGTGATGATTATATCATCAACTAAGGCGTAGTCTCCTGTTGATTATTCAGCAATAACTTGACAATGATTTGCATAAATAAACTTGAGATAATCAATCATAAGCAATTAATAAAATCAATATTCAATGAATAATTTATTTCCTTGTTCTAGTGACATTTTCTATTTTATGTTGACACAAAGATCAATTTTTTCATAAAAAATGTTATTCAGCATAAAATTAAACTAACTCCATATTACACAAAAATTGTGAGATCTCTATATTCATCATTAATAATTATTATAAGCAAAAAAAAAATCAAAACCTACCTTGGCACAGTAACAAACAACTTATTCCTCCAACGATCCAGCCCCAAAGGTAAATTATTTCCTGCAACATAGTCGCCATCAGCAATACTTTGCTGTTTGAACTGCTCATTGGGCCAAGCAAAAGTCAATTGATTCCATGCAAAAACTTCCTCCAAATTGGCCGCAGCTTTTACTGAATTGATCACAAAGGCCAGAATAAAAAACTTCAACATTGTCGCTTCGCTGTTGTAGCTCAACTGAACTGGCGATGGTGAAGAGAAGGGTTTTCATTTGAAGATTGAAGGTCAATGAAGAGTGGTGCGAGGATGGTTTGTGAAAAATAAATAAAACATTGTGAATGGAATTGTTTGAAGAGGAGATTTGGTGAAATCACTTTCCATAAACAATGACAGTACGATATCTAGAAAATAGTACTTTTGAGAGGAAAATTGTTCGGGTGAATTTTGTAGATAATCAACCATGCAGAGAACAATTTTTATTTGAAAAGTTTTTTAACCAGAGTTGCCAATTTTTTATAATCTTGCTTGTGGTCAAGACATTAACCCAAACTGATTTATAATCAGATTTCGCCAGCCTTGAACCATTTTCTCTTTTTGCCACCATATAAATAAATCATCATCTCTTATTTATTCATTCATTCAATCATGAATATGCACCACGCTTGATAAACAACATCGGTCAATTCAATGACAACTACAATAAATAAATAATCCTAATTTTAGACCCAACAACTTCCAAAATTATAGCCTGGAATTTGTGAAACTTTCATTAGCCATTGTCACATTAAAAATGAGAGTCTTGAATTTGGGATGTGCAATTTTTTTAATGTGGCTCTTTGAAAATGTTGGTGTCAATAATAGGGTTGAATTTATCAAAAACCATTTCGAAATAATGGAAAAAACATCTATTGTTGACACCCAGGGTGAGTATTGCAAATGACTTGGCAACACCGCGATCTGTCAATTTTGTCGGAAACGATTGGTTTACGGTACTATTATGACTTCATTGCAAACTTCAAACGCACAAAATCGTTTGAAATACGAGTGTAGACTTTTACTGATATATTTGAAGCAGTACCTCTAGGAGAAAAAATGTTTTTACAAAACTTGTAGACAATCTTCCAAGGAACAACTTTTTATCAAAGAGTTTTTTGATTTGAGTCATAGTTGGGGATATAGACGCTGTCAAATCTGACGTGATCAACTCATCCAACCAAGGAGCGTAAACTTACCGATATCTTCAAAGCAGTACCTTCAAGAGAAAAATTGTGCAAAACAGTTAATCAACGAACAACTTTTATTTGAAGAGTTTCTTGATTGGAGTTCTTGTTTCTGATATAGACGCTGTCAAATTTTGTCTGACGTCATTAACTCATCTAACCCAGGAACGTAGACTTTCAACGATATCTTTGAAGCAGTACCTCTGAGCGGAAAATTGTCCAGACAAATCTTGTAGATAATCAATCAAAAAACAACTTTTATTTGAAAAGTATTTTTATTGGAGTTTAAGATTTTGAAATAAAGGATGTCAAATTTTGTTTGACGTCATCAATTCATCCAACCAAGGACGTAGACTTTAATCGATATCTAGTACCTCCGACGGGAAAATTATGAAGGTAGAGGTAAATTAATGCCCATTCCAATAAATTTTTATTTCAAAACATCTTTATTCAATTACACACTCAATAATCATGCAAATCAACCTGCAACCTTTTAAACGCCTTATCGCTGAAAAACCTCCACTTGTAGCCAAAAATCTGCGACACCTCCACCTCCACACTCTCGTAACTCTCACTGTTGACCTTCAACCAGGCAAAAAACTCCTCCGACCACTCCGGACTGCGGGGGAAGTCACACTTCAACACTACTGCGTTTTTGCGCACGTGCAACCACTTCAAGTTGCGACCAGTAGAGGCAATCAACAAAATTGTGCTTGACGATACTTTTTCGGTGATTATCTGCAAATAACTGTCATTTGGAATTAAACATTAAATAAACTTACAAGTGTGGACAGGTATGTACAACTTCGGACAAGCATAACCAAGTTTTCATCGTTTCTGTCCGCAAAGTTCTTTTGCATGTGGAATGTGGGGATGTTCATGTGTCCATAGACACGTAAATCGTGTTTAAACGAGTCGATTGTGGCCATTATCAAGTCTGCTTTTATCTATTATAATTACCCCAATTATCATTTATTATATTTTTATTATCAAACTCACTCCAATAAGAGGGGAATCGTAGATAATACACCTCACCGGAGCCCCCTCCTGCCACACTACACTCTTACACTCTTTACTCTCTACCTCCAAATACACCCCCAAAGCCGGATTCAGCCCCCTCACCTTTTTCCAGCTGCATGGGGCAATGGGTTTTATGAACCCCTCCTCAGTGGTGTACCTGTTCTGGATAATATGCAGGTGTTTTAGGTTGGTATAACCTAAAAGTTCCACCAAATCGTCGCCTAAATTTTGGGGGCTTATTTTCAGTTCCTAAATTGAGGAGTTACAGATTGGAAGGACCTAAGTTGTACATACCGATAAATTAAGGAATACCCCCACGTGCAATATTTGATAGGGGATTTTGGTGGTGTTGATCAAGCTAAGTTTCTTCAGAGTCATACCAAGAGTGTGGCAGACGCCATCTAGTAAAAACTGAGCTTCGTTTGGTTCTAGCATTAAATCTATTAGCTCGAGTGACTTGAGTTTGTTTAGGTTACACATGAGGCGCTTAAGGCATGCTAGAAGCTTGCCTCCTGAAAAATGGCAACATTGCGGACTGTCATTGGTAGAACGAAAGATGGCAACAGCGCGATCTGCCAAATGAATGACAGCTACTATGTTTATAAGTTTTCATTTCATTGCTGTGAAACCGAATGAATCATCTGACAATTCAAAATTCACTTAAAATTAACGAAAAATAATATAATATAGAGTCTATAAAATAATACAAATATATCGAAAAATCATAAAAAAAATATATAAACATCACCCCACAATGTCAAAAGTGCCTGAAAATTAAAAATAAAGTATTTTGAATCAGACTTTATTTCAAATAATTGAAGAGTCTGGATGAACTTGCCTATAGTAGGCCGACTTTTCCCATACTGATCTTGCTATGGTGGGGCCAGCAGATCTACTATGCGATCGATCGGCCATGAATAAAGACGGAATTGACGTAGATTATTTTTGATAGATCGTTGATTGATTCATCATAAGGAAATAAATTTTAATTTAATTTATCTATTTTTCAAATGAAATCGAAACAAACATATTCTTGTACTACTCGAGGAACCACGTCAAAACTGAGACTTGACTTTTAGGGAAAAATGACAACGTTCTTCATTTAATTGAATATCTCCGGAACCAATCAACATATTGAGTTGAATTTGGCGCTGACTGGTTCCACACTAAATTTTCAACAAACTATTTATTATGAATAATTATGGTACTACTTGAAGAACCACGTGAAAATCGAGCCTAAATATTGTTGAGGAAGAATGACAACGGCTTACATTTTATTGAATATCTCCAGAACCAATCAACATATTTGGTTGAATTTGGCACTGACGGGTTCCTCACTGGATGTTTAACAAATTATTCATAATAAATAGTTTGTTGAAAATTTAGTGTGGAACCCGTCAGTGCCAAATTCAACTCAATATCGAGCCTAAACATTCTTGGGGAGAAATGACAACGTCCTACATTTGATTGAATATCTCCGGAACCAATCAACATATTGAGTTAAATTCGACACTGACGGGTTCCTCACTAAATTTTTTTATATAAATAATTACGGTACTACTTGAGGAACCACGTCAAAATCGAGCCTGAACTTTCTTGGAAAAAGATGACAACGTCCTACATTTAATTAAATTTCTCCGTAATGTATTGGTAAGGTTATGTTTGCATAATTTTTATATTTTCCAGAGGATTTTGTTCCAAATATGAAGGTTTAGTTTGGTATTTTATCAAAAAAAAAATAAAAAATTACTTAGTGAGGTTATGGTTGCATAGTTTTTAAATAAAGTGTGTAGTAGGGATATCGATCCCGAAAGTCTTTCTCAATCCCGGGATCTAATCCCGGAAAAGAATCAGATATCATTCAAATGATTTTTATCACCACTTAAAACGTACAAATCAATCAAATTAACCTAAACAAATAAAAAAAATACCCCAAAAAAAACATATCATAACTGAAGAACCGCTGGAACGATTGTTATGATTTTTGATTTGTCTCCGCCTCGAAAAGAGTAATTATTTGAACATTGGAAAATTTAAAAAAAAATCAAGTATGAAACAAATTCATTTAACACATCATTTATTGATTATGAGGCGGTTCAACTGTGTGGTAAATTGGAAAAAAAGCAGCCGGCAACAACGCAATCGGTCAAATAAAATGTTTGAAGACAAAATGGGATTGTTTCTACCCTTACCCCTCCAATATCATCGTACGCCAACTACTAAAATTTTAACTTCAAATGTAGAAAATTTCATGATTTTTGTACGAGCAGTCCGGAAATATTTAAGAAAAACACTGCAATCTGTCACATTTGACATTCAACGGCGTTGCCAAATCTTACCTGTCCCAAAAAGCCGTACCCGTTCGTCATCATCAGTCTCAGTCATATTGCATGGAAAGGTGAACTTTAAATGTTGAATGTTGCAGCCCACGCCCACCACAATGTTGTCCCGTTCCACAGGTTGTTCAATGTACCAGGACAAAATGTTCATGAACTCGTACAAGTTGGAAAAATTGAACATCGGCTTGATTATGAGTCGGGTGATGCTTTTGCCTATTGTTTGCAGACATAAAGAGGTGCGCAAGTGGTCTAGGACGTACTGCCACCCTAGGTAGTAGTTGAATTTGCTCCTGGTCAGGGTTTGGTCTTCAAGGATAAATTGCCGCCAGACGTTTGGAAGATAGAACGCTCGGTTCCAGTTGGTGCATACACAACTGGCATAGTACCGTTCCTTCATCGTTAAGTACGAGAATATGCGTTCTAGTATTAAATCAGGGAGGTCAGTCCATTGAGAGTACTCGCCCTCCTCCAACTCCTGCTGGTCTATGTCAATGAACATAGCTGCAAGCAAGTACGACAAACAATAACACATACAACCCACACAATGATGGACAATGAACCTACCACAAAACATATGTGTGTCTTGTTACACATTTTGGATGATTGATGGGATACCTGAGCTAGATCCACTGGGTTTGTCCTGGTACATTTCGTACCAGATTTTTTTGCTAAAACGATGGTGGCGGTCGGTTTTCGCCTGGCGAGAACGTTGGGCTGGAAAATATTTTGTGGTAGGTTGTCTTGTGGTTTACCGGCTTACCTTCTTCATTTTCATCCACAACCCAACCACCTGAATTCATGTTGTAGCACTGTTTCTGATTTCAGTTGAATAATCGGCGTACTTTAAGCTAAATTTATCCCGGCTATTATTAGATGTTTGATATTAGCGGCCGGCTGTGTTTTTATTTTTTCCTTCTATTGGCTAATGCACCATTTAGCAAAGGGACATTTTAAGTTTGAAAATTAGCACAAATAAATGAAACTAAATTTTTAACGAAAGCTGATTTATTTCACGTTAAACACACTCCGCAGCATTTTTCATGTTTCCTGTCATTGTCTTGCAGCATTCGCTTTACTTTACTGGACTTTCCAATGCCCAGTCTTGGCAGACCTTTATTGAGGCCCTCCAACAAAATACAGGCTTTGCACACCTCTTGGGAGGACACGTAGTTGCACCTCGTACACCGGGTCAACGTGGGGATTTTGGCAGATTCATTTACCTTCAGGTTTTCTCCTTTATAATCAATTAATTAACTGGCGACTGTGATTAGTGATAAATTACCAGACTGGATAATATTCATGATAACAGCAGGATCGATTTTTTCCATGTCCTTCAGCAGGACTCTGGCATGGCCTCTGTAGGCATTGGGGGCGAAAACACACTCTGTGGAAAAGTACACTAGTTTGCGGAAATAGGCGTACATTACGATTTCCTTTTCGAAAGTGTACTTTAGAGGTTTGACTCTTGGGATTCCATCACCACTGTCCTGAAGATGTGTTTGTTCAGAGGGAAACCTTGGTTCAATATACCTGTTTTTGCTATTATCGGATATTTTTGAGACATTTTGTGGTTAATCTTGGCCCAATGAAAGATTAGAATCAGTAGAGCACGACTTCAGCTGTGTTAAAGATAAAATAGGAGTTCACTGAAAATGTCAATTATATTATAAAAGTGCTTTGTTTACTGTTGGTTTTGCCGCGGTTGCTCCTTGTTCGTGGGATATTTCATTCAGTGAAACATTTTTTTGCTTGTAGTAGCCCTATACATAGATTTATGTGGTAAAAATTATTAGAACGTGTGCGGTTCTCAAGTCGTCGCAGAAAATAGTAGATTCAAACCGTAGGGTTTACTTTAGTTAATTTAAACAAATTCAGGACATTCAGTTGCCATATTGTGTCAATTTTCCTTGTTACATACATTATGGTCAGTTCTACGTTAGTTTTCATTCCTTTTGATATCAGTTTGAGTCATTTCTGGGTTATATTAGGTCAGTTTGCGATGATTTTGGTCATTTTTTTAACTTTTATATGAGTGCGATATTTGGTTATTTTTGGGTCTGCTTAAGTTATAAGTTTTGGTAATTTTAGGTAAATTTTTATCACTCCATCGATTTTTTCTTTTGGGTTAGTTTTGGTCAGTTTTTAGTCAATTTGCGTTAGTTTTGGTTATTTTTCAGTTGCTGGGAGTGAGTTTGGGTTGATTTTGATTATTTTTGTGGTCGTTTTGTTCTGGTTTTTATCAGTTCTTGTTACTTTTGGGTTAGTTTGACCTAGTTTGCGTTAGTTTTGTCAGTTTTCTGTTAGATTCGGTTAGTATGCTTTCGTTTTGGTCAGTGTGGGTTAGTTTTGGGAAGGTTTTGGTTATTTTTAAATTTGTTTTATCAGTTGTTTTGGATTGGTTTGGTTGAATTTTTGTTAATTTTGGATACTTTTGGATAGATTTGGTTATTTTTGAATTTGTAATTGAGTTGAAATAATAATACTTATTATTATGAAAGACGGAAAAAATCACGTTCCAAACAGGTCACTTACGAACTGTAAAATTGAAAACCTCAATGAGCGGAAGCAAAAATGAAAACTACAGAAAAATTCATCAAATACCTAAGAAAAACGTTGAATTATTAAAACTTAAAAAAGGGAAAAAAGTTCCTGAGAAAATTCAAATCATAGCATTAAACACCTCAATAAGTTGATTAAAAACTGGACAAAGAATCCATTAAATCCAAAAAAACTGGAAAAAAATCCGTTTAACCATTGAAATCGTCTAATTTTGGAAATAACAATAAAAATGAATGTTAAAATAATTAAATAATTCTACAATAAAAAAAAATAGAGACTGCAGAAAAACTTATCAAACAAAAAGAAGGCCGCATAAAACTGGAATTGAAAATGAAACAAAAAAATATAAAAAGGAAAGTGTTATCCTAAGTTTAAAAAGGCTTTGATAAGAGTATACTTCAATGATAAATAAAAATTGGTCAAACGTCTTGAATAAAGCAGACAAACTTCCAAAAAAGAAGTCTGATGTGAAAAAACAAAAAATATAAACCATTAAATCCATAATAAAATTCAAAGACCATCAGTAATCCATTTTTTCATAATAAATCTACTAAAAATGTAAACAAAAACAAAAAAGAATATAAATAATATCAATTTTGATAATTAATATTATCATCGTTTTCCATCTAAAAATAAAAAAATAATTATAAAATATCATCACTTTCGCATTTTGTTATCTATCTTATGCTTACATGATAACAGTTCAAGGATATTATCTAATAATCACAGCACACAGCCTCGACAAGAAAATTACCTTGGCAACGTTGCACAGGCCACCCACTATAATTTGAGTTACAGTCCCGACAAAGCGTCAACGTCAATCAGTCTTCCATTCACTATCCTTTTGACAAGCCAAAAGTCAGATAATTAAACTTAACCACAATGTTTTGTTTAATTAAAAATTATTGATTACTTTTTAGCTTTTTTCCATCGAAATTAGTGTATTGACATCGGCTCTTGACAAGTGTACAAAGTTTCGAATCAATCTGGACATTTGAAGTGAGTAAAAATCCAGTTCCAAGTGTTTTTCGGTGTATAGCTCTCTTAGTCTCGTAACAAAATTTCAAAACATTGCCTCACTTTGTTCATCAATTGTGAAAATGGTCCTAAATTGGACAACCGGACATTTTCCCCCCGAAACTAAAAAAGCC
Source organism: Orchestes rusci (assembly GCA_958502075.1). Lineage (NCBI taxonomy): Eukaryota > Metazoa > Arthropoda > Insecta > Coleoptera > Curculionidae > Orchestes > Orchestes rusci. Next base: position 733,757 of record OY293312.1, read on the forward strand.
CCAAATCATCTGGCAACACTGCACCATACCTTCATCACAAGGTGAAACGGGCACTATGTGATGGAGGTATGGTACAGTGTTGCCAGATGAATTGGGACTTATTTAGTTTCAGAGAAATGTCCAGTGGTTCAATTTAGGTCGTGGTTCAATAAAGGTAACCTTCCCCTATCATTTTGTCATTATCTAATTTGTTATAAATAAACTAAAAATTCTCTTATAATAGCAAAAACAAGTATAAGAAACAATTCTACTTACAGTAACAATAGCAGTGCACCGATTCAACCTTGCCAAATCGCCCCTCAAAACATTCATCAACACTGTTTCAGCAATATCGTCAGCATTGTGCCCCGTTGCCAGATAATCCACTTTAAGCAAATTAGCCCCCCTGTCCAGAGCCTGTCTGCGGAACACCCCACAAAACGTGCAATTATTCTTCCTTCCAATTTCCGCAACAATTTCGTCCATTGTCCACCCGTACAAATCCTTATACGACATTATTTTCAAGGGCATTTCATAGTCGTCCCTGTTTTGTTTAACTGTGTCCAAACTATCGTCTCTGTAGCCTGTTATGCCTTCGTCAATGGACAACAACACCAATTTAAGCCCGTACTGGTACTTTTCGTTTAAACGCTTCAAAACATACGCTAGGACTGTGGAGTCTTTACCCCCTGAGGCGGCCACAGCCACTGTAGCCCCACGACGAAACAATTTGGCTCGTTCTATGGTGAAATGAACTTCGTTTTCGAAGGCTTCAAAGAAACATTCTTTGCACAGTGTATCTCCGGTTTTGGGGCGCTTCAGAATGGCATTTTTGCCGCATTTTGTGGAACAGGGGGGCATATCAACAGAAAATTCACTTGAAGAGGCAATGTTTTGAAAAGTAACAAAGTGAGGTTAGGTTATGCTTTATAGTATGAAGCTAGTCGACTAAGTAATAATGTCACATGTGATGTGAAGCGAGCTAATGACTTATTTCCACAAAAGTTTATTATTCTATGCTCTATCTAATCCTAAAAATTATTAAGTATCATATTGGCATATAAATAATATCCAGAAACAACGTGAAAATGCGTTATTTATTCAAATTATAAAGGCAGCAAAGTGACGTCATACTTGGCCCTCTATGTCACATAAACTCAACTCGGTTGCTAGTGAACTGAGCATGTCCTTTTTTAATTTATTTTCAATTCAAAAACCGCCATATTGCCATTGCGGGATCAATTTGTTGTGTGTTGTCTTGTTGTTGTTGCCGTAGCCGGTTAAAATCCACTAAACCCCCTTTAAAGGTAGGAATTGATTAATTTATAAGTCATTTTATCGATTTTAATTCATAAGAGCCCCGTTTCATGTATGTAAACGAAGCAAGAGTTTTTATCTGGTTAATTAATAATGGCTTTAAATTTGAATTTTAATTGAAGCATTGTTTGTAAATTCTAAACTTTGTCGTTGTTAATTTGTAATTACACGCTTGGGTTAATTATCTAATATTGTTACGCGTTGTCCTTGACTTAAATTTGTCTTTGGATTTGATCCAAAGAGGATTAGTTGATGGGGTTTAATTTTAATCAATTGGAAATCGATTAACGTATTTGAATAATTGACAAGTGACAGCTTTATCTGATGTTTAAAGTGACATTTTACATGTCAATTTTGACGTTTGCCAGAGTGTGATCACGTTTTGAGGTCTCAGATTGTGATCACGTTTCTTAATTATTATTTTAACGCTTTTAAATGTATTTAAACTCTAATCGGTTTTTGGTGTGATTTTTTTTTTATTATCCGTAAAATAAACTACCGCAAACAGATAAAATTTCCCGGCTTGTAATGTGATTCAGTATGGGTACAGATTAATTTCCTTGCATTTCAAGGTTGCAAGTTCTTTATTGTGTTTAATCAGTGATAAATTAATTATAATGTATTTGTTTAATCACAATAAGTTGCCAAATTGTTCCATTTTACTGGTTTTATCAGTTAAATTGTCATTTTTTCGCGGATTTTTCAAATCAATATATGGCGATTTTTTGGATTATTCTCAAGGAAAAGTGTCTGAAAAATTCGCTGGTGAAAAGATTAGACTCGTATCTGTTTTAGTTTTTGTGTTATGACCTTTTTTATAGGTTTTGCAGTGTTGAATAATTTTTGAAGCGAATTTTCTCAAAATTTTCTCATGTCATTGAATCAAATTTTCCTGGTTATTCTGATGGAAAAATATCTAATAAATCCACTGGTGGAGAAATCAAACTCGTATCTTTTTTAGTTTTTGAGTTATGACTTATTTTTAGAGGTTTTACAGTGTTTGATAATTTTTGAAGCGTGTTTTCTAAACATTTTCTCATATCATTGAATACATTTTCTTGGTTATTCTGGTGGAAAAATGTCTCAAAAATCCATTGGTGAAGAATTCAGACGCGTATCTCCTTTGGTTTTTGAGTTATGACTTATTTTTAGAGGTTTTACCGAGGGTTTTACAGTATTTGATAATTTTTGAAGCAAGTTTTCTCAACATTTTCTCATATCGTTGTATAAGTATTTTTGGATATTTTGAAGGGATAATGTCTGAAAAATACACTGGTGAAGAAATCAGACCCTAGCCTTTTTTATTTTTTGAGTTATGACCTTATTTTTTATAGGTTTTGCAGTGTTTAATAAATTTTGAATCGAATTTTCTCAAAATATTCTTATGTCATTGAATCAAATTTTTCGGTTATTCTGATGGAACAATATCTAAAAAATTCACTGGTGAAGCAATCAGACTTGCATCTTTTCTAGTTATTGAGTTATGACTTATTTTTAGAGGTTTTGCAGTGTTTGATAATTTTTGAAGCAAGTTGTCTCCACATTTTCTTATATCATTGAATCAATTTTCTTGGTTATTCTGATGAAAAAATGTCTAATAATCCACTGGTTAAAGAAATCAGACCTCTATCTCTTTTAGTTTTTGAGTTATGACCTTTTTTGTGGGCTATGCAGTGTTTGAACATTTTTTAAGCGATTTCTTCCACATTTTCTCATATCATTTAATCAAATTTTTTGGCTATTCTGATGGAAAAATGCCTTGAAAATCCACTGGTGACTCAAACAAACTCACATCTTTCATAGTTTCCGAGCTATACGCCCTTTTACATCAACAATATAAAATAAAACAAATATCATCTAAAAATATTTATTACCAAAACAAACTCAATTGGCCCCCTAACAAGCATCAATTCAATCATATAAACATCCAAAGGATCCGAAAAAAATGTCGATTAAACTTCCAAACAAATTCTGATAGTACTGCGACGTTTATTCATGTTTCAAACCATCAACACAACAGTACTTCAGTACATTTATTTCCGCTTGGAAGGTGGTTTACGGTTGGATTTTCTAGATACCCATTTCGCAAAAAATCTGGACGGTTTATGGTGTAACTAATTATAAAACCAACCCCAAAATTGTACCTGATTTTTGGGTTATTCTCAAGAATATCGGGTTATAACGGAAGCCACTGATAATGTTCTAGAAAGATAACGCGGCATGTGTTCCATTTTTATTCCCCATTACATGCCGTTGTGGCACACATCACTTAAGTAGCTTCGAGAGGTTTTAAGGGTGGAGTCTGATTTGTTACACCTTAATTAATGGCTTTCTGACTACCATGATGTATTTAAATTATTATTAATCTGCAATTCCACGTATATTTGTAATAAGTTACCTGAAACCCTACAACAGTACACCATAAACCTTGATGACGCAGCGGAAACCCAACCTTAAGCCTCATTTTCTCTTTAAATAGCGGCATCTAAACATAGCCAAATGGGCTTTGGGTTGTTGTTGTACCGCACTTAGTACATCATGATACATCAGTTAAAATGGTGATTAGTACAATTGGGTACGTTCAGTACTTCGCTCAAGTTCAGTCGAAAAGGTTGTAGACCCCGCGACAGACATGGTGTCTAAAGGCGACAAGAGATTGTTGGGTTGGTGTTTTGTGTAAAATTCAATGTTTACTTGATGATAGGTGTTTTTTGCAGATCTGCCCCAAATGGAGACAGAAACTCTGCCCGCGCCGCCTCACGAAAACGGCACCAAAGTCCCAGACAAAGAAGCAAAAACTCCACCTAAAGTACCAAAACGAGCCAAGCGTTCGCGATCCAAAACTCCCCAAAAGAAAAAAACCGTTAACGGAAATGATGAGGAAAAAACCCTAAATAAACCCGCAGATATAGTGGAGGAGGTTGAAGATAAAGATAAAAACGGCACACACGAGGTTATTGTAGAAGAGGAGGTGAAACCCGAAGAAGACAATGTGGAAATGGAGTCGTTGGTTTTAGCATCGGACGAGCCCGATCCTGAGCTCCAATTTGACGAGTCATCCGACAAAGATTCGGGCAAAGGTTCGCCCATTCAAACGCGGTGCAAAACTCGCCGTTCGCAAAGCAGAAACATCCCCACTCCAAAAACTCCAAAGACTTCAACGCCAGAGGTGGAAGAGGATTTGTCCAATGTTGCCCAATTGGGAAGCGACAGCTCGCGTCTTGATTTCGATGAGAGTCAGGACAAATCGTTTTCTGATACAATAAGAAGTCTGAGTGCCCGCAAAACAATCAGGCCCATTAACGACCTCTATCGGCAGCAGGCGTTTAAAAATTTGAAGCTGAAGGTGCAGCTGGATACGCCGTTGAAGAGAAAACGCAGCGTCAGCCCGGAGGAGCGTAAGAAGTTCAAGCAGGAGGAGTGTTTGGGGACTTTGGCTAGATTGAAGAGTAAGTTTGGAGAACCTACGTTGATGGGGTACAAAGATGGGAGCAAGGATTTTCATACTGAAGTAGTTGAGGGGGAGAAGAAGAGCTGGTGTGTGGTAATGTAATGGTACATTATTTAGGACTTTATTTTGTATGTTTTTTTTTTGATTAAATGACTCAATTCTTTGTTGGTTTTTTTTATTAACCCTCGTATTTATCGCCTTTTCTCGGCGGCGCCTCTTTTAGTTTTCGAGTTATGACTTATTTTTATAGATAATTTTTTTCTCAATATTTTCCCTTATAATTTAATCAATTTTTTTCTTATTGAAATGAAAAAATGTCTGGAAAATCCACTGATGGAGAAATCAAACTCGTATGCTTTCTAGTTTTTGAGTTATGACTTATTTTCATAGGTTTTGCAGTGTTTGATAATTTTTTAAGCAATTTTTTTAAATATTTTTCCCTAAATTTGATCAATTTTTTTCGTATTCTGATGAAAAAAGGTCTGAAAAATCCACTGATGCAGAAATCAGACTGTTATCCCTTTTAGTTTTTGAGTTATGACTTATTTTTATAGGTTTTGCAGCGTTTTATAATTTTTTAAGCAATTTTTTAAAATATATTCCCCCATAATTTAATCAATTTTTTTCTTATTCTGATGACAAAATGTCCGAAGAATCCACTGGTGAAGAAACCAGACTCGTATGCTTTTTAGTTTTTTTAGTTATGACTTATTTTTATAGGTTTTGCAGAATTTAATAATTTTTTAAGCAAATTTCTCAACATTTTCCCTTATAATTTAATCAATTTTTTTCTTATTCTGATGAAAAAATCTCTGAAAAATCCAATGATGAAGAAATCAGACTCGTATGCTTTCTAGTTTTTGAGTTATGACTTATTTTTATAGGTTTTGCAGTGTTTAATAATTTTTTAAGCAATTTTTTAAATATTTTTCCCTATAATTTGATCAATTTTTTTCTTATTCTGATGAAAAAAGGTCTGAAAAATCCACTGGTGAAGAAATCAGACTCGTATGCTTTTTAGTTTTTGAGTTATGACTTATTTTCATAGGTTTTGCAGTGTTTGATAATTTTTTAAGCAATTTTTTAAATATTTTCCCCTATAATTTGATCAATTTTTTTCTTATTCTGATGAAAAAAGGTCTGAAAAATCCACTGGTGAAGAAATCAGACTCGTATGCTTTTTAGTTTTTGAGTTATGACTTATTTTCATAGGTTTTGCAGTGTTTGATAATTTTTTAAGCAATTTTTTAAATATTTTTCCCTATAATTTGATCAATTTTTTTCTTATTCTGATGAAAAAAGGTCTGAAAAATCCACTGATGCAGAAATCAGACTGTTATCCATTTTATTTTTTGAGTTATGACTTATTTTTATAGGTTTTGCAGTGTTTGATAATTTTTTAAGCAATTTTTTAAATATTTTTCCCTATAATTTGATCGATTTTTTTCTTATTCTGATGAAAAAAGGTCTGAAAAATCCACTGATGCAGAAATCAGACTGTTATCCATTTTATTTTTTGAGTTATGACTTATTTTTATAGGTTTTGCGGTGTTTAATAATTTTTTAAGCAATTTTTTAAATATTTTTCCCTATAATTTGATCAATTTTTTTCTTATTCTGATGAAAAAAGGTCTGAAAAATCCACTGATGAAGAAATCAGACTCGTATCCCTCTTAGTTTTTAAGTTATGACTTATTTTTATAGATTTTGCAGTGATTAATAACTTTTTAAGCAAATTTTCTCAACATTTTCCCTTATAATTTAATCAATTTTTTTCTTATTCTGATGGAAATTTTGGATTTAATTTTATATGTTTCTATTTGATTTAATCACTTAATTGATTTTTTTGATTCACCCCCGTATTTACCCCCCCCCCATTCTGGGCGCCGGCGTGCCGCCTCCACGCCGCCTCCGATAACGCCAGTTTTCGTCCGCGCTCGGGAAATTCTTGTCGATTTTCCTCCTGGGAAATTTGGTTCGATATTCGAGTGCTAGTGAATTAGAGGTGAGCCCTGTGAATCCAAATAGATGAGGTTTTGATGGTTTTAGTCCATAATGGTATTGATGGGATACCTACTTAACTAAAGCCATTAGTTCTTCAGATTACGTGACTTTGGCTGGATGTTGTCAGCTGTTATTTTCTATAATATGAATCAAATTGAATCGATTTAATCTCGGTTTTTTTTATGATTGATGGCTTTCTGATTGATTTGAGCCAAAAATAGAGAAAATAATTCACTATGCGGTTGGTTTTTGATTGAAAATGGACTCTCTTCTTCGAATATACAGGGTGGTGCAGGCTAAGCGTCATTAATTTTGTTAGATGATGGAGAAAGGACTTTCATGGGAAAACACCAATATACAGGGTGTTATAGTTTTGGACAAAGAATGGTTTTCATAATATAACTTTCCACATAAAATTTGATCTAGTTTCTTCATGAATTTTTGAATTTATTTAAATTCGAATCTTCCAACTTTTGAATTCCATATACAGGGTGTTACTTAATGGTATGTCATAATTTTGAGGGGGAGTTCCTGGATACATTGCAAGTCGAAAAGGTCATATAAACTTGGGTCTAAGAAAAAAATAAAATAAAATAAAAATAAAAAATAAAAAAAGTGTGTTCCTATACCATAATATCCTGTGGTAAAATTCAGTTCAATATCTCAAACCGTCTTTGGAAAATGTATTAATAACTGAAAATAAAATAGATCTTTAACACCCTGTATCTTGAAAACCAAGCATTTAAATACGTACCAAGTTTATATGACCTTTTCGACTTAAAATTTATCCACGAACTTCCCCTTAAAATTATGACATACCATTAAGTAACACCCTGTATAGGGTCAAATTTGTGAGAAAGGCTAGGGCCACCTTGAGACACTTTTTGTGAATGGCCAAGATATTCGCTAATATTTTAAGGTTTCCTCAATAGTGAGTACCTTTCATATCATTAATTATTGTTTATCGTACAAGTATAACGTGTTTAGTTGAAACATCATATCAAATACGTAAACGTATATTGGGCGGACATTTTATCGTTTATTCTTTGTTGATGTTTATTCATAAAGTATAAGCTTGGTATAAACCAAAAATAATCGTTTTAAACAACTGTGTGTTACTTGGGCAGTAAAAATAAAGTGGTTTTGAGGTAAAGTTTAAAATGCACATGTATATATTTTGTCAATAAAATTCCCGAAGCCCCTGAACATTGAATGTATCATTTGCAGATAATGAAACGAACTGGCAAACACAAGTTTATAAGAATATCAATTGTCCTGCTCTTTGCCATAAATTGTGTTCGATCCCATGATGAGACTAAAAACAATTCGAAAGCTGCTCCCGACAACACTACCGCTCCACTTAACATGAGCACTGTCCTCCATAATACAACGACTCTACTTACCCAAACTAACCATACTGCTCCTCTTAACGTCACTCTTCCAAAACCCACTGCTCCCCTTAACACTACCCTCAACACCCCTCTTCCCAAGCCCACTGCAGTTCCCCTTAACATCTCTGCTCCCACTAATACCAGCAATGAGAACAAAACAGATGGTACTCCTTCCACAGTAAAACACCCCAAACTGGTGGTCAGTTCTGCTGCAAATGATTCCATAGAGGAACCCACCAACAAAACCGATAAATGCATTCCTGCTGCTATCAGACAAGTAACAAGACGCCCTTAAGTCTGGCGACCTAAAAACAATTTTTCCAGTTTCCAAGGCCAGGCATCTCCCAATACGCCCGCAAACATGGCGCCTTGATCATACACATTGTTGTGGCCGTTTACATGTTTATTGGCTTGGCCATTGTGTGCGATGAGTACTTTGTGGCCTCTTTGGACCGAATCTGCGAAGGTGCGTTTGTTTATTTGTTTATTGGTTATGATATCAAATTATTTAGAGTTAAAAATGTCCCCGGACGTGGCGGGGGCCACTTTTATGGCAGCTGGCAGCTCAGCCCCAGAGTTGGCTACTGTGATCATCGGCGTGTTCTACGCTGAGGACGATATAGGCATATCCGGTGTAATTGGATCGGCCGTTTTCAACATAATGTTCGTCATTTCGGTATGCGCTTTGGCCACCGGCACCATGGTGTACCTCAACTGGTGGCCTCTAATCAGAGATTCCACCTTCTACGCCATATCCATCTTGATCATGTTATGGGTTATTGATGACGATGATGGCGTCACCTGGTAACAAACCCTTCTATTATTATACCTAAACACCAACACCATCTGCAGGATAGGGTCGACAATAATGCTGTTAATCTACGTCGTCTACTGCATAGTCTTGCACTTTAACTCTGGTCTGGAACGCTGGGCTCTGACTCTGCCTGTTCCGTTTAAATCGCACGCCCCTACAGAAAACTCTGGACTTGTCAGCTACAAAAACCTGGACGATGATAAGAAGCACATGGATTATAATAGCGTGGAGGCACCACAACCGGTACAACCTGAACCTAGTCAGTGGAGCCCTGGACAAGAGTGGAGTCCTGAACGGAGTGCTCCTGGTAAGTACGGGTATGAGAGTAGGCTAATGAAAGTAGCTTTCCAAGAACCACTGGATGGGCCTGCTTTGAACACAGCCCCTGCAACTGTGCCGCAGCAGCAGCAAGTTGTTAGCCAAGAGTACTACAAGCCTAAAGAGTACGATCCTAGCAGTAAAATAAACCCCTTAGTTAAGCCTGATGGTATGCTAGATTCGCTTATTTCGACCCTGCACTGAAACAATCTTTGCATATACAGCAGCAGGACTATGGGGTAAAATCAAATGGGGCACTCTATACCCTATTCACTTTTTGGCCATTTATACCATGCCGGACTGCCGCAGTGAAAGGTACCGCAACTGGTACCCCTTTACGTTCTTCATGTCCATGGTGTGGATATCGTTTTACTCGTACTTCATGGTGTGGATGATCACCATCATCGGCTACACCCTTGGCATTCCCGACACTGTCATGGGTCTGACGTTTGTAGCTGCAGGAGTCTCAGTTCCAGACGCCCTCTCCAGTATAGCAGTAATCAAAGAGGGTTATGGCGATATGGCTGTGTCCAATGCAATTGGTTCCAATGTTTTTGACATTTTAATCTGTCTAGGACTGCCGTGGTTTATCAAAACAGCATTGGTGCAGCCCGGGTCCACGGTGAAAGTTATAAGCAAAGGTGAGATAAAATATATTTGGGCATTTTGGACTTATTTCTTTCAGGTTTGATTTATTCAACGCTATCTCTGCTGTCAACGGTGGCCTTTTTGGTGATTGCAGTGCACTTTAATGGCTGGAAGCTGGACCGGAAGTTCGGTATAGTGTTGATGATATGGTATTTGGTTTTTATCACTTTTGCCAGCTTGTACGAGCTGAATTTCTTTGGCGTTAAGAATCTGCCAGAGTGTATTACTGATTATTAGGCAACGATTGCTTGTAGTGCAAACTCTGATCTTTTGGTAAGTTGCGTTATGACATTGCCTGACGAAAATCACAAATTTCATTCCTGTAACTGGACCAGATTACTTTTTATAGTCCCTCAAAGATGAGGATGTTTTCTTGTGCAACGAAGAAAATTGTAAATTTACGTGGAATTTTTCGAACAGCTTGAAATTCACATCGCAGTTTCAAGATAGTTTGAAGTGAATTTCATCAATGTCTCTATCTCAAGCCACTCAAGACACCATGTCACTTTTCCTTGAATATCTCTGGAAACAAACAAGCTATCGAGTCAAATTTGGCAACAATGGATTCTACATGAAATTCCCCATACATTGTGTACAGGGAGTTTTGAGGTACCACTTTGGTAACTAGCCTTAAACTTAATTGTGTGGAAAAGGAGCACCGTGTCACTTTTCCTTGAATATCTCTGGAACCAAACGAGCTATTGACGTGAATTCAGTACCATTGGGTTCATTGGAAAATTTTCTATAAACTTCATTCAAAAACCATCGCAGTACCGCGTTGGGTTCTTTGAGAAAAGTGCTCCTAAACCTAAACCACATCCTGATTTATTTAAAGAGAATTAATCAAGTTTTTTGCAAATATTAGCGGAACCATACAAGCTATCAAGTTAAATTTGGCAACAATGGATTCCTCATGAAATTCCCCATACATTTTGTACAGGGAGTTTTGAGGTACCACTTTGGTAACTAGCCTTAAACTTAATTGTGTGGAAAAGGAGCACCGTGTCACTTTTCCTTGAATATCTCTGGAACCAAACGAGCTATTGACGTGAATTCAGTACCATTGGGTTCATTGGAAAATTTTCTATAAACTTCATTCAAAAACCATTGCAGTACCGAGTTGGGTTCTTTAAGAAAACTGCTCCTGAACCTAAACCACATCCTGATTTATTTAGAGAGAATTAATCAAGTTTTTTGCAAATATTCGCGGAACCATACAAGCTATCAAGTTAAATTTGGCAACAATGGATTCTACATGAAAGTCCCCATACATTGTGTACAGGGAGTTTTGAGGTACCACTTTGGTAACCAGCCTCAAACTTAATCGTATGGAAAAGGAACATCGTGTCACTTTTCCTTGAATATCTCTGGATCCAACAGAGCTATTGACGTGAATTTGGTACCATTGAATCAATCGAAAAATTCTCTATAAACTTCATTCAAAAACCATTGCAGTACCGCGTTGGGTTCTTTGAGAAAACTGCTCCTAAACTCGAACCACATTCTGATTTGAAAAAATAAAATAATCAACTTTCTTGCAAATATTTGTGGAACCCCACATGCCATCGAAATGAATTTGCCAACAATGGATTCTACATAAAATTCCCCATAATTTTTTTTTAGGGAGTTTTGGAGTACCACCTCATGAATTAATCTCTAAATTATGAGAAAAGGGCACCACGTTACTTTTCTTTGAATATCTCTGGAACCAAACGAGCTAACGAGGTGAATCTGGTACCATTCAATTTATTTGGAAATTTGCAGTACAACATTTAGTATTATGAGAAAACTGCTCCTGAACCTGAACCACATCCGTTTCCAAGTTCCTTTGACATTTTCCAACGAAAAAAATAATAGATCCTTAACCGAAAATTTCAATACGATGCAAATTATTTGAGTGATTTGAGGAGGTAAAAAGAGTAACTCCTCTAATTTTCACCTCTCCAACCCTCCCAGTCTCCTTTTTATTACCCCTCAAAAATTGTAATGCAAGGCAAATGTTAGTCAAAGTGGAGAGGTGATCACTGGGATGGTTACCTGCACGCGGTGATCACATCAAGGTGTTTTGTTCAAATGCGCTGTTGCCATAAAATAATAACGGTGTCAACACAGTAGAATTATATTCGTGCTATTACTAGAACTTTGTCAATTTTACGTTCAATTAATCATTCGTCAATTCAACACCAAACGGTGTATTTACACGTTTCTTCCTCAATCAATTTATTTCTAGATAATGTGATAAATCTAGTCTATTATACATAAATTGATAATTTATTTAGGGTGAACCTGGACAATAAAACAGCCTTAAAACAAGTTCATTGGTCATATCATAATATCGGTCTAGTTCTGTCTTAGATAAAATTTGTCCCCAGAACTAGACTCGATCCATAATCATCTCTGTTTTTAGACTAATTGAAATGCGCGTGTGACAAAGCTATTCGCCTCCTCGTGCAGACGGTAGGGGGCAACAGTGTCTATTATCTTTGTCACGCAGACGCAGTGTAGATCAAATCCAAAACCATCTTCCTTAGCTATGAAATAGCACAATATAACTGTCATAGAATATGAATGTGTAGTTAGATTTAACAGTTTTCTGTAAATACTTGAAGCTTTACCTACTACTACATAGATGGAGTATATTCTATAGAACAAAACAGTATTAGATTTATGCTTATAAAGCCGAACACAACACAAGTGTTCCCCAATGTTGAATGTTATATAAGTGTTGATTCTTGTTTAAGTGTGAAACAATGAACTATGGATGTAGCACAACGTAAACGATATTTGCACTAAAACTTGTTTTATTCGATTGATTGACATTAAAAGGCGATAAAATACTACAAAACTACAATAATTATTAAAACAAATATACAAACTAGACTAATACATTAATTGTCAGCTTTAACATCCCCCCAATCAGACAGATCGTACTTGGACAAGTCGCCATCGTCGTCATCCTCCTCCTCCTCCTCTTCATCGTCATTCTTATCCTCCCTCCTCCCACTATCGCGCGAATCATCGCTATTCTTCCTCTTCTTTCTTCGACCAAACTCATCGTAGTCATCATCCGAATCCGCCCTCTCTTTATACTCCACCACCCCTCTGTCGTTGTAGCCACCACCAAAGCCAGTTCGCTCTTCTACCTCACCAAACTTGGGGGCGTTGCACACGTTACATTGTTGCCGTCTCGCCCAGTTCACGTTGCCACATTTGTTGCACTGCCAATCATCAGCGCTAAAAAGGCCTTTGCTTTTTTCTGCGGCGGCTTTGCCGATTTCGGTGCCCAGTTTGCGCTTGCGCGCCTCACTTGGTGCTTTGCCTTTTGGGCACCGATTGCAGGTGGAGCGACGAGCGAAATTGAGGTTGCCGCATTCTTCGCATGTCCAATCGCCATCGTCGGCCACAGCGGCGGCGGTGGAGGGCGGGGAGGTTTTGGGGTCTGACATGGTGGGTATCTGGAAAAGAAGATATTTGTTATGATTTTAATGGCACAGATAAAAGCATATTGAAAACAAGGTGAATAATGCGTCGTAAAGCCCTTTTCCGCCCCCCACATACAGCCCCATTAAATGTGGATTTATCAATAGATCCCCAGCAACTCCAACAATTACAGAGAAAATGATACTTCCTTTAGGGTCACTTTTTACCTTTACTGTCTCAAAATTTAACTAAATTATCACACAATTTAAAATAAACGGGACGATACACAACATGTAGTACGGCTGAATTTGTTAATTATTTACAATCATGTCGTAGACTTCTTCCTGACATTGTTGACAAGAATGACACTGGCCTTAACTACCGCATCAAATAAACAACAAGTAGCGACAGTTCACGTCGACTGGTCCAGATTACGTTCTGTCTCAATGACATGAATTCGCCTTATTTATACACTGCTAATATTATGGAATGTAAAATTATTTTCTAAATCAATACTTTGTAACTTCGCATAAATCTTTAGACATATTGTATTTTATAATCTGATAGGTTATTCACCCATATCTTGTAATCATGAAATCTGAATATTTATACTATTCTCCAGGGGCTATGATCAATAATTTTATTAGGGAGTAACAGTTAATTGCATTGGATAGATGTATTGCTCATTTTAAAATCTATTCATCATGTTATTCAATTATTTCAAAAAGTAATTGAATTACTTTGAAAATAATAATTAAAATACTTCACTTTCAGAATAATTCAATCAAGTTTTGGAAGTCATTTTGGTTTTTGTAATTAACGTCCGGTTTCAGTTTTGTTGTTTCAAACGCCGGTAAAGTCTTATGCTTGATAACACCGTCTTTCGTCCTTACCTCAAACATCAATTTATAGCTAATCAATAATTGTTTAATCAAATCATTGATGAGATTTCATGAGGTAAGGTTAAATTAGGTTAGGTTGCGAAGGGTATGCCCTGCCCCATAGTTCCCTCCTTCACAATGCTTTCATTCGGAGGCCAAATGGCCCATTGTGATCCCTTGTTTGAAGAGGTGTCCCCTCGGTCTTAACCTGCTGCCTCTCTCTTCATCATTCTAAACCATCCCATGGTTTTTACGAAGTTCAGAATTAGCACGATGCCTACATTTGCCACTTCCTCCAAGTCTTCAAGGTAGTATTGCCATATTCCTGAGGCGTCCTTTCTTCAGAATTGGGCAGTGGCACAGTAGATGTTTTATCGTCTCATCCTCCTCGATGCAGTCCTTGCAGAGCTCATCAGTCCCTATAGTCCCCATTTTCGGAGCATAGTTCCGATTTCACAGTGTCCTGTGATTACTCCCACAAGGGTGCTCACGGAGGATTTGTTCTGCTTTAGTTATTTCCCTGTTTTTTTCCATATCCAAGTTTGCCATGCAAAACTGTCAAGTTAAGGGTTCCTTAGCATTAAGTATCCTCAAAATTGGTTGGTGCAATCGGCCATTAGTGTTGCCAGCTGTTGTACTTTCGTGAGCATCTTCACGTTCGAGGTCCTCTCGATGGCTTTCCACCATACTACGGCTCCGTAGGTAATTATGGGTCTCACGATCGCTGTATACATCCAGTGGATAATGGCCGGCTTTAATCCCCACTTTTTACCAATCATTCTCCTGCACATATATAATGCATTGAGGCCTCTCTTCATTTTTCCTCTGTGCTTTTCCAGGAGAGCTTTTGCCTCGTTGGAAAGCCTAAGAGTTTGTTCCCCGAATGTGGGCATTCCACTGTTGGGCACCTTGTATTTCTTTGTGAACAGTACTAGATTTGTCTTATCAGGGTTTGCCCATTTGAAAAGTTCCTTCAATGCAGATCCCATGATTTCACAGAAAGTTGACAAGCTTTTGCCCACTACCAGGATTGTCACATCGTCTGCATATGCTATCATCTTAATTCTTTGTTCTCTGGAGGTTTTGAAGATCGAGTTTACCACGATCAACCATAAGAGTGGAGAGATAACTCCTCCTTTGTGGTGTCCCTCTTGTTGTTCTCTTCCTTATAGAACAATTCCCATTTTCTGAGTTAATAATCCTGCTTTTCAGCATTTTTATTGACCAGTTGATGATGATTGATTCTATTTTCATAATTTCCATTTTTCTTTAAATGGCCTCGGTCGTGACATTAGCTTTGTTCGCGGATCCAATTCCGAACCGATTCTGAACGGGTTCTGAACTGATTCTGGATTATCAAGAGCGCATGCCCGGTTCTGAACTAGTTAGGAATTTTGATGTACCGCGAACGAAACGATTCCATAGCGTCTTCTCTTCAAGTCTAACCTCACAAAAACAAGAAAACAACTTCAATTAGTTCCAGCAGTTCTTCAAAATCCTCATCACTAGAGGAAAAATGATCCGACATATTGACGAAAATACACCAAACCTAGAATGTGGAACGTTATACGTTATCATTCAACACGATAGTAAATAATCTAACTTACTCTTCGCTATTCAACAACAAAACAATTTAAAAGAACGGTCCACGTCAGATGTCAGACGGGAAAGATCCGAAATTGATCCTTACTGCGCATGTGCAGCAGAACTGAACTCCCAGTCCCAACAAATCTCCGAAGACTGCTGGGACCGATTCCGAATCAGTTATGGACCGATCCGACATGATCCGCGAGCACGGGACTGTTACTTATAATTCAGGATTTTTGCACCGCGAACGCTGTTTCACAAAATGCGCATGCGCATAGTCCCTGAACTGGTTCGGAACTGCATCCGTGAACTTAGCTATTATTCATTTACGGTCCAAACCGTTTTTTCCGCGAAAAATGAAACACACCGTTTAGATAATCATCGAAAACACCTTGTCAATAATGCATTTCTGAAGAGGACCTGTTTATCAATTGAGTTAACTCCTGGGTTATTGCAATAACCTTAGGATAACCTCGAAATGTTTAAGATTTGTCCATTCAGCAGGGGCTTAGAGAAAAATTGGTTTTTTATTGACATACATTTTTCTAGGAAATCCGTCATTCTGTGATGAACCAAATCACAGCAAATATTAAAATATCCAAATAAAGCCAGGAAAAAATCACGCACTGCGCACTGCAAAAATTATCATGCAATTCATACATTCAAAATTTCAGACTTTCAGATATGATCGCTTAGTTTAAATCAGTATGTATCACCTATCCAAGCAGGGCGCTTAACCCCAAAAGGTGAAGTTTCAGTTAAATTTTTTCGTGCGTAGATCCGGAGATTCATTTGCCGCCCACAGACAGGCGTACTTTCCTGCGGGATTGTCGTATCTCACCGGAAAGAAACGCCAGTTGGTGGGAAATGAGATGATAAATGCGCATTCCATCTTTTCTGTCACGTTGTACCCGATGTTTCAATCCGACAGGACTAACCCGCGTTCTTTCTGGATAAAGCAACAGGAATACATCCCTCTTAGATGATTAACGAACACTCTTTCCTCTCAAGTAGATATGCTCTGTAGTTTTGTGGCGCATCCATGATTTACCTGATTTTTTGGGTATTTCGAAAAGCGAATCTGCTTTCGTCGTCAGTGTAACCTAAAAAAGAAACAATTAATTCAAATTCAAAAATTATTCTACGTTTTTTTAGGACTTCGCAGTAAAAAATAGTGTTCTTTTGTGTTTTTGGCACAAAATGTCACTTTTACTGAAGATTCGCTTTTGAAACGTTTGATATTGTTAGGTTTTATTGTTTACTAATAGAATTTTTTCAGGTAATATAGAAGATCCGGTATATTAACACTAGTTTGATTGTTTTTTGATAGGGTGTGGCGAAATACCCAAAAAATCAGGTAAATCTCTTTCCTCTCGTTAGTGGCCTCTGGATTAGAATACTACGGCCCCTGGAGAATATGAATATTACTTTTGAAAACTACTGTAGGAGATTTCATGATTTCAATGATACTGACACATATATAAATTACGCATCAAACTACACAAAACGATAACCATGCAGTATGTCAAAAGGTTTTCAGTTTCAAAATCTTGATTTACAAAACAATTGTACATTTCATAATGTTAGCAGTGTATGAATAAGGCGAATTTCTGCCATTGATGTAGAACGTAATTTGACCACATAAGTATATGGAGCTGTCGCTTCTCGTTGTTTATTTTACTATGGATGCACTAACATAACCTGACTTTTCAGCGTTGTTTTCTGTTACTGTCCACAAAATATTCCCTCTAAAAACTTCATAAAACACTAGCAAAAATGTCCAAAGCCCATCCTCCAGAGCTGAAAAAGTACTAATCATAAGTAATGTATTCAACGTTTAATGGTAATTTTGCAGATTCATGGACAAGAAACTGTGTCTAAAACTGAACGGGGGCCGCCAAGTGTCCGGAATTTTGCGGGGTTTTGACCCCTTTATGAACTTGGTCGTTGATGAGTCCATTGAAGAAGCCAAAGATGGTTCAAAAAACAATGTGGGAATGGTGGTAAGTGTGCTATTGTGTTATTTCTGGCCCTTGCTTGAAAGTTTGTTTTAGGTCATTAGAGGCAACAGTATACTGATGCTGGAGGCCCTGGATAGAATTTAGTGTACTTTAAGTTAGGTTAAGATACGGTTAACTAGAGATGTCGAATAAACGTGATTTTGGGGCTTAAAAAAGTGTTTAATGAAATGTTTTGTCGTTATGCGTTTACATTGAATTTCATTTCGAAATGGAACTGTAAAATTTCTGCTTGGCAAACGGGCATAATATGGTACCATTCACATTTTATTTGGCGTAAGCGTGGCTTTAACACAAATTCAATGTAAATGTAGCATATGATTTTCGTTTGCCAAGCGGAAATTTGATAGTTCCAAATTATTACATTACTATAAGGTTCATATTCAATTTGTTTTCGAATTGGAACTGTCAAATTTCCCCTTGGCAAACGGGAATCAAATGATACCATCCAGAATTTATTTGTGTTGAAAGTCACGCTTATGCCAAACTCATTTTGGATGGTACCATATGAATCCCGTTTGTCAAGCGGAAATTTGAAAGTTCCAATTCGAGATGAAATTAAATGTAAACAGGCATACTTGCTAATCAACAACATAACCTCACTTTTTCGTCTATAAACAAGGAAATGTGTCGACGACGAGACGTACTTTGACAGTTGACTTAAGGTAAAACAAAGCATTGGTTCTGTGGTTGATGATTGGTGGATATTTATTTGATTTGTGATTGAGATAGTGATTATTTCTAGTAGTTTTTCCATTGTTTCTTTGGATCAAGTTTATCAATAATAATTGATTATCTAATAAATCCTAGTCTTATTCAAATCTAGTTGAATAAAACCATTAATCCATTGAATGATAACTAATGTTTTACCCTAGGTCTGGGACTATTATCAAATGTCAGTGTGAACATAACCTCTCTTTTTTATCTATCATAATAACCTCACTTTCTCCTGTTTAAACATAACATAAACAAACAAAATGAATTCCCAAACAGCAGTAGTGCGAACCCAGCCCCATCACGACATATTCCAAGCCTTCTCCCTTTTCAACACCGCAATCAAAAAACGAAACAAAGAACCCTCCATTGAACTAGTAAAAATGGCCCTTCTCCTCCTCAAACAAGTCCCCTTAACCAGAACCGCAGTCTTCCAATACTTCTCCATGGTGTTCGATGGGGCTGCGCAAAACCACGTGAAAAACGACTCCATTAACCCTGAAAGCCAAGAACTAATAATATCCGAGATTCACATGGCGTTGAACGGGTTAATTGGCGATAACCCCCAAGCGTGGGCACCTGTTATTAGTACCTGGTCTTTGGAGTTGTTGGGGGAGATATCGTCACGGTTTTCTGGAAAGGCCCATGTTACTAGTGAGTTTCTTCTCCCTGCATCTGTGTACCGTTAACCTGGGGTTGTAGATTTGAACGAAATCCTGCAGCTGTGGATGGGGTGCAGGGCCACGCGGACTTTGGTAGATGTAAACACGAAGTGTCTGTCCAGTTTGATACATTTGGATACTGAGGCGTGTATTAGTGCATTGCTTGGTGAGTTTATTGTTTGTTAAAGTGAAAGTGTGTCTTGTAATTTATCATTTCATTGAGTGTTCTTTATAGAATGATAGTAGACCTTCCAAAACACAATTCAACAATAAAAAAAGGTGTTTTCAGTTTTATTAGAAAAATAAGCAAAATTAACCTTATATTTCAACCTTTGGAGAAGGCTTCCCTATCTATTGGTTTTCTCATTACCACCAGTGGTGGGGATGCCTTCTCCAACTCTTCAAATCTGGGTTAGTCGGAGTTGGTTTAGTTTAGGTTAGTTTTGATTGATTTGGGTCAGAAAACATATTGACAGTATTTACTTTTTCCAACACTTGACAACATCGCATATTCGCTCAACCTGCTCAACCATTGTAAGCGTTGATCCGTGCTATTGTCTATTTTGATCACTGATCTCTCAAATAAATGGATGAATAAAACGAGCAAATTTACGAGCCCGAAACATAAACACCGACGATCAGTTCTGATCATGCCTAGTAGATGGATTTATTTTGGTTCTGGGCTGGGGAATGCTGGACTTGGTCATATTTTAAGTTTTAACAGGTAAATATGGGTATTGCGCTTGTGCCATTCTGTTTCGATTGACAAATTTCGCGCGCAAACAACATATTATTTTCTCCGTGTGATCCTGCTTTTTAATTTATATTTTCAGTTTTTTTTTTGAAAAATAAGCAGAAATCTTATTTTCTTACCTTTTTGGAAAGTTTCTTTTGGCAAAATCTGGGTTAGTTTGGGTTAGACGCTCATGCAACGTTGCCAACTTGCAAATAATACTCCCAATTAAAATATAGGTGAATTACTAAAATATGTTTGATTTCGGACAAAATAGATATAGAAAAAATAGCCTCAAATCAAAGTGAGTAATTTATGTAGGTACCGCCTTGCGATTCTTTTCAGAATTTCGACGTGAATTATTGTTTCTGAAAGATGCCCATTTGCGATAAATCGCTAATATGGCAACACTGTATTTTTGTTGACAAAAATACCTATCAAACGACCTCATCCATTTAAAATTCTGGGGCTACCTGTCAACCCCTGAACAGAAGTGGAAGTAACAAGTGAAGTGTACAAAAAAATATTGACTTGTCTAAGCGATTTTTGATTGATCACCGAACACCTAAGAAATCTTGGGTGGAAAGTTTTTCGTGCTGATTATCCAATTTCAAAGAACTCTCTCCTCCTCTTTGTCTAGCCGATAGGATACCCCTTTGACTTTAATAATAATAATAATCCGTTTATTTAGCAAACGCTATATAGTTTACAATAAGTTTACAAAGTAAGTATTAAATGGACAGCAGCAGAATCAAGAAATAATGAAATGATAACACAATAATTACATAAAGACAAATAAATAAGTATAAATAAAATTGTTGTAAAAAGATAAAACTTATAAACTAAAATTATTAAAATTGACTAAAAATGGGACAAAACATACGGTCTTATAAGTCTCTTGAATTCAGTTATTCTATCACAGTTCTTGAGAATCTTTGGCAATTTATTATATTCATAAAGTCCTCTGAAAAGTATGGATTTCGCCATTTGAGATGTATTACATTTATTAGACAATATAAAATCCTCGCAGTTCCTGGTGCTATAGCCATGTACATCACTAAATTGATTAATCTTATCACATACATAATCAGGTACCAGTTTGTGTTTGATTTTGAAAACAAATACATATATGTTAAACATAATTTTTTGTTTTACAGAGAACATTTCCAACACATTCAACATGATATCTATCGGTGTATACCTATCACATTCCAACATTCTCCTCATTGCACGATTCTGAATTTTTTGTATTTGCTCGATTTTGTAGGCTGGTAGGTTGAACAAAAGTGTGGAACAATATTGCAGATGTGGTAGAGCGATGGTGTTGTACAACAGAAGTTTTGTATTAAGGGACAAACCCCCACCAACCCTATTTATAAAGCCTACCTTCTTCGAAAACTTCCTCATTACATAATCAGAATGGGAATGGAAATTCAAATTAGAATCCAATATTACACCCAAATATCGAATTTCAGTTACATATAAGAGATCTACATTATCAATAGTGACCTTAATATTCCTCATATCTATCCGAGCTAACAAAGACTTTTTTCCAAAGACACAAAACTTTGATTTTTGGGTGTTTAAACATAATTTGTTCTCACACAGCCATTTGAACAAATTATGGAGGTCATTGTTTATCATCGTTTGCATCTCGATAACATTTTTTCCGGTGACATAGATCATAGTATCATCTGCAAATAACACTATTTTACAAATATCTGGCACATGCACAATGTCATTGATATACAACAAAAACAACAAGGGACCTAGTACCGTTCCTTGTGGTACACCATATTCAACTTCAGCGCACGACGACAATCTGTCCTTGAACTTTACTTTTTGTCTGCGATCACATAAATAGGACTCGAACCATTTTAAAACCTTAAGTCTAATACCTAATATTTCTAATTTTCTTAAAAGAAGGTGCCTATCGACAGTCTCAAAGGCTCTTTTCAAATCCAGGAATACAGCTAATACTAGATTGTCTTTATCAATACACTTTAAAAAGTCATCACAGATGTTAACAATAACCGACTCACACGAATGATTAACACGAAAAGCTGACTGATTTTGGACTAGAATTTGGTTTTGATCACAGTGGAAGAGTAGTTGTTCCTTTACCCATTCTTCAAGAAGTTTCTCATAAACAGGGACAGTATTTATTGGTCTAATCTCCGAATGTAAGTTGGTCTTTGGAACCTTCGGGACAGGGATGATTGTGGAAACTTTCCATTCTGATGGAAAAACGCCAGTCTCCAGGGAGGTATTTATAATGTCTAGGAATCGATCACCAATTACATAAACGGCATCACTTAAGATCTTTTTGGAAATACCATTCTCTCCTCCCCCAACATTCTTCATTTCTTTCAAAATAGATTTCATCTTACTCATCGTTAACTTATCAAATTGACAAAATTCGATATTTATGGGAAACACTTTATGAGGAATCGTGATGGTTGGCTGAGGAATGTTTGCAACAACTGTTCTTATGCTTTCGATAAAATATGTATTGAATTCGTTGGCAATTTTAATTTCATCCATAATAAGGTCTGTCCCAAAAAGAATGTCATCTGGAACCTTTTGATTTTTATCTGGAAGAAGACTTTTTAAATGTTTCCAAAGTTCTTTGGGATTGGATTTATTATCGTCAATTGTTTCATAGTAAAACTTTTCTTTCTCAGTTCTGATCAAATTGACAATATGATTTCTTTTTATTTTGTACTGCTCCCAGATATCATCATTCCTTTCAAAAACAGCTGACTTATATAAACAATCCCTCATACATTAATTGTCTGATTTCACTATTTATCCATTTTTTGTTTAAATATTTTTGTTTGATGGTTATTTCTGTAACTGGACAAATTTTATCAATATAGTTCGATAAGCTACTGATAAAGGAATCAGCTAGAAGGTTGACATCGGATGAATTGCTATACCATGCAGTTCCCTTCAAAGTTTCTTGAAGGTCATCACGATTGTAGTTTTTGAGGGATCTTCTGAACAATGTAACTTCCAAGTTCTCCCTTACATTATCATTGATAAGAACGGACAAGATCGAATGGTCGCTGATTTTGGGTGTTAAGTGAACTTGATGTTTGGAATTTCTGTCATTTGTAATAATATAATCAATCAATGTAGCACTCTTGCTCACAATTCTAGTGGGTGTTTCAACTATCTGATTGAAACCATTCAAATAGATGAGATTGATGATTTTCTTCCCATAGAAGGAATTCTTCATCAGATCGAAGTTGAAATCTCCAAATATGTAATTAATGCCTTGAAATTCACTCACCTCATCCATATATTCCGAAAAAAAATCCACGAATTTGGCGTCTTCCTTCTGTGGAGGATGATAAAGTACTGAACACAGATAGTTTATCCCAAAGGAAGTAAAACTGAGGGACAAGAGCCATACATAATTGTCACAACACTTGACTGTTTTTAATTTGTATTTAACATCATTTCTGACCAAAGCCATAACACCTCCAGTCCGTTTATTGTTTGTCACGCACTGTTCCAACCGGTAACCGTCAATATTCAACTCCGAGTCAGTCACTTCCACGGAAACATGAGTTTCACTTAAAAATACCATTCTTGGCCTCCATTTATCAATTAAAAAACATATATTGTCCTTGTTGTTCATGTAGCCCTGACAGTTAAAATAAACAATTTTTGAATTAAAAACAATATCACTGTCTAATTGCTATTTAAAAAACTTTCTCTTTTGTGTTTCTTCCACTCGTTTATAAGTTTCACATTTGTTTATGTCCCATACCATATGCGCCGTATCAAGTTTCATTCCATATTTTTCATTTGATAAAACACAATTAGAACATTTAAGAGCATTACTTGAACAATCACCCTCATGATTATACCCACATTTCGGACAAACTTTTTGATTTTTACATTCCTTTGCTACATGTCCATATTTACAACACTTAAAACACCTAATAACGCCATAATCATTATATACAGAACACCGATTCCAGCCTATATTCATTTTTTGTTTATTTATAAAATGATTGTATGTATCGTCATCGACTTCTATCACCATTGAAAATCGATTATTTATAATATTAGTCTTTCGTATTAATTTTAATTTGAAGCCCGCTTTGATATTTAAATTATTTTGTTTCACAATTTTATTCTTCATACCTTCTTCACTCTCCTGGAACTCCTCACCACTGATTCCTGCTACTTTAAGGCGATGTTCCAAAGTCTTTGGTCGATCCACAGTGAATTCCTCTCCTAGTTCTTTTTGAATTTTAGACTGGATATTGGTAATCTCAATTTCATTTCCTTTATAAAGTATAAAGTAAAGTGATTCTGGGTATCCCCTCTGACAATTCTCTAATGCTCTTGATGTAATTCTTGAGTTTTTGTTTTTGGGGTGGTCATTTTTTCCGCTTATATGATTGAGACCTGGATAAACCAAAAGTTGACAGAGGTGTCAACTATTGGATATTGGCAAGTAAGAATAATTCTAAAATTCATATCAATGGATAAAGTCTATCAACAAGAATAAAAAGAGATTAAAAAAACACAAGTCACCGTTCTTTTATAGATACGTCTGTGAAACACTCGCCCAACTTTGACTGGGTGGTGGCCCACGTGGGCAGCTGTTTCCCCAACACGGTAATAACACGTGTCTTGTCCGTGGGCCTCAAAGACTTTGCCCAAAACAGATCGTACGATCAAGTGCGAGACTCTCCAAAACTCAAGTCGGTTGTGGGGATTTTGGGCCACTTGGCTGGTAGCCATGCAAAAGATATACGTGAGGCCATTGTGGAAATGTTCGAGTGGAGCCTCAAAGAGTCCTTTACGGACTCTGACCTGAGCAGATTGCACAAGAAAGCTACAGTGCCGTACATACTGCAGCTTGTGTACTTGTCGCCGACCTTATTGTCGTCCATTTGCAACGAAACCAAGAATATTTGTAAGAGTTTGTTTGTCAATGTCAGTAAGGTAAGTGATGATCTATTACAGTGAACGTGGACGTAATCAGGAAAATGTCCCACTTGGTTAATGACTGGGTTAAGTACTTTGGCACCCCTGAGGCCATAGAGGAACACATTACAGCCCTCATTCTAAAGTGTCAGTCAGGGGGGTTGCAGATCCTCAACCTGCTGCTGACTTGTGCCCAAATTACCAAACTCAAAGCGTGCAATGATCAGCTTAAAAGCGACATCAGGGAGAAGTCCATGGACATTTTGGATACTGTCTTTGAAAGTATTGAAGATGCAACTAGGCATGGAGAGTACATCGACTTATTGGCCTCGTGTTCGCACGACATAGATGAAATAAACTCTTTATTTTTGAGCCAGAATAAAACAACAAGAAACGTCGCATTCAAGCTGGTGTTGTTTTTGGGTCACATGAACCCCTCGGTGACTGTCAAGTCCCTAACCTATCTTCTGGAATATGCCAAAACCCCCCAACAGTTGGCGTTGATTCCGCAAATTCTCCAAAACGAACTTGTGGATAAAACAGTGCCGCCTTACGCGGACAACGGCGGGTATTTCAGTTGCGTCCTGCAGCAAATCCTGAGCAGAAACATTCAGAAATATTCGCACAACAACGAGGAAAGTTTGGATTTATCGCAAATGTGGACGAATTTGTTGTTGTTGTTCGAATGGGAGTTGACGGGGAAAGCGTTGGTTATGAACTTTGTCAAACGGGCCCTGGAGAAGAACTTTATCGATTTGACTTCGGTGTTTTCCAGCGAATTTGATCATGTTCATATTATTGCGGATATTCTGGATAAAAGTGCCATTCCGGATGCTAGTGATGGTTGTTTTATGCCGCCGATTGAGGTGATTTTGGACTTGACCAAGGCGGTGGTTAATTATTTTTTCATTTGCTGTAGAGATCAGGGTAAGTTGATTATTTTTTTCAAGGTTGCGACACGACACTTTTCGTCTCGCTAATGGTGTAGGATAATGCAGTGTACTGTAATGAGACGGAGAGAGAATGAAAGAGAAAGAGTATTGTTTCATTGACGTTTATCGCTTTGCGTGAAAGTGAGGTTATGGCAGATCTGTGACAGATGGGTTGGCATTGAAATATAAAATATGGACGGCTGTTGACTTTTTTCAACAATATGGCGGGGTATAAAGTATATGACTTTTATGAAAGAGAGAGTGATAATGGAAGAAGTATTTTTTGAACAAAATGGGGCTGATTTCATCTCAAAATCTCAAACGTTTTTTCATAACTTTTGAACGGCTGGACCGATTTTGATGAATTTTGCGTCATTTTGTAGGGCATTGAAAGAGCCAAGAACCTTATAAAAAATTGAATTCTCCAAAAAATGCTGAATATTTCGACGATACAACAGCTTCCCAAAAAATATTAAAATAAAATAAATTATATTTTGAAGTTGGAAAAACAAAAAATGCTATACAGTGTGTCCAGAATAAAATGATGTACATGGGGATATTAAAAATGGTAAGAGATACGACGTCGCTTAAATAAAAGAAAAGTTGCGTATTTGTATTCCCAAAAATATTATAGCTTTGTTTTAGTTTGAATCGATACGGTAATGTAGATACAGGTTGAAAAAGAAAAATGTCAATTTTTGAAAAACCACAATATTCCGCTGATTATAAAAGCTGACATTTCCAAATTTTCAGGATATGGATAAGAGGAAAAGACAATTCTAAAAACGACGTTAAAAAAAATTTTAGGCCTAATATGTTGCCTCCGGCCGAGGTCAACTGTCGTTTTTCTTATGTGGGACATATTGAATTTTTTCATTCTCAAAATCCGCATTGAAAATGATTTTCAAAAATATGACTTTCATTAAAAAAAACAGACTTGACTTTGGCTGGACGCAACATAGTGGGCCTAAAATTTTTTTGACGTCGTTTTTAGAATTGTCGTATCCTCTTAACCATATCCTGAAAATTTGAAAGTTCTAGCATTTATAATAAGCAAAATTGTGTGGTTTCTTCAAAATTTGCCTTTTCCCTTTTCACCCTGTATCCACATTACGGTATCGATTTAAAATAAAACAAAGGTGGAATATTTTTGGGCATACAAATACGCTGCTTTTCTTCCATTTACGCAACGTCGTATCTTTTAAAGTTTCCAATATCCCCATATAGTGCCATAAACATCATTTTATTCTGGACACACTGTATGTATAAGGAACCTTCCAAAATACATTATAAAATGGATTCAAAACAATAATAAATAAATAATAAAAGAAATCAAAAATGATAATCATTCAAAACACTATGAGAACAAGTTAGATCAAAAGTTGTTAAGATTATAAAAAGTGAGAAAAAGAAAATAAACATCCATTAAAAAATTTACATATGAAAAAAACATTGAAGATAAAAAAATTAATTATTTCAAAATGTCAAAAAAATACATGATTCAAGTTTGTTCGCCTATAAAAAAACATTCATGATGCAAAAAATGAACCATAGACAAAAAATAAAAGTAAAAACTTTGAATAAATTATTACAAAATGGTGAGCAAGGTAGTGAAGCCGATAAAAAATTTTAAAAAATTATTCCTTCTGAAAAGAAAGATATTTAAAAAATATTAAATAGATTACAATGATTTTAAAGTGGTGAAAAAAATCAGGTTCAAGAGTAGTTAAGACGGTGAAAATTAAGTGAGTAGCATAAAAAAAAACATTTCTACTGAACTAAATGAACCATAGACAAAAAATAATGAATAATAAAACAATAATGATTAAAAAAAGTCAAGATAAAGTATAAAAAAAAAATCTTAGAAAAAATGAACAATAGACAATAAATGATAAACAACTTACATATTATAAAATGGTGAAAAAAAGTTAAAATCAGGTAATTAACTCGATAAAAAGTCAAGAAAATCTCCGTTGCATACAAAAATTAATCATAATAAATAGATTATTTGTAAATGAAAAAAAAACAAGATTAAGGGTAATTGAGACGATAAAAAGTGAAAGAAAACATGTTTTGCATATAAAAATATGAAAAAAACATTCCCGCTAGAAAAAATGAACCATAGAAAATAAATAATGGTCAAATTATTATAAAATGGTGAAAAGAAGTCATGAATAAGGGTGGTTAAGACGATAAAAAATGAAAAAAACATCTTTTGCAAACAAAAAATATTCCCGCTGGTAAAAATGATAATACACGACTTTCGCAACTTTACAAAAATTTTATAACTTTTGAACGACTGGAATGATTTTAATAATTTTGCGTCATTTTGTAGGGAATTTCTTAAAAGTTCTTCATGAATTTTTGTGATTTTTTATCACTGAAGATTTCTACGTGATTCAAAATATACGATATTTTGGCATTTTCAAGCTTCCTAAAACTTTTAAACGAATTGAATGAGAATTGCGCCATTTTGAAGACAATTTTTCTTCATGAATTTTTATGTTTTCTTCTATTGACAAAGTGAGGTTATGGTTGGATTGTGACAGATAATTTGACAATGAGGTATAAACCATCAAAAAAGTTTGACCTCATTATTCAAAATGGCGGATTGTAGGAATCATACGTTTATTGTCTCGCAAAGTATATGAATGTAATGAGAAAGAGAGAGTGATAATAGAGAAAAACTGTTTTCTTGGCATTCTTCACTTTGCCTGAGAGTGGGGTTATGGTAGGATTATGACAGCTGGGTTGTCAATGATGTATTGAATAATGGAGAGGCTTTGTTGACTTGTTTAAACAACATAGCAAGCTGTACTCAATAGGTCTTTTCGTAGAACAATCACAAATCGCTCAGCGCTTCATCGATTGGTCAAAATAATCAGAAATAGTTTGCAAACTGCAAATGCTGAATGCTGATTGGCTCTGACTGGTTTGTGATTTTTCCACGAACAGACCTAATAAGACTGCTACTTGACAACTGCACATATTCACATTTTATTTAATAACCACTTAACCCTGTTTCAATACACCAATGTCAGTCTTTATCCAACATCATGTCACTGTCATCACTTCTGACGTCACTCTGCGTGCCTTGATTCAGGTACTTCAACAAAATTCCAAGGCTTCAGCCGCACAGCGCGTCTCCTCAAACGCCTTTGCGTCTACTCCAAAGTAGCCAAAGTCCTTGCCCTGAGAGAACTCCTCGAAAGAGCCCTGTTTCTCGACGACAGCGTGCTGTTTGGGGCCCAAAACACGTTCGCCCATGACGTTGAGGAGACTAGTTTGTTCAAGCACAACAAGAAAATCGTACGTACTACACCTCTCAACTCAGTGTATATCTATTATTTATATAGAACAAAGTAATTCCTCTCACCAAGCACTCCACGGTGTTCAATGGAGGAATTATAGGTAGTGGGAAGAGGAAACCTGCCGCCCCCAATGGGTTGCCTCCTAAGATTGTATCCGGAAACATTGGAGAGTTGATTGCGGTTTTGAAAGCCTGCTGCGCCTTGTCTGAAGATAATAAATATACGGAAATATCAGTGGATAGCATAACGCACTTATCGTTGTTGTTGGTGCAGCTGGTCAGTCCTGATATAATGTACAACGGCCTGCCATGGCCTGAAGAGGAGTTTTCCAAAGTAACCATAGAGCGTGACTTGTCCATTCGCAAGATGTTCACGGAAAAACCCCTACTGTGGGACTTGCTCAGCTTTGTGGCGGTGCACCGTCCTACATTGTGCTACTGCTCGGTGCTACTTCGAGCACTAACAGCCACTCTAATCCACCAATGGAAAAGCATGGGGGATCAAGCGTGTAACTCCATCTATCAGGTGCAGCTGGATACAACTATTAGGGTGATTGACGTGATGGCGCTGGGGCAGTTGTTGCCGCCTCCGTTAAGCAACGTGCGGGATTGTTTGCCGCATTTGAAGAGTTTTGAGGTAATGTCACATTGAGTTTTTTCATAAAAAGTGTTTGTAGATTGTAGAGATACTGCGTGACTGTATTTGGAGCTACATGCGTGATCACATCCCATCGCCGGCATTGTTTAGTTGCGACGCCAATGGGATTCACTGGAGGGACCCTATCACGGCAAGGCCCCCCGAAAGGTACACCACTGCCTTGCGGATTATTATGCAGAGGAATATTGCCAAGTTGGGGCGGATGTATCTGCATATGTTTGTAACTATACCAACTCATCAATAAAGTATAGTCTATTCCACTTTTTATTGAAAAAAGTCCCAACTCCAGCTCTGGTTCCAAACTGTCCTACAATCATCTTATCTATACATGCGCACTTCAATATCACCCATGTGTAGAATAGTTCGCAACTTGAAACCAAAACAAAGCCTTCATACGTCAAACTTGTTGCCTACAAGTCGATGTTGGTTGCCTACATATCATTTGATTTTGACTTGACAACACTGTCACGACATATTACATACATAACCTCACTTACTCAACCATGTTCCTCCAAACCAAAACATTATACACAATAAACTTTTGCACGAAAATTCAAGGAAATGAAGCCTTAAAACTCTACAAACACCTGCTGAGACAGTGTCAAAGGCTTCCTGAAGCCCCCAAAAAGCACTATAAGTTCATGATACAGCAGGTTAGTCTTATCTTGTCTATTTATATAATAATCCATTTTAGAGCTTTAAACAGCACATCAACGAACCAGACCCTGATAGAGTCAAACAAATAATACAGAGATCTTATGAAGATTGCGAGTGGATTTTGAAAAAGTATCTATAAATTAACATGTACCCCATCCCCTTGGCTACAACCAGCACCATTGTATCTGTTGACGCATTCTGGGAGGCCTTGCTGATTTACCATGATAGGCCCCATTTAGTCAACCGCAAGATAACTGCTATATCGCCAAAAGGGTTTTACAAACTGACCTTCAGCAAGCCAATAAAGTGGCAGGATTTGTTCACTAGGCATGCAATTTTATACCAAATGCGATTAAAAGTTGATGGTGATTTTTTACGCCACCTTATCGAGCCTTATGATGAGCAAGTGTTGATTGAACATAGTCAAATGGACGAGCTGACAACGTCGGAGACGAGGTTGTTTGTGTCCTTAAGAGTCCTCCTGCCTAGACCCAAACACTGTCCTAAAGGCGTTGAAGTGGTTGTGTTTGAACGGGACAAGAATAAGGCTACGTTCATAGCTGTAAGTGACGGCCTTGGACACGTGGCTCCCCCATTTGCCTATGACATTGAGCTGGCCAATCAGAACTTGCGCATCAACGTTGGTAGCTTTGACGACGCGGACACGTCACATGCGCAGTGGCTTGTTGACAAAGTGTTCTATAAACTGGTAAAGTGGATCGAAAATGATCATCAGGTTAAAACAGTGTTGTCACTGAGTTTGGTTGAAGTTGACAAGTATTGTCTCACGTACGATCGTTTGAAGCAGAAGTATGGCGAGGATCTGGTCAAGAAATGGCCGTCCAAAACAGGCACAGACCCACAGAAGTACGTTTACGAAGATATAGCTATAGCCAGCTATTTAATTTGTCTCTGGAACGGCGATAAAGTCAATTTTGTAGACTGTGGCTGTGGCAATGGACTTTTGGTTTATCTGCTTACTTCCGAGGGGTTTGAGGGATTGGGGGTGGATGTGAGGCGTAGGCCTACATGGGATCTATACCCCGATACACAACTCCTTGTTTCCACAATAAATCCAGACACAACCTTCCATCAAGCCTCTTGGATAATCGGCAACCATTCCGACGAGCTAACACCATGGATTCCAGTCATAGCGCTGAAAAGCAATTGCAACTTTTTCCTGCTGCCCTGTTGCCCGTTTGACTTCAATGGCAGGAAGTTCATTAGAAGAAACACTGGCCAAAGTGGTTATAGCGATTACATGGATTACGTCCGGGAGGTGTCTGAAAAATGCGGCTTCAGCACAGAGGTAATCAAATACCCATCAAACGTTGTTGATGAAATTGGGCTGTGTTTCAGATGGATAAGCTGAGAATCCCGTCTACGAAGCGAACATGTCTTGTGGGTCGTAAGCCCACTGAATTCCCCGCAAACATAGACGAATTCCTGCAAAGCAAAACGGCCAACCTCACGCAAAGAAGCGACAAGGAACAGGTGCGGAATTGCACGCAACTGGACCGAACTCTCATAGCAAACATTGTGCAAACTTGCATGAGCACCCTTCTCCATGAACAAAATTTAATTGGAGCATGGAATCAGGGGTCAGTGAAGTCAATTTCCGACCTCGTCCAGGCCATTGCAAAGGACCAGTTGCAGAAATTGAAGCAGGAATGTGGAGGTTTGCAGACGTTGCTCAGGAACCATCGGTATCTATTCGACGTGCAAGGGGGAATGGTTAAAATTCGTCTTCCAGTGAAGAAACAAGATACGGACAAGTATAAAAATAAGCCTTGCTGGTTTTTGGCGCACCATCCCGATGGTTGTTTGTGGACGGAAGATGAATGCGGGTATAGGCATGGGAAATAAAGCTTATAGTTGTGATAGTATTTTTTCTGAAGCTTGGCAACGTTGCTGTGTATGAAGTCCAGTTGTCAGGAATATGACGGTGTGTAATCGTTTGAGGTTACCTGTCAACTTCAACCAGACAAGGTAGTAAGTGCAACGTCGCATCTAACGTCAACGGTGGTCCAGATTTTGCATTGATTGAAGGGCCTTTCTTTGAAAATTGAGGTATATTACGATTAGGTAATGAATGAAACAGTGATTTGTGAGAATAACTTATATCACAACAAGTTTGATGTTTATTAGCTTCTAAGATAATTATCATGACCTAACAAGAGTTTTATGATTTTTTGGGAAAAAATACTGATACCAAACAATAAAACAATTAACTGCCCGATATGTAGATGGTTACAGATTTTGGTCCGTGATTTCTCTTTAGGATCGGAGAACAAGAAATTAACCTCAATCGGGACCACACGGGGTGTTGCCAAGTTTATTACTTCAGGGCTTGTATCATGATATAGACGGCTCTGACTCTAGCCACTACCACGAAAAATGTGAGGTTTAAATTCAATTTCATTTCGAAGTGTAACTGTCAAATTTCCGCTTGACAAATGGAAATCGTATGGTATATTTTACATAATATTTGGATTAAGCGTGATTTTGAACATAAATTGATTGTGGATGATAGCGTACGATTCTCTTTTGTCAAGCGAAAATTTGACAGTTCCATTTGGAAGTTAAATTTCATGTAATCTAATCTTTACATAAATAATGGAGGTTGTAGCTTTGTTTTGATACAAATCTTCGGAATTTTGCCATTTAAACAAGCAATTTTAAATTAAAAATATAGAAAATTGTGATTTTTAATCATGTCGCGGTCAATTCGAGCTGAAACGCGTAGCAGGGCCAAGGATGATATCAAGAAAGTGATGAATAATATCGAAAAGGTCCGGCATTGGTGAGTTGGGGATCAATAATGGGCATTTTTAGGTGGATGGGGATGTTATTTGTTACTTTATTGGACTTGTTCAATTAGCTTTATTCTTAACAAGGGAGAAGAAATGGGTAACCATCGGCGACACCACAATGAAAATCTTCAAATGGGTTCCTGTAACAAGCAGCGAAACGAAGAAAATGAAACGGGAAAACAAGGAAAATTTTGGCAGAAAAAGCACAGTAGACACGTCCAATTCCAATTCAAATTTCAGCCTGGCTGAGGATTCTAATACATGTATGTAAATCTAAATTTCTACAAAAATAAATTGTAATTTGGAATTTTCGTAGGTTTTTCGACAGTTAGCGACTCGCAAGGCCCTACAGACTTTTCCTCGTCGCACATGACATTTTCGGATGATTCTAACTCACAGGGAAGTGAACAGTTGAATATTAAACGGTTAAAAACAGACTAATTATTGTGTAAATTTATGTGTAATTTCCTGATTTTTGTATAAATAGTGTTTTCTTTCACCTTACACTCACGACGTTTGTGCGCATCTGCCAGTGATGTCAGCGGCTGACAAGTAACAAGCTAGAAATCACTGAAGCAGGTGGAACTGTCAAATTTTCGCTTGACAAATAGGAATCATATGCCTCCATCTACATTGTATTTGTGTACAGTCACGTTTATGGTAGCATATGATTTGTAAGGTTTACATTCGATTTTATTTCGAAGTGGAAGTGACGACAGATTTCCGCTTGCCAAACGGGAATCATGCTAGCATCCACATTGAATTTGGCATAAATGTGACTTTGAACACAGATTCAATGTAGATGGAAGCAATGGATTCCCGTTTGTCAAGTGGAAATATGTCACTTTCACTTCAAAGTGAAATTGAATGTAAACCAACACGGTTTCACAGTGACGTCACTGCGTTGCCGAATAGCAGACTGCATGTTTTTTTGTTTCATTTTTATTATTCCGATTCGTGTGTCAAATCTAACATAAGTTATAGTTGCAGGAGAAGTTCTATCATTTTGCTGTGGTTTTTAGTTTTCAATTTATTGTATGTTTTGTTGTAATATAGTTCGATGCTTTTTTTTATTTTTCAGTTTTATTTTGTCCCTCTAGCTATGCGAATTTAAGAATTGCAAAAAGCGAAGTGCGTTCGCCATTTTTTCAAATTTGTCACATTCTACCGCACACAGTCATCAGTGTATCACATTTTTTTTTCTTGCAAAAAAAAAACACAAAGTAGTTACATTTTTTATTGATTTTCAAACTCCACATACCATACAAGTATAAATACAAGAAAATCATAATTAATACATGATCAAATACAAGAAATCTGGTTAAATTGCTTTAAATAGGAAGAAAAGGATTTCTCGACCAATTTTCATAAGGAACTCGTTCTTTTTTATATATACAAAAGTTTAAAACCATTCAGACTTAAATTGTGGGGGCCCATAATCGCACTCATACCTCGGGCGGGGAGGGGGGATATGTTGACAGAAATTAATTGACAATTCTAGATTACAGTAAAACTATATACACGTGTTAGTACACACACAGGATTGTCTAAACACCCTGTATTATTAATCAAAACAATCAGTCTAATTCTGCCAACCCCCCAAACCTCACTTTTTGTCAAACAACGACAATTTTGACTTGACCGCCCCCTCACATATAACCAATCGCGAGCATTTAGGCCGCTGCGGTGTTAAATGCACCGCCCCTCCGTTGCTCCGCTCCAAAGACCGCCGCAAGGCTGCAATGCGCGAGCTCAGCTGCAGGCCGCCCCTCACGCCCCCTGGATGCCGCAGTGTCGCCCCCTTCTTCTCAAAGTACTCCACTATGGTTGATATGTTGGGCTGCAAATCGGCCAAACAATCCGACCCCGCCAAGCTGCTGATATCTTCACTTGAGTCAGTATAGATTGATGAGGCTCGTTTGCAGAGGGCGTGCAACTCGGCAGGCTCCAGTTCGTCTAGCGACCGCAATGAACTAACAGCAGTACTGTCGCCCCATAGACTACTAGGGCTGAGACACTCGCCGATGCTCGAGTAAAACCCCGACTCGCATGACCCCCTGCGGCGCAAATTGGCAGGATGCTCGGTAAGGATTTCGCTCAGGTTGCTGCTGCTGCCCCCTTTGTAGGTTTTGCCCTTGGTGGTGGTCTTGCGTTGCATTATAGGGCTGCCGGGTAGACTTTTGGGGGTCTCTGTAGCGATGTGCGATTCCACAAAGGGTTCGCAGCACGAGCTGAAATTGCCAAGTAGTTTGCGCACGCCGTGGAACTTGGTGAGGGTGAGAAAAGGGTTGGACGTACGCGGCTTGTAGTGGGGGTCTTGTTTGCACATGGTGAGGGCGTGGCGTCGTGCCTTGTCGCTTGGTGTGAGGAACATTGACAAAGACAGGACGGAGATGTCTTCGGATAGAGACCGTCGATGGACGACTGCAATGAGGATTTTATTGAAAATTTTGCAAAAACATTGATAGGGAGTTCTAGCATGCAGTACAGTCAATCACAGTATGAAGCAACGTTGCCGGATATTGTAATTTATAAGAAAACCGTTGCCGATTCTCTATTTTTGTCAACTGAAAAACTCTTTTGTGCAAACAAGAGTCATTGATGATCAATTTATGAACCATCATCAACCGATCGCAGCACGACAAATTTTCGCCAATCACAGCATAAAGTAACTTGAAGCAGAGTTGCCGGCTCTTCCAATTTATGACAAAACGTTCAAGTTGACAATTCAATATTTTTTTAGCTAGAAAACTTATTTATACCTCAACCAATCACATCTCTACAAATGTTCACCAATCATGAAGCAGTGTTGCCGGCTTTTTCATATGATTTCATTTTCATATGATTTATTTAGTGTATTTTTTCTAATAACTAGCCAAGTGCTAAATAAACATATTTATTATTATTATTATTATTCAATCAATAAAAAGTTTGATTCAATACTTTTTTAGCTGAAAAACTCATTTACATTTATACCTCAACCAATGACAGTACAACAAATATTCACCAATCACAACATGAAGAAGTGTTGCCGGATCTTTGATTTTATAGACAAACTTTGATTCAATATATTTTGATCTGAAAAATTCATCATCATCATTTGTTGCCTATCAATTTATAAAAAAAAAACATTGATTCAATATTTTTTCAGCTGAAAAACTCATTTATACCCTTGTTTATATCTCAACCAATCACAGCATCAAACCTTTTGACCAATCACAGCATGAAGCAGTGTTACCTAGCTCTTTCAATTTCTAAAAAAAAAGTTGTCAATTTTTTTTTTCAACTGAAAAACTCATTTATACCTCAACCAATCACAGCAGGCAAAAAATAACCGATCACAGCATAAAGCACTGTTGCCGGCTCTTTCAATTTATAAAAAAACGTTGATTCAATATTTTATCAGCTGAAAAATTCATTTATACCCTTATTTATTCACAGCATAAAGCACTGTTGCCGGCTCTTTCAATTTATAAAAAAACGTTGATTCAATATTTTATCAGCTGAAAAACTCATTTATACCCTTGTTTATAACTCAACCAATCACAGCACCAAACCTTTTGACCAATCACAGCATGAAGCAGTGTTGCCTAGCTCTTTCAATTTATAAAAAAAAAGTTGACAATTTTTTTTTTCAACCGAAAAACTCATTTATACCTCAACCAATCACAGCAGGCAAAAAAATAACCGATCACAGCATAAAGCACTGTTGCCGGCTCTTTCAATTTATAAAAAAACGTTGATTCAATATTTTATCAGCTGAAAAACTCATTTATATCCTCGTTTATAACTCAACCAATCACAGCACCAAACCTTTTGACCAATCACAGCATGAAGCAGTGTTGCCTAGCTCTTTCAATTTATAAAAAAAAAGTTGACAATTTTTTTTTTCAACCGAAAAACTCATTTATACCTCAACCAATCACAGCAGGCAAAAAAATAACCGATCACAGCATAAAGCACTGTTGCCGGCTCTTTCAATTTATAAAAAAACGTTGATTCAATATTTTATCAGCTGAAAAATTCATTTATACCCTTGTTTATTCACAGCATAAAGCACTGTTGCCGGCTCTTTCAATTTATAAAAAAACGTTGATTCAATATTTTATCAGCTGAAAAACTCATTTATACCCTTGTTTATAACTCAACCAATCACAGCACCAAACCTCTTTCAATTTATAAAAAAAGTTGACGATCTTTTTTTTCAACTGAAAAACTCATTTATACCTCAACCAATCACAGCAGGCAAAAAAATAACCGATCACAGCATAAAGCACTGTTGCCAGCTCCCTCAATTTATAAAAAAAAAGTTGACAAACTTTTTTTTTCAACTGAAAAACTCATTTATACCTCAACCAATCACAGCATGAAGCACTGTTGCCGGCTCTTTCAATTTATAAAAAAACGTTGATTCAATATTTTATCAGCTGAAAAACTCATTTATATCCTTGTTTATAACCCAACCAATCACAGCACCAAATCTTTTGACCAATCACAGCATGAAGCAGTGTTGCCAGCTCTTTCAATTTATAAAAAAAAACTTGACAATATTTTTTTTCAACTGAAAAACTCATTTATACCTCAACCAATCACGGCAGGCAAAAAAATAACCGATCACAGCATAAAGCACTGTTGCCGGCTTTTTCAATTTATAAAAAAACGTTGATTCAATATTTTATCAGCTGAAAAACTCATTTATACCCTTGTTTATACCTCAACCAATCACAGCACCAAACCTTTTGACCAATCACAGCATGAAGCAGTGTTGCCAGCTCTTTCAATTTATAAAAAAAAGTTGACAATCTTTTTTTTCAACTGAAAAACTCATTTATACCTCAACCAATCACAGCAGGCAAAAAAATAACCGATCACAGCATAAAGCACTGTTGCCGGCTCTTTCAATTTATAAAAAAACGTTGATTCAATATTTTATCAGCTGAAAAACTCATTTATATCCTCGTTTATAACTCAACCAATCACAGCACCAAACCTTTTGACCAATCACAGCATGAAGCACTGTTGCCTGCTCTTTCAATTTATAAAAAAAAAGTTGACAATTTTTTTTTTCAACTGAAAAACTCATTTATACCTCAACCAATCACAGCAGGCAAAAAAATAACCGATCACAGCATAAAGCACTGTTGCCAGCTCTTCCAATTTATTAAAAAAAAGTTGTCAATTTTTTTTTCAACCGAAAAACTCATTTATACCTCAACCAATCACAGCAGGCAAAAAAATAACCGATCACAGCATGAAGCACTGTTGCCGGCTCTTTCAATTTATAAAAAAACGTTGATTCAATATTTTATCAGCTGAAAAACTCATTTATATCCTTGTTTATAACCCAACCAATCACAGCACCAAATCTTTTGACCAATCACAGCATGAAGCAGTGTTGCCAGCTCTTTCAATTTATAAAAAAAAGTTGACAATTTTTTTTTCAACCGAAAAACTCATTTATACCTCAACCAATCAATCACAGCAGGCAAAAAAATAACCGATCACAGCATAGAGCACTGTTGCCGGCTTTTTCAATTTATAAAAAAACGTTGATTCAATATTTTATCAGCTGAAAAACTCATTTATACCCTTGTTTATAACCCAACCAATCACAGCACCAAATCTTTTGACCAATCACAGCATGAAGCAGTGTTGCCAGCTCTTTCAATTTATAAAAAAAACTTGACAATCTTTTTTTTCAACTGAAAAACTCATTTATACCTCAACCAATCACGGCAGGCAAAAAAATAACCGATCACAGCATAAAGCACTGTTGCCGGCTTTTTCAATTTATAAAAAAACGTTGATTCAATATTTTATCAGCTGAAAAACTCATTTATACCCTTGTTTATACCTCAACCAATCACAGCACCAAACCTTTTGACCAATCACAGCATGAAGCAGTGTTGCCAGCTCTTTCAATTTATAAAAAAAAGTTGTCAATCTTTTTTTTCAACTGAAAAACTCATTTATACCTCAACCAATCACAGCAGGCAAAAAAATAACCGATCACAGCATAAAGCACTGTTGCCGGCTCTTTCAATTTATAAAAAAACGTTGATTCAATATTTTATCAGCTGAAAAACTCATTTATATCCTCGTTTATAACTCAACCAATCACAGCACCAAACCTTTTGACCAATCACAGCATGAAGCACTGTTGCCTGCTCTTTCAATTTATAAAAAAAAAGTTGTCAATTTTTTTTTTCAACTGAAAAACTCATTTATACCTCAACCAATCACAGCAGGCAAAAAAATAATCGATCACAGCATAAAGCACTGTTGCCGGCTCTATCAATTTATAAAAAAAAACGTTGATTCAATATTTTATCAACTAAAAAACTCATTTATAACCTTGTTTATAACCCAACCAATCACAGCACCAAACCTTTTGACCAATCACAGCATGAAGCAGTGTTGCCAGCTCTTTCAATTTATAAAAAAAAAGTTGACAATTTTTTTTTCAACCGAAAAACTCATTTATACCTCAACTAATCACAGCACGCAAAAAAATAACCGATCACAGCATAAAGCACTGTTGCCGGCTTTTTCAATATATAAAAAAACGTTGATTCAATATTTTTTCAGCTGAAAAACTCATTTATACCTCAACCAATCACAGCAGGCAGAAAAATAATCGGTCACAGCATAAAGCACTGTTGCCAGCTCTTCCAATTTATAAAAAAAAAGTTGACAATTTTTTTTTCAACCGAAAAACTCATTTATACCTCAACTAATCACAGCAGGCAAAAAAATAACCGATCACAGCATAAAGCACTGTTGCCGGCTTTTTCAATTTATAAAAAAACGTTGATTCAATATTTTATCAGCTGAAAAACTCATTTATACCCTTGTTTATGTCTCAACCAATCACAGCACCAAACCTTTTGACCAATCACAGCATGAAGCAGTGTTGCCAGCTCTTTCAATTTATAGAAAAAACTTTGATAACTGAAAAACTCAGGCAAACACATCACAGCATAAAGCACTGTTGCCGGCTCTATCAACTTATAGAAAAAACGTTGATTCAATATTTTTTCAGCTAAAAAACTCATTTATGCAAACAACATTCATCAATGTTGAGTTCATCAACCAATCACAGCATGAAGCAACATGGGACGGTGTTGCCGGCTCTTTCACTTTACGTTGAATCAACACTATTGTCAGCTGAAAAACTCTTTTATGCAAACCAAATTCATCATATTATAACATCAACGATATTGAAACATGCAAAAAATAAAAAAAATATACTCAAGTTCTGTGGTATACGGTATACCTATGCTAATTTTAGTCTACAACTTACCTGTTTTCATGCAAATGAAACTAAATTAATGACAAAGACCCAAACCAACAACCTATACGTCAGCATCTATTATTTATTTAACAAACGTCATAATTGGCAAGTGCGCATGCCCACCACCACCGCTACAAGTGCCACGCATGCGAAAAAACAGCCCGTACATACGTTTGCGGTGTTGCGGCGCTGCGCACATCTGATGCGGCGGTGCCAGCGGTAACTGTTCCTCGCTCTTGGCATTGCAACTGGAAATACTGCTACCAGTGCTGTCCCTTTCCGAAACTGTCACCAACTCGTTTTGTATCACCGTCAACGTAGACTTGATTTCCGTAAACGACGGCCGGCTTGTTGGATCTATCGTACAACACCTGCAATATTTTGTGTAGATGGCGCTGGTTTAAGAGGGGCGTTACCTAAAAGTAAGCTTCAAAAAGTCAGGTACAACATTGGCGCCGCACAACTCGGTAAAGGCCAAATAGTCAAGGCCAAAGTTATCAGTTCTTGGTAGCTGATCGGGGTCAGCGTCGACGCGCGCTATCAGCTCGCACAGTACTATGCCGTAGCTGAATACGTCGCTGAGTTCGTTGTAGTATTTGCCCTTAAGACATTCGGGCGACATCCAATAGGGGGAGCCCACGGTGCACAGTCTTGTTTTGCTGTCCGGAATAGTGGTGGACAGGCCAAAGTCCCCGACCAGTGCCTGTCGCTGGTCCGACTCAAAGCGTTTGATGAGGACATTCTGCAACATCTCTCTATTGTCCTGTCCATCATCAATGAGATATAACGTTACCTTACTAGTCAAATCCCTATGGAACACCTGCTTAGAGTGCAAATACTCCATGCCACACGCGATGTCGTGGGCTATGCTCAGTCTCAGTTGTTGCGGTAAATTAATCGCTCTATTTTGGATCACTTGGTAAAGAGAACCGCCGTTGCAGAACTCTGTTAAAGCGTGAAGTTGACCTTCATGGACGCAAACTCCCATTAACCTGGCAACATTGATATTTATTGCAAATTCACTTGAGTCAAAGCTCCACCCATACAGTTAAACTATAGAAGAAAGGTGTGGCCTTAGACCCGCCCACTAAACACACAACAATATAATAATAATGCGCAAGCTCCGTCTACGGTACGGTGGGAGGAGTTGAATGACCGTATTGAATGTAGGCTGAGTTTTCAATACAAGTAACTTTCATGTATGGGAGTAGTTTAATAACATTCGTGCATTATTATGCAATTACAAGTACTTATCATAAAAAGTGGAGGAGTTTGATACTGATATAAAATGGGCGCCGCGAAAAACTCAACGAACGCCCATTCAACGATAACATGGGCGGAGCTAGAATTGAGAAGGTTTTAGATATGATATAAAGAATGGGAGTGTGAAGTGACACTAAATGGTTAAAATATAGTCAAGTGGGCGGAGCCATAAACAACAAATGACAGATTCAAATGAACCTGCGCGGAGCAGAGAACTCATCGAATATCACCCAGTTTTCAATAAACAACAGCAATCGCTCATCTTAAGGAGGTTTTATGTATAATATAATAAATGGAAGGAGTTAAATGACCTTATTGGATTGAAATAAAATGAAGTGGGCGGAGTAGTTAATAAAATTCGTCCATCCAAATTCTTAGATATGATTCAATATGAAGGGCGGAGCCAAAAACAACAACCGCCTCTTTGAAACTATTGAATGAGGATGAAATATAGTGGGCGGAGCCAAGAACTCAATAAAATGGTTTTCAAAAAATTGTTTTCAACAAAATAGGCGGTGCTAAAAACAACAACTACCCCTCTGAAAAAGGTCACAGGTGTAGGATAACAGATGGGAGGAGTTAAGTATGAATCTATTGAATGAAAAATAAAATATAGTGGGCGGAGCCAATTATTCATTAAAAACTTTTTTCAATAAAATAGGCGGTGCCAAAGAAACAACCGCCCCTCCGAAGAAGGTCACAGGTATAGCAA
The DNA here is from genome assembly GCA_958502075.1 of Orchestes rusci. Taxonomy (NCBI): domain Eukaryota; kingdom Metazoa; phylum Arthropoda; class Insecta; order Coleoptera; family Curculionidae; genus Orchestes; species Orchestes rusci. Next base: position 776,283 of record OY293312.1, read on the forward strand.
ATAGGAAGAGTTGAGTGTGACACTAATGAAAGAGGATGAAATATAGTGGGCGGAGCCAAGAACTCAATAAAATTGTTTTCAACAAAATAGGCGGTGCTAAAATCAACAATTGCCCCTCTAAAAAAGGTCACAGGTGTAGTATAACAAATGGAAGGAGTTAAGTATGAATCTATTGAATGAGAATGAAATATAGTGGGTGGAGCCAAGAATTCATTAAACTTTAACTCGTTTTCAATAAGATAGGCGGAGCCAAAAACAACAAGGACGTTTTATGTAAAATGTGAAAAATATGGGAGGTTAAATATGATCCTATCAAATAAGAATAAATCAAGTAGGCGGAGCTATACACTGAATTGCTCCTCAGTTATCAATGGGGCGTATCTAGAACAATCGTTTTTCATAAAGAGGTTTGGGGCATCATATTAATTATGAAATTATGGGAAAAGTGACTATATTTAATTAAAATGAAATAAATCAGCTGGACACAGCAAAGAACTTGATGAACGCCCATTTATCAATAACATGTGGAAGGAGTTAATGAGCCTATTTAATTAAAATAAAATATCATTAGATGGGCGGAGCAAAAAACTTAATAATTGCCCATTTATAAATAACATGGGCTGAGCGATTATAAAGAGGTTTTAGGTAATAAGAGGAGTTATGTGAGCCCGATTAAGATATAATATGATCAGGTAGGCGGAGTAACGAGCTCAACAAACAGGGCGGAGCTAGAAAAAACAATCATCCATTTTAACAAATGCGAGCAGAGGATTCAATAAGCGAAATATGGTAGGCGGAGTAAAGAACCCAACAAACCGTATTTTTAGTCGTTTAGTTCGTTTATAAGGAGAATTTGGGAAAGGGGTTAAATTATCATATTTAATAGGAATTGAAGATAGTGGGCGGAACAAAAAAAGGTTTTTGAAGCATAATAATATAACAAATGGGAGGAGTTGAATGATTCAATTGAATATAATTATAGTGGGCGGACTAAAGAACTCATTAAATAAAAAGGTTTCAGGTATATCAGCAAATAGGAGGAGTTTATTGACCCTATTAAGGAATAGCAAAGAATTATTCAAAAAAATGGGCGGAGCCAAAAATAACAATTGTTGATCATAATTAGGGAAGGAGTTGAATGACCCCTTTCAATAAGAATTGTAGTGGGCGGAGCCAAGGAGGGTTTTATAAGTTGTCTATAAGTTTACTATAATTAAATCAAATTACTCATCAAATAAGGTGATTTAAGGAAAAATATAACGAATAAGAGGAGTTCAATCACCGGATTAAGGCGGAGCAAAGAACTGGATAAACTTGAATAATATTTCATAAAAATGGGCGGATTCAAAAACCACAATCGTCCATCAGGGGAGGTGTTGAATGAGCCTTTTTGATCAGAAAAATAGTAAGAGGGTAATTATACCTAATATAGCAAATGGTGGGCGGAGCATAGATCTCATCAAATAAGGGGGTTTCAGGTATAATAACGAATGGGAGGAGTTAAATAACCCTATCAAGGCGGAGCATGCATAGAACTAATTGAACCTTCATCATAAGGTAGTCTCAATAGAGAGGACAAAACCAGAAATGAATTGACATACAAAATACAGTGTGGGCGGGGCACCGAAATTCGGCCATTCATGTTCAAGATGGGTGGAGCGACACGTGACGCATTTGTCCTTACCTAAGTATATTTGGATGAGATAACCTATTCATTAATTGCACTTCTTTCAACATGTTGCGCCGATTCGACCGCACCTGGTTCATTTTCAGGACCATTATTTGTCCTGTTACCTTGTGAGTCACCTGAAAATCGAATTTATTGACAGAAAAATCAATCATTAATAATCTCAAGAAAATATGATGAGTCATGCCGAATGTGGGCCAGCCCAAGGGTCAGCACACGTCTCACCTTGTCCGATTCCTTATAAAGCAAATAAGTTTTTATTTTCTGCCCATTCTGTACATTGTCAGCATATCAATAAGTCGCAGTGCTATTTTTAGCATTTTGTTATTACGCGAGGTTGGCACCGGCTTCAGGTGTTTTCCAAATTGCGAATTTTCTTGGACTTAAACATATCAATTTTATCAACCTTGACATGGATCGTTAAAATATTTCGTTATTGTTTAGTCATCTTTGTTGTACATGATTCATGGCAACACTTGCAGTTTATTCTTGGAACCCCGCTTCTGATAAGAACAAATAAACAAAATGCACATTTCGGAAATATGCCAAACATTCGTTGCCAAAACTATTGGATAATTCATTCATAAATTTTCCTATACCTAATTACCCACATTGCGTTTTTCTTATGTAAGGTTTTTAAAAGCTTAATTATACAACCAAATTGGTATGCACACCGCTAGGAATTTAACGATATAATTAGTGGTAAAGTGCGGTTTTTAATTGAGATATCAGAAAAAAAAGTACAGATTAATTGGGTTAATTTTTGCGTTCGATATTCTGTTTTAGACGTAGATCACCTTCAACGATTTTAAACGATTATTAGAGGAATTTGAAATGGAAATGTACACTTGAAACTTTCAGCACTCAATAGAGGAGACTTCAAACTCCATATGATTGAATTTTCAAGTCCAAATGTCAAGCGGCTTGAGAACAACAGACTGTGAAAGTTACAACGATTTTAAACGATCCGAAGAGGTTTCTTTGACGCCCTGTATACTAGTGTTGGTGCATTCTATAGAAAAACTTTTTAAATAAAAATTGTCGGAAGTTTCTTCATCTTTCAAAAATCTTATAAAAAATTTTCCGCTAAGACCCAATGTTTTCTAGTTATAGTGAAAAATGTTAAACCAACGATACACAACTCAAGAATTTTTGACGCCCTGTATACTAATAACGGTACATCCTATCGAAAAACTTTTCAAATGAAAATTGTAGGAAATTCCTTAATCTTCAAAAAATCTTCTATGAAACTTTCCGCTTAAATTCAACGTTCTCTAGTTATAGTAAAAAAAATAAAATTAACGATACACAGGTTAAGATATTTTGACGCCCTGTATACTAATAACGGTACATCCTATCGAAAAACTTTTCAAATGAAAATTGTAGGAAATTTCTTCATCTTCAAAAAATCATCTATGAAACTTTCCGCTTAAATTCAACGTTCTCTAGTTATAGTAAAAAAAATAAAATTAACGATACACAGGTTAAGATATTTTGACGCCCTGTATACTAATAACGGTACCTCCTATCGAAAAACTTTTCAAATGAAAATTGTAGGAAATTTCTTCATCTTCAAAAAATCATTTATGAAACTTTCCGCTTAAATTCAACGTTCTCTAGTTATAGTAAAAAAAATAAAATTAACGATACACAGGTTAAGATATTTTGACGCCCTGTATACTAATAACGGTACATCCTATCGAAAAACTTTTCAAATGAAAATTGTAGGAAATTTCTTCATCTTCAAAAAATCATCTATGAAACTTTCCGCTTAAATTCAACGTTCTCTAGTTATAGTAAAAAAAATAAAATTAACGATACACAGGTTAAGATATTTTGACGCCCTGTATACTAATAACGGTACATCCTATCGAAAAACTTTTCAAATGAAAATTGTAGGAAATTTCTTCATCTTCAAAAAATCATCTATGAAACTTTCCGCTTAAATTCAACGTTCTCTAGTTATAGTAAAAAAAATAAAATTAACGATACACAGGTTAAGATATTTTGACGCCCTGTATACTAATAACGGTACATCCTATCGAAAAACTTTTTAAATGAAAATTGTGGGAAATTCCTTCATCTTCAAAAAATCTTCTATAAAACTTTCCGCTTAAATTCAACGTTCTCTAGTTATAGTAAAAAAAATAAAATTAACGATACACAGGTTAAGATTTTTTGACGCCCTGTATACTAATAACGGTACATCCTATCGAAAAACTTTTAAAATGAAAATTGTAGGAAATTCCTTCATCTTCAAAAAATCTTCTATGAAACTTTCCGCTTAAATTCAAAGTTCTCTAGTTATAGTTAAAAAAATAAAATTAACGATACACAGGTTGAGATATTTTGACGCCCTGTATACTAATAACGGTACATTCTATAGGAAAACTTTCCAAACAAAAATTGTAGAAATTTTCCTCAACTTCAAAAAACTTTTTATATGAAACTTTCTTCTAAAATTGAACGTTTCCTAGATATGATGAAAAAAATTAAATCAATGATACACAAGTCTACATTTTTTTACGCCCTGTATATTGATAACGTAAATGTAGTAAATTTCCTCATCTTCAAAAAATCTCCAATGAAACTTTCCGCTAAAACTCACGATTTTCTCGTTATATAAGGAAATGTGGTCTTACCTTGAAAACTTCAGAAAAAAATCCAGACCCGATTTGTTCCTTGTGGAAATCATCGAGCCGATGCAAAGCATGCACAGCATGTTTTAATGCTTGACAAGACGAACCAGTTTTTAATCTGTCGCTGCGCGTTCTCGAGGGCTCCGAAAGTTCATTATTTGGACAGAAAACTTTTTCGTAGCCGATCTCTTTGGGGTCGCATGGCGTATCGTAGATGCTGCTTTCATGATTATTGGCCGAGGGGTACATTATTTTTTTCGCAAAATCGCTGAATTAATCATTAACCAAGTTCGTACATTTCCGTGTGTGGTAATGAGTCCTTGCGATGGTCATGCTTTGGTGTTTAAGTCATTTGGGCTGTGAAAAATATGGCTAAGATAAATCATTTATAATTATTCAATTGATGTGGCACTTTTTACAGTAAATTAATGATAATCTGATAAAAATTCAACATTGATAACATTTATAGGCCCAATCAAATTTAAATCAAGATAAAAGCCCAACCCGTTCATATCAAAAAACCAATCCTCCAGCCCAAATTTATCCGTAAACATACAAATCCTGCAATTTAATTTTAGAAATTTGGCCTGTCATCCGTTCCCTTCTAGTCCAATAAACCCATGCCCAATTGCACTGGCACCAAAAACTGTGAAACTTTTGCACAATAAACTCACAATTTCCACAAAAAACCCCGACTTTTCACCAAAAACTGCATATAAATAAATAGACTGACAGCACAAGCTTTCTCCGATCGGAATCAGCTGCCATATTTTCATTTCAGCCGATACGTCACATGTTATCCTTGTTGCGCTCGTTTGATTGGACGAGGATGTCATGTGATTGCTAATACGCATGTCCAGGTGTACGAGGCGGGCAATTTAAATGTAGTGAAAGTTGCAAACGCCATAAGGCCAATGGCCCAAATTCACGGTGAGAGGAACATATTTATTTAAACAAAACAACTACACGGTAATTTGGCTACTTTTTCTTCAGGTATTTGAGATAATTTGACGAGTCGAAGGAGTCCTCGATATCGTCTTCGATTACGACTTTCTTCTTTGGCTTTCGTTTGTCGATGCGGGCCTTTCTTTCTGCTTCGCTCAAGGACCATACGTTCAATGGAAGCTGAAATTAGTTTGTCTTGTAGTAAACCAACCAAAACCTGGAACTTTACCTTGATTATTTTTCGGGGTTCGGGATATCTTATTTTGAATGTAGCACCATCAGGTTGTACCAGCACTGTGGGGTAGGTTCGTGTATACGTTAATCTATGGGGCCTCGTTATTGCACCCGAAAAACAGCTTAATTTTCTGATTTGGTTCATTTTTGCTTTTTATTTGAGGTTATGTACCCTGGTTGGTTTATTTTAGTGACAGATGTCTAAAAATACGGACATGCTACTACACGTGACTACCCCATATGAGAATGGCAGTTGTATCACGTGATACTGTTTATATTACAATTGACGTTGATAGGTCTGTTTGTGCACATCCATTTACACTTTTCTACACTGCAGCGTTTGTAACGTGGTTAGTACAAACAGTGTGGGATGCACTAGTTACACCAGGTCAAAATAAGTAGTGTAGAATACGGTGGGGAGCCTATTTCGTATATTTTATAAACAAAGATATGAGCTAGAAGAAGATACAAGAAAAATTTGAAGTGAAAGATCAGTGTGAAGTGGAAAAATATCTGCACTAAATGCACTGACCTGACGTGTTTCGTAGATTTCCATTTCACTAGCCTAGTTTACACCAACAACTTGGTCCGCGGACCAAGTACTAAATTCGAACTATATCAGAACCAAATATTTGGTTCGAATGGTGTAAACTGTTGCGGACTAAGCTGGTCCGCTCTTGGTTCGGTATTCGCCAGCAAGTGTACCGAACTAAATTTGGTTCGATCTGGATCCAAACTATGAGGTTATGTTGATTGTTATTACTTTCCTTATCTAAGGTTATTACTAGCCTAGTTTACATCGATAACTCGTTTAGTTCGGTCCGATACGACCAAGCTGGTGGGGATAGTACGGTAGGACCAATGCTTGCTTCCTGCCCGTTTACACCGTCTTGCAACGCGTGAACTAAATGTGTACGCCCGCAATTCGTCAAATGTCAAAAACAAGTCGAAATTATTCATCAACACAATTCGTAACCAAAAAAAAAACATGAGTAAGTACGCTCAATTGCCTTAGAAACTCAGAACCAACACAATTCACAATAATAACAATCAATATAACCTCATAATTTTGATCCAGATCGAACCAAATTTAGTTCGGTATACTTGCTGGCGAGTACCGAACCAAGAGCGGACCAGCTTAGTCCGCAACTGTTTACACCATTCGATCCAAATATTTGGTTCGGAAATAGTCCGAATTTGGTACTTGGTCCGCGGACCAAGTTGTCAGTATAAAGTAGGCTACTGTGAATTGTGTTGGATCTGAGTTTCTAAGGCAATCTGAGCGTACTTACTTATGTTTTTTTTGGTTACGAATTGTGTTGATGAATAATTTCGACTTGTTTTTGACATTTGACGAAATGCGGGCGTACTCATTTAGTTCACGCGTTGCAAGACGGTGTAACGGGCAAGAAGCAAGCATTGGTCCTACCGTACTATCCCCACCAGCTTGGTCCTATCGGACAGAACTAAACAAGTTAATCGATGTAAACTAGGCTACTGAGTCTGCACTACACTTATCCTACACCGAAATAAAAAATACACCTTTTATATTCCAATTGACGTTAAGTGAACCATGTGATCACCATTCAACAAAATGTCACCTATATCACGTGACTTTGATTATTTTTATTGACTTTTACAATCGAGGTTATGTTGCCATGTTGTTGTTTATGTTATTAATCAATAATTGAGGTATGTATGAATTATTTATTATTTCACATTCAATTGTTTCATTGTGCCTTTCAGAACAATATTATTGAAGCTCTTGTAATATTGTTTAAGCTGGCACATATAAAATTTGGCCCTAAAACTGCACAAAGTGTAAACGATTTCAATTTGTTTATACTGTGTTTAATTTGTTACTACAACTATTATGGGGTACATTTTTTAAAAATTGGGATCACTAAAATGATGCAAAATATAGAAAAAACATTTTTATCAGCTGGTTTTATTTCAGAATGCAATTCATGGGTGAGTGTCAAAAGTATCAATAATAAACGTTTTTGTTGGATATAAAACATTGTTTTATTTAGTAGATGAAATAGTAGAATGAACAGAAATATGATTATTGTTTACTTTCGTTTATACGCAGAAAGTAAGGTTTTTTCGTGAATAATAAAGTGGCTACAAAAAAAAACAGATTTTAACTTCGTGAGCTCATAACTCTTCAACCCACAAAGTTTTTCAAAAACTCCAATCACCTTTTTTAAAGAGAATTTCATTTTCTACAACTTTTATTTTAAACATTGTGTGTTCATGTTGATCGTTATTGAGAAAATGGTTGAATTATGGATGCCTACATCAACTAAATCCTTATTGATAAATTAACCTTTAAAAACTCATTATCTCGAGAACCAAACGAGATATGGTTCTGATTTTTGTACTAGTGAATTTTTCATACAATTTTCTATAAGAAACCATGCAAAAACATATACACTGATTGGCAAAAATATTGAGAAAAATAGGCTAAAAATTGAGATTTCGGAATAGGCCCATAAAAAAATTAATATCTTCAAAAGTAAACGAGATATGGTTCTGATTTTTATACCAGTGAATTTTTCATACAATTCTCTATGAAAAACCACGGAAGAACATATACACTGATTGGCAAAAATATTGAGAAAAATACGCTCAAAGTTGAGAATCATTATTTTAAATAGATCAGAATCGGCCTATAAAAAAATTCATGTCTTCAAAAGTAAACGAGATATGGTTCTGATTTTTGCACCAATGAATTTGTCATACAATTTTCCATGAAAAACCATGAAAAAACATATACACTGATTGGCAAAAATATTGAGAAAAATACGCTCAAAGTTGAGAATCATTATTTTAAATAAATCGGAATCGGCCCATAAAAAATTCATATCTCCAAAAGTAAACGAGATATGGTTCTGATTTTTGTACCAGTAAATTTTTCTCACAATTTTCCATAAGAAACCATGGAAAAACATATACACTGATTGGCAAAAATATTGAGAAAAATACGCTCAAAGTTGAGAATCATTATTTTAAATGAATCAGAATCGGCCTATAAAAAAATTCATATCATCAAAAGTAAACGAGATATGGTTCTGGTTTTTATACCAGTGAATTTTTCATACAATTCTCCATAAGAAACCATGGGAAAACATATACACTCATTGGCAAAAATATTGAGAAAAATACGCTCAAAGTTGAGAATCATTATTTTAAATAAATCAGAATCGGCCTATGAAAAAATTCATATCATCAAAAGTAATGAATTTTTTTTACAATTTTCCATAAGAAACCATGGAAAACCATATACACTGATTGGCAAAAATATTGAAAAAAATACCTTCAAAGTTGACCATTATGATTCTCAATAACTGTGAATCCACCCATACAAACATCCATATCTCCAAGAGTAAACAAGAATATGGCCTGTTCCTGCTTCCTATAAGAGATATCAACTTAATGTTTGCACTCTAAATACACTTGAAATAAAAAACTGAAAGCCGTCAATGTCGAATGTTTATAATCAATAATCATCATGTCATCAGTGACAAAATCATCAAGTAAAATAGGGCAATACAGACACGACGTTTCGACCAAAATAAATAACAGTCTACCACATCAGGTCCAATAAAAATCCACGTACATGCGCATGGTCAAGATAAAAGGATTTATCACAAAAACTCACAATTGTTGAGACTTATCGGCTATCAAGAGCGTGCCAAAAACCCCCGGATATGTGCATTCTTGGCAGGTTCCGATTAAGTAAACCTTAATATACATCAACAATCACTTCATATTGACTTTTTCCAAAATCGAATTCACGTAGGCCTGATGAATTTGCTTGATGAAATTCGAATCGTGGTTCAACAAGTAGATCAGCGCCTGCGCGAGCTGCTTGTCAGTCAACATGGCCACTTCGGCTCCATCTTCACTCTTATGCCGGTCACTAGAGGCCGCTGATTGGGCAAACATGCGCGGCGTCATCAATAATGGTTTCGAGGAATTCTCCAAAAACTGCTGAAACGGCGACGTTCCCAGCTCACTGTCCTCCATCTGTTGTTTGACAACAAAACCCAATGGTGAGGGGGACATTTGTTTAGGGGGCGACACCGTCTGCAATATAACAATCAATTCAAAGACAATAATAGATACTCTATGACAAAAATCCTACCTCAACGCCCTCTAGTCGCAACATCCCCGCCAGAGGGACACTCCTGCGGTCGCCATCCCCCCGATAACCCAATTCTTGAGGTGTGACAGATCGCTGTTGTTTCTCAATGTGCCCTACACTGTGGACCGGATTCGACATTATTCGATGGAGCACATTTTCGCCGGAACTGGCGCCTTTGGTGCTTGCTTTGGCAAAAAAGTCTTTGACACTTTCTGAGGCTATTTCGGGGGCGCGCGGCGTTGATGCCGAAAAAGTGGGGTTATCGGGCTTGCTGGGGGTGCGATTAAAGTCTTCTTGAGCTTTGGAGAGCATGCTGAAGATGTCGACGTTGCTTTGCTGGACAAACAATGTGGAGTGAAGTTTGGCCACCAAATTAAATTTAAAGAAGTTTCGTTGTAATTGAATATTTTAAAGTAGAAAAATCGCTGGGTGAACCACTTTTTCACATACAATATCGTAGTGAAATTTGAAGTTGATATCGTAAACAGTGTGAAAGTTACGGGCTGTCAAAGTTGAATAATCATGTAAAAACCAGCCTCCAGAAAAAAAAATGATAAAATCTCCTGCAGAGCAAATTTATCCATAAAATTTACAGTGTTCACTCGAAATATTCCAATTTATATCGTAGTGAAATTTGAAGTTGATATCGTAAACAGTGTGGAAGTTACGGGCTGTCAAAGTTGAATAATTATGAAAAAACCAGCCTCCAAAAAAAAATGATAAAATCTCTTGCAGAGCAAATTTCTTCATAAAATTCACATTGTTCACTCGAAATATTCTAATTTATATCGTGGTAAAATTTGAAGTTGATATCTTACACAGTGCGAAAATTGTGGGCTGTCAAAGTTGAATAATCATGTGGAAACCAGCCTACAGAAAAAAAAATGATAAAATCTCCTGCAGAGCAAATTTATCCATAAAATTTACAGTGTTCACTCGAAATATTCTAATTTATATCGTGGTAAAATTTGAAGTTGATATCTTACACAGTGCAAAAATTGTGGGCTGTCAAAGTTGAATAATTATGTGAAAATCAGATTCCAATAAAAAATGATAAAACCACTTGAAGAGTAAATTTCTTCACAGATCACAACGAGAACGGAAGATTTTTGTCAACCAATCCACACATGGAAAAAAATGCAGGAACAGAAAAAAAAAACACAATTTTACCCGCAATAAAATAAGCTTGGCAACATTGCAGTCGAACGGAGGATGAATCTTGATCCTATTTACTTATTTCCAGACACGTTTTGAAAGAAAAATGAAACGAATATGCAGTGTTGTCAATGTTACTAAACGGAAAGGGTAAATGGGGAACAAATCAGAAGTACATAGAAAAAACAGTGTGTGGAATTAATTTTAGCCCATTTCTAGACACACGCAACGATGCATTGGAATCGGATCGTTTGACATATTATTGTCTAAACACATGTCAGTACAGGGGATGCACCGTTACCAACCAATGTTCAGTAAAATGGGGGAAATGGACGACCTTTTTCATGAAATCTTCAAATAAACAAAATGTAATATTGCCTGCAATAAAACCAGCTTGACAACAGTGTATTTGAACGTGGGATGAATTTTGATCATTTGACCTTATTTCCAGATACGTTTTAAAATTGAGTCCCAACGAGAATGAATTTTGCCCGATCGATCTTGTTTCTAGACACACGTCAGTCTGATATTTAAAAAATTGTTGTTATAATTATTGTAGAGGAAATGGAAAACGGAGCCCTTCTATAGATGTAGGTCAACTCCCATCCACAGAAAAAATCAGGAAATGAGAAATTAAATAGTTTTGGCAACGGTGTGAGATGTCAAATGTTTAAATAATGGAGTAAAGGAACCCATTTAATCCTGTGAAAAATACAGAATACAGCGTTGTCGTGTGTACTTATGTTTTTACAAATAGATATTAGATTTAAACAGGGTTAATTCATTTATTTCTGTTTATAAGTAGTATCCTCGTAGATACCTATTTGTTTACTAACCTTATAATCAAAATCCATAAATATATTGTTTGCTTAAATATAATAATTTGTCATGTATCGTAATACTTGCTGTGATGGTATCCCAAGCAGCTACCATAAATGTTCATTCACTCACAATCTCTTGACATAAGCAATCACAAGACAATACTTGAAAAATCTCACAATCGTGTCGCATGGGCTAAAGTTGAAAGATGTGTAAACGCAGCCTTAAAAAAAACTCTTGGCAACACCGCAACTTTTGTATGACGTACGATCTTTCCATACTTGCTTCACTTGTCAATGTCAAGTTTGCAATCATAAAGACAATTTTTAAAATACCTAACCTAACTGTTTATATTTTGTTGGTTAAAAATTGGAATAACTGAAACCGTAAATTGCAATTTTAATAAGAAATCAAGCAATTTAACAATGAAATATGCTTTAATAATGAACAATCATATGAATTTTGATGCTACGTACAAACGTACGTAATAAAGATATCAACGTGAAATTTGGACCAGAGCTACTCCTAACCTTGACAAACAAGCTTACAATCATAAAAACCGTTAAACTCACCCCATTTGGTGGTTTGTCCCCCTGCAAACTCCTGCCATCCATTTTGTCCTTATCCATAATAAGCCCTTCAATCAGCGACGCCACTTTAATGCACTCGTCTCTGTTGAAAAACCAAATGCCAAAAATCTTACTTTTACTCCTATAAAGCAAAAAGGGCAGCTGCACTTGACAATCAAAGTCTCGCGTTAAAATCGGCTCGATAAAATTGTCCGCATTCAATCGGTTCAAAATCATCAAACTGTGCAGAGGCTCCCCGTTGCGACTGTACAGAAACAGGGCCCCCTCTTTCTCCGCTTTTTCCCAAATGTTTTCACCCACAATGAACTTGTACAGGGCCACTTGAGTGGCTGTTGCTATGATTTCCTTCACGTATGGATCGACGCGTTTTAACGAATCGAGACTGGCCCGGAGTAGAATCGACTCAGCCATTATACATTTAATTGAATGTTTTGGTTTGGGGTGTTTTTGAGTTACTTTTGTTGCGAATGAAAATAGTCAAGCTGCTTCGCATTTTTGCCAACATGCTAAATGAAAAAATTGTGTCAAAATTAACTTACCTGTTCTGTGGTGCACACTGGCCTGGTTTAGTTGTTTTATATCCACTTACACAACAATATGCTTAATTTAAGTGTTTTATTGCAAAAAAAAAATGTTGGGATGACATCCAAGTTTGTTTTTACGTCAAAAAGTTTGTGTTGTTTGGTTGGTAGTAGTCAATATGGGGGACGTCGTGAGAAACCGCACCCGTGGCTAGGTTGCCACAAGCCATGAGGTAACGATGCAACGTCGCATCTAACGTCAACGGTGGTCCCAATTTTGCATTGATTGACGAAAATTTTCCAATGGAAAAGTAATTTGGGAAGATAACGATATATAATTGCAACAAGTATGATGTTTAACAACTCATAGCATAAGAACTTACATAATACATACGCAACTTAACAAGAGTGTTATGATTTTTTGAGAAATGTTTTTATCCCAAACAATTAACATTAAAAGCGCCAAATAGGATTTTGGGATGTGATTTACTCAGTTTCTGCAGGACCGGAATTGATTTTTTTTTTCATCCAGTATTTCCCGAAAGGCATAATAATAATACACCTCAAGCTGGACCAGACGCGATGTGGCCAAATGTATTACTTTCGGGCTTGGTATAACCCAAGATCAGTATACAATAGGTTGCCTCACTTCACCTGAGGTAAGAGACGGACAAGATCAGTATATAACAGCTTACCTCACTTTTACGGTCATGACGTCATTCATGTCCAGTGTTGCCAGATGATTCCTATCAAAATCAGTAGAACAGAAACCCATGGGCGAAATCAGTAGATCTCCTGTTAAAACAGTACCTCTGGCAACCTTACGAATGACACATATCACGATACGATGCAGACCGAATGACAGGATTCAGTCTACTGCAGACGCTCGACACCGATGACGTCATATTTTTTCCCCTCCGTTTCTTACCTCAGGCGACCACTTGTATACTGATCTTGTACTGAATCCTGTCATTCGATGCATCAGTCTGCATCGTATCGTTTGTCATTTGCAAGGTTGCCAGAAGTCCTGTTTTAACAGGAAATTCGCCCATGACTTTCTGTTCCACTGTTTTTGATGGGGATCATCTGGCAACACCTGACACTCATGACCGTAAAAGTGAGGTTATATAACCACCGCACAAAAACTATAACTAATATAGTTTATCCTACATACTCAACCTTGATGTTAGCTCCAATTAATTTAAAATGTTTTTTTTTATGATGAAAAAACGCAAAATTGGCGCTTATGTCAGTTCACGCTTCGACATAGTTGTTTATGTCAAATTTCCATACGGTACCGAATTTTTGCACTGTTTGGCGCTGATTTGACTTGATGTCTAATCGGTGACTATCCTATATTTCATTTCTGGCGGTTATGCCATCGTGTTTAAGGTGGATATCAAAGAAAAATTTTGTGTGACTAGACAAAAATATTATATTCTGCAAATATTAATCGAAACAACAAGAAATGATATACCTACCTGTTTAAAATCTTTTAAAAATGAGAAAAACAAACATAATGTGGAAGAATATAGACACAGAAACCGATTTAACAAGAGGGATCATGAAAAAAAAAACTTTATAACACGGATTTAATTATTTAAAAATACCTAGAGTTAAGGAGATTTAACTGAAACTTCCGAAAAACATATAAAATGCTGAAAATTGGGAAATAAAAAATCCTAGGGAATAACAGACAAAGTAGAGAAAATATCAAAAAAATTAAACATTCCGGGGTGAAAAGCCCTAAAACGAGAGAAAACTTGAAAAAAGTAAACTAAACACTTGACATGAGGATGAGAAACTTTGAAAAAAGAATGAATGAGTGAAGAAAATCAAACTAAAATACCACAAACATAAGCAATATAAAATCCAAAAACGGTAAAAAAACATCATAATATAAGAATAAAATCATTTGAAGTGGATAAAGTGATCGAAATAAAGAGAAATGCTAGAAAGTTGGTCGTAAAAAGGTGAAAACACTAAAAAAAAAAGGATCAAAATCACTTACAAATGAATTTTTACTTACTTTTAATGTCTTGTCCACGTTGAACTACCACTTTTCGCCTAAATTGGAATATAAATCAATAAAAAATTCGCAATATATTTATTCATCGATAAAACAAATATACAAGAAGTCCATCGACTACTAATATAAAAATCTTTAAAATCCTTATGTGCAACCATTAAAGAAAAATCTCATTGTATTAAAAAAAAAACCTTTGATGCCTACGCATTTGACTATCCACAAGATGGCACTAAACCTAGATTACAATGACAGAAATGAAATAAACATTTTTACAGGTTTATACAAAAAAGATGGCCTGTACAAAACGTTATATACATAAATCCCATTATGTACAGAAACTAAAGTGAGATCGTTGACTTAAAATTACTAAAGTTCACTTGTTTTCAAACAATTTGTCTCGTAAAGTTTTGATTTTGTTGACGAAAAACGCCTCCAACAATTCGGCGCACTTGAAGAACGGCGACTCTTTGGGGTTATAATAGCGACAATTATCGAAAATTTTCGTCATATCGCCGATAAATTCGCTCAGCTTGTTGTACATGTGATCGTTGATTTTATTTTCAATCATTTGTAAATCTAAAAACACTCATAAACACCCTTACAAACAACAAACCCAATTAACTCACCCATGGGTTCCTTGATTACTTTATAATAATCAGGAGCCTCAGCAGGATCAACGGGTTCCATAAACGGCCATGCGCTTTTGTGCGTCTAAAAGTGAACCAATCAGCAGATGTTTGTGGCTTAAGCCACGCCCTACCTGTATCTGTTTGATCAACCGTTTCAAGTTCTCATAATCCTTGGTTGCCAAGGTTTTCATATTGACGTAATTGACTTCGCTATTGGTCTGGCAACGTGGACAAACGTATTCGTCTATGTTGTCAGCTTCAGACTGCAAAATGCCCACGCATCTGCCATGGAACCAGTCTTGGCAGGTGTCGCAGCAAATGTAGAATCTGTGCAGCAGGAAATAAAAAAATAACCCAATAATTCACGAAAGGAAGTAGAATAAATTCCCTACAAAATGACGCTAAAATCACTAAAATTCGTCAATCCAGTAAAAAGTTATGCCAACTTTTCCAAGATGTGAGCCAAGTAGGACAAAACAACGAAACGTGACCCCAACATCTCTTTGTTTTCTTTCTTATTGAGCGATGTTGCCAGGCCTTCTAAATGTTTTGGAGCCTTGTGAAAACAAAACCAGCAAAAATTATTGATCAATTCATCATTAAAAATGCCGTCTCTGTCACAAAATCATTCTGAACAATGTCAATCTCTGATGACATTTGGTATTTCTGACAAAATATGGCAACACAACCAGAGCTGAAATCTGAAACCCGAGCAACCCGGAAACGGCCCCATCGTTAGTTGTATCAAAATATTGAAGATGCTGCCATTTTTGATACTTTTCAACAATTTAACACAGTTATAGTGACAACTTTTAGCAATTTTTGACATTTGCGAAGATGATTAAAATGCCATCTATGATGCTTAAAATGCAATTTGACAATTAACGATTTTTGACATTCAAAGATGTCTAGAGCTCCTGGCATTTTTAATTTTTTTTCAACAATCTAAATGGCATTTACAGAGAGCGCCAACTATTATTCAGTTTTGCAACTTTTAGCAATTTTTGACTTTTACAAAAATGATTAAAATACCAGCTATGAGATCATTGTTTTTAATGTAATTTGGCAATTCAAATGACAGTTATTATGATAAGAGCGCCAACTTTTGTTTGATTTTTCAACTATTTTTGACATTCAAAGATGACTAGAGCGTTTTCTGCTCTTTTTGACAATGTTCAACAATTCAAATGGCAGTTATAGTGACAAGAGCGCCAACTATAGGTCAAATTTGTAACTTTAAGCAATTTTATGACATTTGTGAAGATGATTAGAATGCCATCTATGAGTTCATTCTGTTTTTAATGCTATTTGACAATTCAAATGACAGTTATGATGATAAGAGAGCCAACTATAGTTCGATTTTTCAAGTTTTTTTGACATTCAAAGTCGATGAGAGCGCCATCTATGTGTTCGTCCTGCCTTTTCATATATTTTGACAATAGGAATGGCAGTTACTGTGATTAGACCGCCCACTATATTTCCATTTTATAGCAATTTTTGAGGTCTAAACATGAGGAGAGCGCCATCTATTAAATAGTATCGAGTCTTGATTCAATTTGACAATCACAATAGAAGTTATGGTTTTGAAAAATGTTTCACGTTTGAAGATTGAGAGCGCTTCTACAAATATTAAAGTGATAAAAGAGCCATCTATAATTTGATTTTTAACAATTTTTGTTTAATAAGGAAGCTGACGTCATCCTACCATATAACTTTATCGTTAATTTTGATATCTGTCAACAGTCAAAATGTCAATTGCATTGATGTAAGCGCCATTATGATCAACTTCCGTCATTTGTCATTATTTTGTGTTCAAAAATGGCAGCTGGAATAATCGGGGCGACATCTGTAATTCATTATAACAATTTGAGCATCCAAATGTTGCTCGAAATGTCATTTGTCATCGATGGAAAGAATGAAAATAGCGAGTTGAATTATTAACAACGCCCTCTATAATACAAATCGAGGTCCTTTGACAGTTGAAAATATCGTTGACACATGACTAAATTCAAAATGGTGGATGAAATGTATAACGCCCTCTACAATTCAAATGTATGTCCATTTACGGTCTAAAATGGCGAAAAAAATGACTGAAATGGACCGATTACAGCATTACTTGATTCAAAATGGAGGATAATATGTGAAACAACGTCATCTAAATAAAATATATTATGTCCCTTGACAGTTTTAAATGGCGGCCAAAGAGAAATGCTTGAAATGTCATTTGTCATCGTTTACGACACAACTACATTCAAAATGACGGGTGGTGTGATAAACAACGCCCTCTATAAATCAATTTTAAGTCTCTTGACAGTTTAAAGTGGCGAACAAACAGGCAAAATGACAGGTGAATACTTGAATTGACATTGATGATCAAAACAACGCCCTCTATAATAATTCAAATCAAGGTCCTTTGACCGTCAAAAACATAAACATCAACGTGACTACATTCAAAATGACGCGTAAAATGCTACACAAAGCCTTCTATAATAAAAATCGAGATCCTTTGACAGTTAAAAATATCGTTGACACATGACTTAATTCAAAATGGCGGATAAAATTATGGACAACGCCCTCTAGCATTTAAATACACAAGTGTACTTACTGCGAATCGTCATAAGGTTGTTGACACAAACAGTACAACTTTTCTGGTTCCTTGGCTTGTCTGCATTCATCACAAACAAACTCATTCATCCCCTTGCTCATCTCCTCAGTGATACCAACACAATCTCCATGGAACCAGTTGCTGCAGGTGTCGCAGCCCACGTAAAACTTACTATCGTCGTAAGGTGTTCGACATGTACAGTACAACTAAGGAAAAATAAAGAACATAGATCGTTGCAAATTGAACTTTGGCAACATAGTATCTAACAGCTCATGACGTCATATGAATCAGAACAAAATGGTTAGTAAAAGTGCACCATTAACCCTTACCTTCTCCTTTTTCATCTTATTATTAGGCGTACTATGAATGGGAGCATGCGCCCTGGCATTCTTTTTAGTTCGCGCTGCAGCCACATGTTTAGGAACCGGTATAGCAGCAGTAGTAGCTGTAGCAGCCGACTTCCGTTTGCTACTTCCTGTCCGCACCTCGTCCTGTTTAGTACGCTCGATTTTCGTCCGGGCTGCCAATTCGTCAGCCACTTCCTTTTGTATCTCGTATTGCAGCTCTTTTTCCAGCAGAGCGCGCTTTTTCAAAATGTCTTTTTTGAGCATTTCTTTTTGCCGAAATAGACTGACCATTGCTTTGTTTTTGAGAGGCGTGACATTGCGTTGTTCAATGTCACGGTTCGTTTTGATTGGTCGCGATTTGGGTGAAACGTGTTTGTCCGTTGGTGATTGTTGGAATCTGGAGGAGGGGTGTGGTTTAGCTTGGGTAATGGTTTGACATTATCAATTAATGTTGGGTTTACATTCAATTTGTTTTCAAATTGGCAGCTTGAAAATTCTGACACAAAGTGGGTGCAGCTTATATTTTCCAAAAGGAGAAATGCAAAAATCTAGAAAACGGTTGCTCCTAGCAACTTCCAACAATCTTTTTTTGTGAAAAAAAATGTTATAATCAATTGTTTTACTCAAAACAAAGATACAGGGTTCGGTAAAAAATTTATGACTATTTGAAACAGTGAAAGTACTTGTAGAGGGCGCCACATACAAGTTAAAGTCATAGTAGTATCAAATTTGGATTTTACACATCTAAAACACTCTGGATTTTTGTTAAATTATCAAAATTATTATATAATTTATTTAGATGAAACAAAAATAGAAATCAAACTTTGACACCAAAGCGTTTTCCAAGAAATTTGTATACAGGGTGTTACAGAATTCGAGTGAATGCATGAGGATTTCGTAGACCGTAAGAGATACAAGGTCGGTCAAATTGAGGCAAAGTTGCGTATTTTGTTGCCTAACAAAATGCCGTTTTGAAAGCCAAGAAATTCCGACTACGTCCGAAATTATCCGAAAAAAACTGAAATTTTTCAAAATTGTTCTCATTTTTTTTTCACCACATTTGAAAAGATATTTTAAAATGGATGGAACTTTTTCATTGTCACTTTTTGCCCTTTGCAAGATAGCGTTATTATATTGAAGAACCGACGTTTCGTCTATGAGAAGCCATCAATCAACTTTGTTTTTTTAAATACGGCCCTGGATTTTTTATGACGGATTTTAAGAGCCTCTTATGTTCCTAAACCAACGATGTATCGCAATTATTCAAAAAAATTATATTAATGAATGTTTCCATAAGAACTTATGTGTTAGAGAGAGATAGAAAAATACATTTTTAATAGGATAGGCTCTTAAAATGCGTAAAAGAAAAACCAGGGCCGTATTTAAAAAAACAAAGTTGTTAATGGGTGCTCATAGACGAAACGTCGGTTCTTTAACTTGATAACGCTACCTTGTAAAGGGCAAGAATTGGCAAAGAAAAAGTTCCATTCATTTTAAAATATCTCTTTAAATGTGGTCAGAAAAAAATGAAAACATTTTTGAAAAATTTCGGTTTTTTCGGATAATTTCGGATGTAGTCGGAATTTCTTGGCTTTCAAAACGGCATTTTGTTAATCATCAAAATACGCAGCTTTGCCTCAATTTAACCGACCCTGTATTTCTCACGGTTTACGAGATTCCCTTGCATACACTCGAATTTGTAACACCCTGTATAGCAAACTAATATATTTTTTTCAGTGTAGAATATACTGTTCAGAGGTTTCAATCTAATTTCGGGACACCCTGTATAGGAATAAAGCTCTAAATAGACGAAATTTCATCTCATCGAGGATATCAAAAAGGTTTATTCGTTGAATAACTCAAAAAAATGAAGCAAATTTTCAACGTCATCTTTAATTTAATTTTGACTTATTCAAAAACACATTTTCAAATGAATGAGTTCGAAATGTCAGACTGGTTAAGTTTTTTATAAAACAAGCCTAAACTATAACCTCACTTTAATTACGACTCAATTAACAGCTCAGTCCTTGCACCGGTTGAAGTAGCCAGCTAATCGGCACCTCGATTAACACTTTGACGTTTATTTAACCCGCAAGTAGTACTTAGTTGTCAGTTAAGTAGCATTACCAGTCACTGATAAACCGGCCCTTAATGACATTAGTCTGTCAAATTTCAGAGATCGTTGCATTAATTGTAAATGGGCAGTGTTAAAGAAAACATCAATGAATGACTGTACATAAATAGTTGTCAAAAAATAAATTAGTTAAAGTTGGACAAGTGTGTGTTCTCTATAGCGGAAAAACGCAACAATATAACAAAATTTCGAAATCTCAATATTTTTCGAGTTACAAAGATTGCAATTGATATAATTCAAAATGAAATTTGGTACAAACTTTCAGCTTGTTAATCTGTATTGTTCTGTGAAAAAAATGTTTCTCTACTCTGCCCCTACCCCTAGAGGGCGCTTTATCTGAAATCCAAATTTCATATTTCGTATATTTTTTTTTGTTTCGAATTCTTCAAAAACGAATACGCCTTTTTAGAGATAAGTAAAGACTAGACAAAAAATGTACTCTTTATAAGAGTCGACAAATTCAATTATTTGGCCGCAAATCGTCATTAAACTAGCTCATGTGAAAAATACTTGTAGATGGCGCCATATACAAAATAAAGTCATAATAATATCAAGTTTGAATTCCCTTGACACCCTGTATTTTGAAAACAAGGATCACAACGCCGTAAAAGAAGTTTCATATCAAAAATCATTGATAACAGAGTTGCCAGATTTCTTGCTTTGGATGAAATGTTTAGGAAAAATCATATTATGTTAATTAATCAGCTGATTTAGCTGTTAAAATTCTAATTGTCGATTTTTAACGGTATTCCATAAAAATAATAAAATGATAATCAACAGACAGATGTCGCATATTAATAAATCAACAAGCACTTACTGTACAACATCCGGCCTTTTCCCATCACTCTGCCTATTAGGCCTGTTGCGTTTCGGCTGATCCATCACCCAATCAGCATCGTCATTGCGCGATAAACTCGATTGCCTTTTCCGTGGATTCGGCGGCACCCGATTAACAGGCGGCGACGGTATAGCCGCCGGCACCGGTGCCACCACCGGAACAGGACTGTCCGGTTCCTGTTTCATTTGTTTCTCCTGAAACCGTTGCAGCTGCAACAATTTTTCCTCGATACCCGGATCCAGATTCTCCTGTCTTAGGGCGGTTTTAATGGCTGATGGAAGAAAAAGGACAGGACGTAAAGGATGAAAATCATAAAATACCCAAAGCAAAACGACGAAAAACAAAAGTGCAAGGGTTCTGCAAGAAAACACCGAATGGTTTTACAAATGAATTTATTGAACACATACATTGTCACTATAATAATGGGGCCTGGAATGTGTTACAATAATACCGCACATTTGGCCTAATGGACACTTAACTATTATTCCGAATTTGTGCTTCAAATCAATAGGAAGGATATCACAGAAACTATGTAGTTGGAATGGTAACTCGAAGAACCCTTGCAGTTTTGGAATTTCGACAGTCCAGTGAACACTATTAAACTAACTAAATGCATACCAATCATGTCAAAGTGAAACTTTTTGAAATTAAAATCATTGTTTAAAGATTAAAGTTTCACTTGGACGTGAAATACCTGATACACCGAACGTCGTTTTGCATTGGGTAAGCGCAATTCGGATTATAAACAATAACAGAGGGCTGATAAACAAACATACTTTGTTGGATGTAGTCGGGCGTGACAACAAATTGTTTGTTGCCCTCGCTGACTGTTTGCAGCTGCAGCTGTTGCTGACCGTCCAGTTTGGCTTTCATCGCTTGCAGCAATGCCGGTGTTTGGCTTTGCTGACCGTTGGCCAGTACGAGACGGTTGTTTGGTGTTGTTTCCTGCAACGGAAGCGTCAAATTTGTATCAGCCGCCGTTGTTTGGTTAGTAATTAAAGCATAAAAAAAAAGCAGAAAACTGTCAAAACCACTAATTTATGATGAAAAAAGCATTAATGACAATAAAAAAATAACTAGATTTGTTGTTTCAGGAGAATTTTCTTGAAAAAATATTGGTTACATTGTTCTAGAGAAAACTTCTCTAATTTAACGTATGACGCGTTCCGCAATCACGTGACAGCAACCCTCCAATTGTCACGTGATTTTGACATTTATGATGTTCGAAGCAAAACAAGGTGTTAGACAGAAAACAGTTTTTTACAAATGTCACAAATATCCTTGAACCGATTTTTTGAAATTTGCCTTATTTTTAATAATGGAAGTCTAGTTGAAAATTATAAAGACTAGTGCCGTCCCTAGGGACATCCTACCGAATATATTTGTTAAATAAATGTACGCCACTGACTTTGTTATGATTTCAATTTTTTCTAGGATGAAACGACCAAAAATACAACTTTTTTGCCTCTTTTTTTATACAGTGTGTGCAAGATAAGGATGGGGATCTTGGAAACAGTGAGAGATACAAAGATGGTTGAATCAGAGAAAAGTTGCGCATTTTCAAGCCTAACAATATGCCGTTAAGAAAGTTTAAAAATTTCGAGTAATTTCGGAAATATGCCTAAAAAAACGAAATTTGCCGATTTTTATTTTTTTCTGACGTTATTCAGAGAGATATGGAAAAACAAAAGACACTTTCTCATGGCACTTTTTGAGCTCTACAAAACAGCGTTGAGAGATTTTCCGTACGACGTTTCGTTTCGGAGAAACCATCATCAACTTTATTTTTTTAAATACGGTCCTGAATTTTTTATGACGGATTTTAAGAGACTCTTGTGTTCCTAAACCAACAATGTATCGCAATTATCCAAAAAAATTATATTGATGGATTTTTCATAAGAACGCATGTGTTAGAGAGAGACAAAAAATACATTTTTTATAGGATTAAAAACAAACACCTCTTTTTCAATAAGTGCGATACATCGTTGGTTTAGGAACATAAGAGGCTATTAAAATCCGTAATAAAAAATCCAGGACCGTATTTGAAAAAACAAAGTTGATGATGGCTGCTCGTAGACGAAACGTCGGTTCTTCAATTTAATAACGCTATCTTGTAAAGGGCAAAAAGTGACAATGAAAAAGTTCCATTCATTTTAGAATATCTCTTCAAATGTGGTCAGAAAAAAATGAAAATTTTGAAAAATGTCGTTTTTTTTCGGATAATTTCGGCCGTAGTCGGAATTTCTTGGCATTTTGTTAAGCATCAAAATACGCAACTTTGCCTCCATTTAACCGACCTTTGTATCTTTTACTGTTTACGAGATCCCCATGATAGACATCCTTATCTTGGACACACTATACAGGGTGTTACTTAATGGTATGTCATAATTTTAAGGGGGAGTTCCTGGATAAATTTTAAGTCGAAAAGGTCATATAAACTTGGGTCTTAAAATGCTTAGTTTTCAAGATACAGGGTGTTAAACATCTATTTTATTTTCAGTTTTTAATACATTTCCCAAAGACGGTTTGAGATATTGAACTGAAATTTGCCACAGGATATTATGGTATAGGAACACAATTTTTTTTATTTTTATTTTTATTTCATTTTATTTAATTTTTTTTTTTCTTTTTAGACCCATGTTTATATGACCTTTTCGAATCAAAATTTATCCCTTAAAATTATGACATATCAATAAGTAACACCCTGTATAGCAAGGGTTTTCGAAAACATACTCCACAAAAGATTTTTATTTCTTTTTTATACAGACTAAGTAGTCAAAAACATAAGAACAAAGCCAGATATAAAAAAAATTTAAGAGGCAAAAAAGTTGTATTTTTAGTTGCTTCATTTGAGAAAAAATTGAAAATAACAATGAAGTCAGTGACGTACATTTTTTTTTTAAGTAGCACCTTTCATGAAATTAACTAAGGAATACGACCTTGAATTTATTGTACGAAATTAGGAAACACCCTGTATCCAGTATAAAATACAAATAAAATCATGCCCGAAAATTCTTTGTTTCCAAGATACACTACTTTCTTTTGACCATCAAATAATTTTATTTTTTTATGTAACAATTTTTGAAAAATATCTACCAGTGGCGTTCGATCGGGATTTGTATTGATTTTTTTTTTAAAGAAAAAATAGTATATCACTGTTTTTTCTTAAAATCAATATCATTTTGGAAATACTCATTCAATTTGGACTTGATTTGGTCACTTGATATTTTTCCGTACGACGCAAAGAAATAAAAGCCATTTTGATGTATAGCAAAATCTGATATGATGTATAAAATTTCTATTTTTGAGTTTTGGAGAAAATATCCGATATTTTTTTTCTTTTATCAAGTAAAACCCCAATTTCAAATACACCCTGTATACAGTTACGTAACTATCCTAGTGAAGTAAACCTAGTAATTTTCTTGATTTTTTCAAATCAGACATCAATTTAGTAAGTGATATCTTTTTGAATTTTATGTAGTATTTTAGTTGGTCACGTGATCGCTAAAATCTTTGATTGCGCCACGGCCAGTTTTTTTTTCGTTAGCCACGACCATAATCAAAAATATCATTTTTTGGGTCGATTCTACAATGAAAATTGAGGAAAATTTCAATTTTTTGTTTGTAGATTCGAAACGACTCGAGCGATTTTGTTGAAACTTCAAGGAGTATATCAGAGTTTCTTCTTGGGAAATTCGTTCAAGTTTAACTTCTCCAGGACCGGACCTATAGCTGCTCATATTTCTTTTATCGAAGAAAAAAGTGGTACGCCATCAAGTTTTCAAAAAATAAAAACAATTTTTTGATTTTCCGTTCAATTTTCAGCAAAAAAAGTAACTTGAGTTTTTCTTCTTGTATCCGTTGTTTTCGAGATGAAAAATAAATGCAGAAAATGTCACTTATTTTTAGATCCAAGAGAAATAATTTCACTACAACTGCTCAAAGTGCTGCGCTGAAAATTTCATCAAAATCGCTTGAGACGTTTCGAATTTATACACAAAAAATTGAAATTATTATTTACGTATTTCTAACGAAACGTTCACCATGTCAAAATGCGCACTTTTTCCAGCTCCACCCTGTATACATTGTATCCATTCAAGTGTGCAACCTCTAGGATTTTTTTTTATAAGTTGGATAAACTTATCAGGTGCAAATAAAATCAATCATGGAGGGTCAAAAATATAAAATTGTACAAGAGTGAAGCACCCTTATTAAAAAAAAAAAAAAAAAAACGCAAAATGTTATGAAGAAAAGTTGACTCGAATTTTATTAAAAGTCATGCCTGCTTAATATCAACATTGTGGAGTCCTGGATTTTTTTACACGACCAGGTCCAAATATTATATATAGATGGAGATGCTGTCTCCAAACCTTCGTATATCCAAACAAGTTTCAAAATTTTATTTTGCACCGTTTCGGCAATAATTGGAAAAAAACATCCTCAGATTAAAGGAGGCAGATCTTCCTTAGGTTTGACCGATAAATATACAAGGCTGAATTTTCGTCCACTAATCACGGGACACCCTGTATAACAACGATATATCTAAAAGTATCAGAAGCTGTGATGGTATTATTCACAAATGATACAATGCTATATGTGTTAGAAACAGACAATGATGAAATCCTTATTTGATTGGCTCTACAGTTAGTTCACAACCAAGAGTGATTGAAGTAGTCAAACTACACGTGATTAGACATTAAGTTTGTTTACATCGATGGTTCTTGATTTTGAACAGATAAATATCCTATAATATACAGAGTGTCCCATTTAAAATATCAAAGTTGCTGGTACTTTCTCATAGAAGCGGCAACGTCGCATCAATGAGAATAATTTAGATCGATAGAGCATCACTGCTTACGTTAATAACCCAATTTTGAAAATGATCCTGGACCTGTTTTCTGTAATCGTCCAAGGTACCATCCACCTTGGGACACCCTGTATACTTTTACCGTTTATCACAAGTTTGTCAATCGAATATTGTGAAACCCTGTTGCTCAATGAAGTGATTGTGACAAAAATCATTAATAACATTGTTGCCAGATTTCTCACTTTAGATAAAACTTTATGGAAACTACAAGAAAAACTGAACGCGAACGAATACAAACCAACAAAAAAGGTTGAAAAACACAAAATCACGAAAAAAAAATGGTTTATTTGAAAAATAAAAAATGTACAATTACGCAGAAAAATATTGGCAAAACAAACGTAAATAAAAAACAAGCAGGTATCCAAACACTCAAAGCCCATGCAGTGAAAATGAAAGAGAAAAATGTGCAAGATGTCTACTAACAATGGGCATTTGTCAAATTTGTGACATACGGCGATGTTGCCATGTCACACAAACGAGTAAAAAAACGACACAAAAAAAATCACTTTTGTCACTTACAAACACTAGAAATAAAACAATAGATAAGCAATAAAATTACCGGTCAATTTGTAATGAAACCTGCAATTAGTATTAGCCACAAACCACACAATTAGCAGACATCCTGTTAAGACAAAAAGCAAAAATCATGTAAAAACAGCCCGCGGCATTTGCTGCACGACCACTTTGGGTTTTTGAGGCGATTTGCATACCTGTTGTTTGGCAGGACTGGGTGCCACCTTCACAGGAGAAGGTTGCAACAGTTGCTTGATCGGACTCTGCTGCACCGGCGCCAAGGGGGGCGGATTTGACGTTGCTGTTTCCGCCACTTCCGGTTGATTGGGTTGCACAGCCAGATAGATCTTGGTAGGGCCCAAAACA
Organism: Orchestes rusci; assembly: GCA_958502075.1. Lineage (NCBI taxonomy): Eukaryota > Metazoa > Arthropoda > Insecta > Coleoptera > Curculionidae > Orchestes > Orchestes rusci. The sequence continues at coordinate 803,351 of OY293312.1, forward strand.
CCTTGTTTGCCCGTTGAAGCTTGTGCTGCAATATTGAACAATTATTTTACTATACGCCTCATAGACTAAATTTGTTGGGAATTTAGTAAGGAACCCGTCAGTACCAAATTCAACTCGATATGTTGATTGGTTCCGGAGATATTCATTTAAATCTAGGAAGTTGTCATTTTTTTCTCCAAAAAGCTTAGGCTTGATTTTGACGTGGTTCCTCAAGTAGTACCGTAATGGTTCATATCAAATAATTTGTTGGAAATTTAGTGAGCAACCCGTCAGTACCAAATTCAACTCGATATGTTGATTGGTTCCGGAGATATTCAATTAAATCTAGGACGTTGTCATTTTTCCCCAAAAAAGTTTAGGCTTGATTTTGACGTGGTTCCTCAAGTAGTACCGTAATTATTCATATCAAATAATTTGTTGGAAATTTAGTGAAGAACCCGTCAGTACAAAATTCAACTCGATAAGTTGATTAGTTCCGGAGATATTCAAATAAATGTAGGACGTTGTAATTTTTCCCCAAGGAAGTTTAGGCTCGATTTTGACGTGGTTCCTCAAGTAGTACCGTAATTATTCATATCAAATAATTTGTTGAAAATTTAGTGAGGAACCCGTCAGTACCAAATTCAACTCGATATGTTGATTGGTTCCGGGGATATTCAATCAAATGTAGGACGTTATCATTTTTCCCCAAGAAAGTTTAGGTTTGATTTTGACGTGGTTCCTCAAGTAGTACCGTAATTATTCATATCATATAATTTGTTGGAAATTTAGTGAAGAGCCCGTCAGTACAAAATTCAACTCAATATGTTGATTAGTTCCGGAGATATTCAAATAAATGTAGGACATTGTAGTTTTTCCCCAAGAAAGTTTAGGCTCGATTTTGACGTGGTTCCTCAAGTAGTACCGTGATTATTCATAATAAATAATTTGTTAAAAATTTAGTGAGGAACCCGTCAGTGCCAAATTCAACCCGATATGTTGATTGGTTCCGGAGATATTCAATTAAATCTAGGACGTTGTCAATTATCCACACAAAAGTTTAGCATCGATTTTGACGTGGTTCCTCAAGTAGTACCGTAATTATTCATATCAAATAATTTGTTGGAAATTTAGTGAAGAGACCGTCAGTACAAAATTCAACTCGATATGTTGATTAGTTCCGGAGATATTCAAATAAATGTAGGACAATGTAATTTTTCCCCAAGGAAGTTTAGGCTCGATTTTGACGTGGTTCCTCAAGTAGTACCGTGATTATTCATGATAAATAATTTGTTGAAAATTTAGTGAGGAACCCGTCAGTACTAGATTCAACTCGATATGTTGATTGGTTCCGGAGACATTCAATTAAATCTAGGACGTTGTCAATTATCCACACAAAAGTTTAGCATCGATTTTGACGTGGTTCCTCAAGTGGTACCGTGATTATTCATAATAAATAATTTGTTAAAAATTTAGTGAGGAACCCGTCAGTACCAAATTCAACTCGATATGTTGATTGGTTCCGGAGATATTCAATCAAATGTAGGACGTTGTCATTTTTCCCCAAGAAAGTTTAGGCTTGATTTTGACGTGGTTCCTCAAGTAGTACCGTAATTATTCATATCAAATAATTTGTTGAAAATTTAGTGAGGAACCCGTCAGTACCAAATTCAACTCGATATGTTGATTGGTTCCGGAGATATTCAATTAAATCTAGGACGTTGTCAATTATCCACACAAAAGTTTAGCATCGATTTTGACGTGGTTCCTCAAGTGGTACCGTGATTATTCATAATAAATAATTTGTTAAAAATTTAGTGAGGAACCCGTCAGTACCAAATTCAACTCGATATGTTGATTGGTTTCGGAGATATTCAATCAAATGTAGGACGTTGTCATTTTTCCCCAAGAAAGTTTAGGCTTGATTTTGACGTGGTTCCTCAAGTAGTACCGTAATTATTCATATCAAATAATTTGTTGAAAATTTAGTGAGGAACCCGTCAGTACCAAATTCAACTCGATATGTTGATTGGTTCCGGAGATATTCAATTAAATCTAGGACGTTGTCAATTATCCACACAAAAGTTTAGCATCGATTTTGACGTGGTTCCTCAAGTGGTACCGTGATTATTCATAATAAATAATTTGTTGAAAATTTAGTGAGGAACCCGTCAGTACTAGATTCAACTCGATATGTTGATTGGTTCCGGAGATATTCAATCAAATGTAGGACGTTGTCATTTTTCCCCAAGAAAGTTTAGGCTTGATTTTGACGTGGTTCCTCAAGTAGTACCGTAATTATTCATATCAAATAATTTGTTGAAAATTTAGTGAGGAACCCGTCAGTACCAAATTCAACTCGATATGTAGATTGGTTCCGGAGATATTCAATTAAATCTAGGACGTTGTCAATTATCCACACAAAAGTTTAGCATCGATTTTGACGTGGTTCCTCAAGTGGTACCGTGATTATTCATAATAAATAATTTGTTAAAAATTTAGTGAGGAACCCGTCAGTACCAAATTCAACTCGATATGTTGATTGGTTTCGGAGATATTCAATCAAATGTAGGACGTTGTCATTTTTCCCCAAGAAAGTTTAGGCTTGATTTTGACGTGGTTCCTCAAGTAGTACCGTAATTATTCATATCAAATAATTTGTTGAAAATTTAGTGAGGAACCCGTCAGTACCAAATTCAACTCGATATGTTGATTGGTTCCGGAGATATTCAATTAAATCTAGGACGTTGTCAATTATCCACACAAAAGTTTAGCATCGATTTTGACGTGGTTCCTCAAGTGGTACCGTGATTATTCATAATAAATAATTTGTTGAAAATTTAGTGAGGAACCCGTCAGTACTAGATTCAACTCGATATGTTGATTGGTTCCGGAGATATTCAATCAAATGTAGGACGTTGTCATTTTTCCCCAAGAAAGTTTAGGCTTTGATTTTGACGTGGTTCCTCAAGTAGTACCGTGATTATTCATATCAAATAATTTGTTGAAAATTTAGTGAGGAACCCGTCAGTACCAAATTCAACTCGATATGTTGATCAGTTCCGGAGATATTCAATCAAATGCAGGACGTTGTTTAATTTTTATAATATAGGTATAGATTATAACAAAATCCTGCACTTACCCTTCATCAGTTGCTGCTTGACTTGCTGCTGCACAGCGGTGAGTTGCTGCGGCGTAAAGTCAGCCCCTTGCAGTCCTTGCAGGACGATTCTTGGCCCTTGAGGTGTTTGTATGACTTGCGCAGTCACACATTTTATGACTGTTCCTGCTGGTTGTCCCGCGAGCAAGTGCTCCATTGTTGCCTTGTCGATTTGATTGTCCTGTTGCTGCTGCGGTGGTGCAGCAGGTTTGGACGGCGTAGGCTGTGGTTGTGCTACTGGCGCTGGTTTCACCGGCTAAATTCAAACAGATACTTACATAGACAGAGGTTATACAGGGTGACCCAGTTTTACCCGGCAATATTCTGTTTTATTCTGAAAGACCACAAAATGTCCTCTCCGACCATGACAAAAACCACTCAAACAATTGAGGTGTCCATTTGCTTTTGTAAACTCCAAATTTTAGTAGTTTTGATTAGTAGATTCTAAATATTAGGTTGAAGGTTTTTATATTGAACCGCTACCTAAATTGGACCACATTACATTTTCCCAAAAATAAACAAGTCCCAAATCATCCGGCAACACTGTACCATACCTTAATCACATAGTGCTACGTTTCACCATGTAATGAAGGTATGGTGCAGTGTTGCCAGATGATTTGGGACTTGTTCAGTTTCAGGGTCCAATTTGGGCGGCAGTTCAATATAGGCAACCTTCCAATATTGCCGGATAAAACTGTATAATATCAAATCAAAAAAATCCAGAAATTATACAAATAATCATCTTCCTTTGAACATACCGTAGTTTTACTGGCAACAGGCCTAGCAGGAACATTCTGCGTAATACTGCCAGGCGTTAGCTGCGCAATAACCTGCGCCTGATTATTCCCCGTAGGCCTGATCAGCACTTGTTGCCCATTAACCGTGGCCACTTGCAACTTCCCCGAAGCCAACTGCTGCGCCAAATTGGGGTTGCTCACCACAATTTGATTGGTAATCAACTGTTGCCCACCCTGTGTCGATATAACCTGATTGGGCCCCACCACCACTTGCGGCGCAGCACTAGTTTTGGGCGATGCAGTCGTTTTCACCAAAGGCGGCTTGGTCACAGGTTGCGCCGGCAGCGGCCGCAACGTTGCCATCTTGGGACCTGCGTTGGAAACAGGAACGGCCGGTTTAATAACGGGCTTATTCGGTGTTGCCGGTTGCGAATTTGTCGTCAAAACTTGCAGTTTACCGTCGGGAAATTGGACGAGTTGTTGGCCGGGCATGAGGCCTTTGACGGTAATGCGACCGTCGGGTGTGCGCATTATTTGCACGCGTTGCGGATCTTTAGTTGGCGTTGCTGCCGTTGGTTGGGGCGCTGGTTGTACGGCTGATGAAGACGATAAATATAGAAACACGCCTAACCAATGATCATAGCCAACACCAAGGTTAGTATAGAATAGTTTGTCCAATTAGTTTTCCGATCTATGCGTGACGTTATTTGTTGAAAGTCTCCATGCAAAAACAGAAATAGGACAGTTTTTGTGGATTTACGGGGCGGTTTTTCATGAAATCTTTGAATATCCATTATTATACAGGTAGTGCCAGTTGAATGAACCTAGGTTCGCAGAAATTTAATGTTTCCTCCATTATAAATTCTCTAGCAGTTCACAATAGTTATTTACGTTACTAAGACGGTAAATGACTTTTAAAACTTCGAATCAAGATGTTTATGGACGAGGCGACGAAGAAGCCTAGTCCGGAATTTCTTGACGAGTAGTTCAATCACGTTTCGTTTCATACTGTGAAATTTTTTTTTAATCGGTTCATGAGAAAACTTGCTTTCTTATTATCAAAGCACACATTGAGAGGGCGGTGATGGCAGTCCGTCTCACAATCTTACCATGAGATGGCACCAGTCAAACCATGTGACCACTTAGGTAATATAAATAGGTTACTAATGTTAGCAATATTTTTTGTCAAGTTATTATTTAAAATCATGAGATGGCGCCAGCCAAACCATGCTACTGATGAAGGAGCTCCAAAAAAAGTTCAACTATCCACAGTATAAGAGAATGGGGAACTTGCCCGAAAAATTAAATCGATTTTTTTTTATTGCAAACAGAAGAACATCGCAAAAAAATCGATACGTATTTTTTTATTTCGTTCAAATATGATTTTTCCAATAGTTATTCAAGTTTAGAGTTCTGTATATATAGATATACTGAGCATGGTGTTCCAATGCTATGACGTCATAACATTGCTATTTCAGCACACTTCAAAGCGTTATATCTCCGTCAATTTTCGACTTACAACAAAAAGAAAAAATACGAGTCTCCTTATTTTTCATGGACTTTCGAATTCAGCAATAAAAAAAAATTGATGCAAGTTCCCCATTGGACATTTTTTGGAACTCCTTCATAATGTCACTCTACCCTGAAGAAAAACTCGATAAACATGCATCTAATGCAATTTCATAGTCTTTGATGATGCAAAGTGTCATTTAGCGGAGTAGTGAAGTAAATGTTTATTACAGTCTCTGATGATGTAAAGTCTCATTTACCAGACTGGTTACCGGTTCGGTAAATGATACTTTACGTTACAGTATAAAATAAAATAATCTTTCATTATTCATAGGTGAAACTACTTTAATTTAATTGTCTAGTACTTTGGTTCTTTGTTTTTTTTTTGTTAATTTGGTACTTTGGTGGTTTGACTCTTTGATACTTGGTTCTTTGATTCTCTAGTACTTTGGTTCTTTGGCTTTTTGGCACTTTGGTTTTTTAGCTCTTTGGTACTTTGGCTTTTTGGTAATTTGATACTTGGTTCAAGATTTTCTAGTACTTTGGTTAAGAGCTTTTTGGTACTTTGGTTGTTTGGTTCTTTGGCTTTTTGGTACTTTGATACTTGATTTTTTGATTCTATGGTACTTTGGTTTTTGGGTATTTTGTTTCTTTGGCTCTCTGGTACTTTGCACTTTGGTTCTTTACTCTAAAGTACCTTGGTTCTTGGGTACCTTGATACGTTCGTTGGTTGCAACTTTGCTAATTTGGCTCGGTGGTACTATAGTACTCTGGGTTTTTTGGTAGTCTGTTTCTTTGGTACTTTGGCTCTTTGGTTCTTTGATTTCCTGGTAATGTGGAATTTTGTTCCTTTGATTATTTGGTACTTTGGTTCTTTGATTTAATCTTGCTGAAGAACCAAAGTGCCAAATTAGCAAAGATCCCACTAACCTAGGTATAAAAGTACCAAATAATCAAAGAACGAGAAAGACAAAGTACCAAAGAACCAAAAAACCGAAGAACAAGACTACCAAAGACTCAAAGTACCTACCAAAGAACCAGAGTACCAAAGAGTCAAAGTAACGGAGAACTAGAGTACCAAATTACCAGAAAACCAGCGTACCAAAGAGCCGAAGTACTGAAGGAACAAAGTAACAACGAGCCAAAGTACCACAAAACCAAAGAACCAAAGTACTCAAATGCCAAAGAACTAAGTACCAAAGTATCAAAAAAGCAAAGTGACAAAAAGCCAAAGAACTCAAGGTCCAGGGACCACAGAGCCAAAGTACCAACGATCCAATCAATCAAAGTACTGAAGTTCCAAAATATCAAAGACCCAAAGAATCAATGTACGAAAGAACCAAAAACCCAAACAATCAAAAAATCAAAGAACCAATGAAACACAAAACAAAACCACCTATCCTCTCACACCAGTTGATCAAAATCAATCCAACAATCCCATTTATTTCCTGTTAAAATATACAGGGTGTTTCATTAATATTGCGGAAAAATTCAGGAGGAGTTTTCCCACTTGAAAATAAGAAGAAAACTTCCTTTAAACATGTGTCCGGAAATGCTTCGTAACATCGACTATTTTTTTTTTATAGTCAATGGCATCATTACAAAGCTACAAGGTGTTGAAGTTTTATTTTTATTTTTGTTTTTTCTAAATAGTATTTGCACTTATATCGATATTCAACAAATGACGACACACCTTCCCCCTTCCGTCTGTCTCACCTTAGCTACGAGCCCACCTATTATATTTCTAGTAACCTTGAACCACCAACTTACCTGCAGGTTGTTGTTGTTGTTGTTGCACCACCTGCTGCACCGCCTGAATTTGTTGTCCGCTGCTCGTCTGCAACTTTATCAAATTTTGCTGCATGTTGTTGGGCCTGGGCTTGGGTACCAAATTGGCAGCAGTACTGGACACCACTCTTGTTGTGGTACCATCAGGCCCCTTGCCCATCAAAATCCGTTGCCCGGCTATTTTGTTGTTGGACGTTAGCAGAGAAGTTAGGGTGTTTTTACCGCTGACTACCGCTTGCGAGGCGGTGATATTTTTCACTATTTTCACCGTTCCGTCCGCTGATGTTACTACGAACAAAAATATACCGTTGGCAAAGGAGGCCGATTTTTACGTAAAACTGATAAAAATCCCAAAATGAAATGACCACGACATCTATAATCAACCCCTACCTTTCGGTTGTATCGGTTTAAGTGGAGCGGTGCTAGTAGTCGTACTAGTTGCCACACTAGCGATGCTAGTAGTGGTTGCCGTTGCTTTTAAAAGGGAAAAAACCAGTCTTAATCCGTGCGTTTGAATTGAAACAGACTTATATTGTATATATATATTATATATATATATATATATATATATAAAGGACTTTAGTACTTACTCTGTGCAGTTGCACCCAACTCGATGGCATTCTTCACATTTAAGGACTTCACCTCCAGAGCGCGCTTTTGTTGGTGGGCGGCGCGCTGTATGCGCAGTTGTTGCTCCATCTTCTCCTTAATCTCCTCGGGCGTGGCTTTGTTGGTGACCGCCACCTTGCTCGGCTCCAACGTTTCGGAGGCGGTTTGGACGGGCCGGGGAGGCGGCAAGTTGCCCGTCCGACTCCTAGTGACAACTTGCTGATTAACCTTTTCGATCCTGCGCAAAACGAACACGCGAACGGACAAGCTGTTAGTTTTTCGGGGGCGATATTACGTGCTGTGGTGGGGGTGTATGTCCATTATTTATACAGGGCTTAGGTGGAATGAACAATTCGAGTTTTAAAGTTAAAAAATTCATCAACAAAATTTTATCGAATGGCGTTGGATTCATTCAATTCGGTCAATCTGTTCAAAAGTTATCGCATTTTTTGGAAGATTTAAAAATTCAAAAAAAATTATATTCTGGATTGCGTCAAATTTCGTAGAGATAAAAATTCACAAAAAAAAAACGAAGAAAAAATTCCCTTCAAAATGGAGTAGGATTTATTCAATTCGGTGGATCCGTTTGAAAGTTATAGCATGTTTTGGGAAGATTTAAAAATTTAAAAAAAAAAAATATAATCTGGATTGCGTCAAAATTCACTCCGTTCAAAAGTTATCGCATTTTTTGGTTGATTTTTTTTTTTTTATAAATTGAATATTTGAACTGCGTGAAAATTCGTAGAGATAAAAATTTACAAAAATTCATGGAGAAAGAAGATTGAATTCCTTTCAAAATAGCGTAGGATTTATTCAATTCGGTAGATCCGTTCAAAAGTTATAGCATGTTTTGGGAAGATTTAGAAGAAAAATATAATCTGGATTGCGTCAAAATTCGTAGAGATAAAAAATCACAAAAATTCATGAAGAAAGAAGATTCCGGTGGCGTCCAGGGGGACAGTTTCACGAATAAAATTGAAAAAAAAATGTGCGCCACTGGCTTTTTTTACAAATTTTTTATTTTTTTTAGATAGAGCTGCTAAAAATATAACTTTTATATCTCTAGATATTTTGTCATATTTTTCTTTATTTTCGCGGAAACAAATCAAAACCACTTCATTGCACGTCAAAAAATTGCTAAAATAAAGTGGTTTTTATTTTTTTGTCGAAAACGAAGAAAGATACGAAAAAATTTCTGGAGATAAGAAAGTTTGATTTTCATCAGCTTCATCTGAAAAAAATATAAAATTTCCAGAAAAAGTCAGTGGCGAACATTTTTCGTCAATTTTATTCGTGAATCTCTCCGTCGGGACGCCACTGGAATAATTACCATCTAGTTAGTGCTAATTAGGAGTCTTCTTACAATTAAAAATTTTGCCAAAATTCAACAAAATCGGCAAAATGATTTTTGAGATATTTATAATGACTTCCATTTTTTCCCTATCTCAAAAACCAGACTATTTGGGAAACATGTTCAATACTTTTTCTTCTTAAATTTGGGACAGGAAAGTATATTTGGAATCAAGGTCTATCATTATGTAAGTAATACCCTGTATACTAAATTGGGTTGAAATTTGTAGAGATAAAAATTCACAAAAATTCATGAGGAAAGAAGATCGAATTCCCTTCAAAATGGCGCAAAACTCATTCAATTCGGTCATTTCGTTCAAAAGTTATAGCGCTCTAAAGTTTAAAAAAATGTCAAAAAACCGAATATTCTCAATCTCTTAGAAATCTTCAGAGATAAAAAAAAATTACAAAACTTCATGAAGTTTGATCAAATTCCTCACAAAATGACACAAAAACCATCAAAATCAATGGACCGATTTTCAAAAATTATTTCTTTTTTATAAAAAAGTATGGAATTAAAATTTTTCCACACAACTTATCGAGAATAAATCTGCGCCATTTTGTTTGCAAAACATGTAACTTTCTGGTTATCAAAAAAAAATCCTTCCTATTAAAATCAAGTAAGACGCAACCCAAACCCTGTATAAAAGGACAATTCAAAAATAATGTCGTGCACGCAACATTGCTTTTAAATCAATATGTGTAACCATGCATCATTGTGCCCTAAACCTAAACTCACCTCTCGCCATACTGCTTAATCTCCCACAACTCCAGCCGTTCCTCATCAACCCACTCCTCCGACACTTGCGGGTCCATGGACTGCGGCGACTCTGGCCGCTTCCGCTTCCTCAACCCGCTCCGTATAGATGTCACCTCGCGCACCGTCTTGGGCAACTCCAACGGAATCACCACCTTCCTCCTCAAATACTGGGTTTTCTCCATAAACTGCCCCACATGGCGGTGCTTCAACAATTCCAGAGACAAAATTTCTGTTTCAGTTGTAATTTGATGTTTCCCCTCTGCGTTGGGTGGTTTAGTTTGCATATCATCCCATCGTAAACAGGACCATAAAATGCGCAGCTGCACCGCCGATGCTGCCAAGGATTTTAGATTAACCGTCCGATAAATCCAGCAGGTTTTAAATAAGGGCCGGGCACAAGGATAGGGCCAGATTTGGTTATTTTGTTTGGCCAGCATGTTGAAACCTGGCGCTTGTAGACGACCGGCGCATCGTGCCAGTTTACGGCACTCGTGAGGGGGCAGCACAAACAAACTACTCACACCCTTCCTTACTTGGAAACTGCTAGGACGTGGGTACTTAATTTGTTTTTTTTTACGACGCAAATCCACCTGAGTTGGCAGTTTTTTCAGGAATATTTTACCCATTGTTGAGGATGATGAATAAATTTTCTCACTCCCATCCTCGGCAGTTTCAGCTTTAACCACCTTTTCCTCGCGTTTATTAATTTTGAAGCCACCAAACCGCCGGTTTTGTTGCGCCACATAATGAATGTTAAGTCCGTTGGTCTTTGTTACGTCAACGTCATCACTGTCAGACTCGGGCTTGGGTTTGACAGATGGCGTGAGGGTCACATCAATGTCCATTGGTTCATCTTTAAGTTCTGAGTCTTTGACCAGTGCTGGCTTATAGACGTTTTGTTTGGACTCGTCTTCGGCATTTTCTGCTGTCAGTACAGCATTTACCAAGTCGTTGCACATGGACTTGTCGTCTTTGACAGGTGCTTTCAATGTCTGTTCTAAAATTGAAGGCTTTTTGCCTTTGAGCGGGGTGGCCATGTTTGCTTTTCTCAATAGAGTGAGCAATTCTCTGCGAATGCGCACTCGCTGCATGCACGTGGGTGAGTAACAGTTTACGTCCATAGTATGTCCATTGGACACAATACAACCCCGAGAGTAACACTGAAAGTCCTTGGCTAGTTTGGACACAGACGCATACTGAGTGCGCAACACATGAATGCGCTTGGCAATATTACTGAGCATTTCCCGATTAACTGTAGTGGTTTCAGGTCGTGGACCATCATCAGGTTCTTCGTCTTTAACCCCCGCTTTGCCCTGCGCAATCTTGCGCTCCTCCATTAGCTTCAGTTGTAATCTACGTGCCAACAATTCATCTAACGTCCCTTTTTTGGCCACTTTGGGGTATAAAAGTCGTCCCGGTGTTGTCAGGGCGCGCGATACATCAATTTCCTCAAACGCCTCGCACATGGGAATAATTTCAATATCGCGCAGCACTTCCGGGAAGGTTTCCTCGATTTTCTTGTCCAAATCACTCACACTGCCATTAAGTTTATTTATTAAAAACCGATACATGTTGGGGCTTAACGAAACGATTTTTTTCAACCCCTGTTTGTCTTTGATTTGCAACATAAACCGCTGGGGGTCGCCACTTAGTCCTAGCTTAGTTGAGTCAACCAAACGTAAATTACGCGGTAGTCTAATCCACAACCACCCCCATCTTCCATGTATTCGATACTCTTCTCCTTTTTGCTTCCACAATTGATGTTTAAAGCTAATGGTGTATTTGACGTAGCTGCTTATAATCAACCTATTACGCTCTTCCTCTTCTTCCCGATCTTTCTTCTCGCGTTTTTCCATCTTTTTCCTTTCCTCCCGCTCCTGTGATGTTATTCTACAAAGTTTTGTATGTCCCAACTGGTCATGCCAGACATTGGCAAAACACACAGGCTTGATGCAGGCCTGTAAGACAATCAACGCCTTGCCAAAGTCAGGAGGACTTTGACAACCCCCCACTATGGTGAGCCACTGTTTACGCACCAATTGCCAATTAGGGTGCATAAAAGGGGACGGAACTTGCTGTTCTAGCTGCAAAATAGAGTGGCGCAGCGTGTTCATCATTAGAACTTTACTCCCATTAGTCCCGCCCACCCATTTAAACTCTGACGCTGGCGTAAGCGAAAACTTATGCGATAGATGGCGCTTTTTATCGCGTTCCTCATTCCGTTGTGGCTTATTTAACGCTATTATGTTGGTAGTGAACTGATTTACGTAGCTTTTAAACGTATTCTCCATGCCTAATTTGAATAAATACGTTCCACTAGCCATTTGATTGGAACGTAGCCTTGTCAAACGTTCATCCTCCTTTTTGGGAGTTTTTGCTAAAATATCCTCATCCTCACAAGTTTCAACAGTTTCGTTATGATCCACTGATGGTACATCAACGTCCTCGTTCATTTTCGCTAATAGTTCTTCTTTTTCCCGCTTCAGTTCCTCTTCGCGCTCTTTAATTGCCTTCTGCACCACCTGGTGTTCGGCCTCGAAGTATGTTTTTTTATTGGCTCTAAGTTGATTGGTTAACTTTTCAGTCACCTCCATCTGGCGCACTATTTCGTCCTTTATGTCCAACAGGTCGCGGTACAGTTGCGCTTCCATGTCATCCTTGTCAAACCGATTAATTAGTTCGTCCAGGTGAATGGGCATGGAGTAGTACCATAGTTCCCCTTCCATGCTTTCCCTGTAACAACTTTCATGAAAGTACAGGAAATTTCCAATGAGGTGAGGCAAGGGGAATTGAGGAGTAGTTGTTTGAGGGGGATTTTTTTATTGAGAAATGAGGAGGATGGTTTAAGGGGAATTGAATTGAGGGGAATAGGTGGACGCTTAATTACTTGAGTGAGTAGTGTATGAGTAATGAAGTAATGAGAAGGTAAGTAATGGATAAATGAATAGTGAGTGTAGATAAGTAGTGAGTAAGTGAGTAAGTAAGTATTGGGTAAGTGAATAGTGGATAAGTAAGAATTAGGTAAGTGAGTAGTGGGTAAATAACTAGTAGATAAGTAAGTGGTGAGTAAGTGAGTGGCGAGTGAAGAGGTAGTGGGTGAGAAGAAGTAAGCAGTGAGGGTAAGTCAGTAACGGGTAAGTTGGTAATGGGTAGATAAGTGAGTAATGGATCAGTAATTGAGTAATGAGGAAGTGAATATTATGTGAGTAAGTAGTGGGTAAATAAGTGAGTGAAGTGGTGAATAAATATAAGTGAGTAGTGGGTAAGTACCTAAGTGAAGTGATAAGAGAGCAGTGGATTTTTAAAACGTAGATAAACCAAAATTCCACTCTCGTCTTTGTCAGGCTGTTATTTTTGAGCCGCAGTGTATTTTTCAATTAAATTTGGACCAAATCAACTTCAATATGTCCTCTTTTGAATAAAATTAATTTGAAGTTGATATCTTAATTTTAAAGCGAGTTGTGATTTTTTAAATGTAGATTAACTAAAATTCCACTCTCGTCTTTGCCAGGCTGTTATTTTTGAGCCGCAGTGTATTTTTTAATGAAATTTGCACCAAATCAACTTCAATATGTCCTCTTTTGAATAAAATTAATTTGAAGTTGATATTTTAATTTCAAAGCGAGTTGTGATTTTTTAAATGTAGATAAACTAAAATTCCACTCTCGTCTTTGTCAGGCTGTTATTTTTGAGCCGCAGTGTATTTTTCAATTAAATTTGCACCAAATCAACTTCAATATGTCCTCATTTGAATAAAATTAATTTGAAGTTGATATCTTAATTTCAAAGCGAGTTGTGATTTTTTAAATGTAGATAAACCAAAATTCCATTCTCCTCTTTGCCAGGGTGTTATTTTTGAGCCGCAGTGTATTTTTCAATTAAATTTGCACCAAATCAACTTCAATATGTCCTCTTTTGAATAAAATTAATTTGAAGTTGATATCTTAATTTTAAAGCGAGTTGTGATTTTTTAAATGTAGATTAACTAAAATTCCACTCTCGTCTTTGCCAGGCTGTTATTTTTGAGCCACAGTGTATTTTTTAATGAAATTTGCACCAAATCAACTTCAATATGTCCTCTTTTGAATAAAATTAATTTGAAGTTGATATCTTAATTTCAAAGCGAGTTGTGATTTTTTAAATGTAGATAAACTAAAATTCCACTCTCGTCTTTGTCAGGCTGTTATTTTTGAGCCACAGTGTATTTTTTAATGAAATTTGCACCAAATCAACTTCAATATGTCCTCTTTTGAATAAAATTAATTTGAAGTTGATATCTTAATTTCAAAGCGAGTTGTGATTTTTTAAATGTAGATAAACTAAAATTCCACTCTCGTCTTTGTCAGGCTGTTATTTTTGAGCCGCAGTGTATTTTTCAATTAAATTTGCACCAAATCAACTTCAATATGTCCTCATTTGAATAAAATTAATTTGAAGTTGATATCTTAATTTCAAAGCGAGTTGTGATTTTTTAAATGTAGATAAACCAAAATTCCATTCTCCTCTTTGCCAGGGTGTTATTTTTGAGCCGCAGTGTATTTTTCAATTGAATTTGCACCAAATCAACTTCAATATGTCCTCTTTTGAATAAAATTAATTTGAAGTTGATATCTTAATTATTTCAAAGCGAGTTGTGATTTTTTAAATGTAGATGAACCAAAATTCCACTCTCGTCTTTGTCAGGCTGTTATTTTTGAGCCGCAGTGTATGTTTCAATAAAATTTGCACCAAATCAACTTCAAAATGTCCTCTTTTGAATAAAATTAATTTGAAGTTGATATCTTAATTTCAAAGCGAGTTGTGATTTTTTAAATGTAGATTAACTAAAATTCCACTCTCGTCTTTGTCAGGCTGTTATTTTTGAGCCACAGTGTATTTTTTAATGAAATTTGCACCAAATCAACTTCAATATGTCCTCTTTTGAATAAAATTAATTTGAAGTTGATATCTTAATTTCAAAGCGAGTTGTGATTTTTTAAATGTAGATAAACTAAAATTCCACTCTCGTCTTTGTCAGGCTGTTATTTTTGAGCCACAGTGTATTTTTTAATGAAATTTGCACCAAATCAACTTCAATATGTCCTCTTTTGAATAAAATTAATTTGAAGTTGATATCTTAATTTCAAAGCGAGTTGTGATTTTTTAAATGTAGATAAACTAAAATTCCACTCTCGTCTTTGTCAGGCTGTTATTTTTGAGCCGCAGTGTATTTTTCAATTAAATTTGCACCAAATCAACTTCAATATGTCCTCATTTGAATAAAATTAATTTGAAGTTGATATCTTAATTTCAAAGCGAGTTGTGATTTTTTAAATGTAGATAAACCAAAATTCCATTCTCCTCTTTGCCAGGGTGTTATTTTTGAGCCGCAGTGTATTTTTCAATTAAATTTGCACCAAATCAACTTCAATATGTCCTCTTTTGAATAAAATTAATTTGAAGTTGATATCTTAATTATTTCATAGCGAGTTGTGATTTTTTAAATGTAGATGAACCAAAATTCCACTCTCGTCTTTGTCAGGCTGTTATTTTTGAGCCGCAGTGTATTTTTCAATAAAATTTGCACCAAATCAACTTCAAAATGTCCTCTTTTGAATAAAATTAATTTGAAGTTGATATCTTAATTTCAAAGCGAGTTGTGATTTTTTAAATGTAGATTAACTAAAATTCCACTCTCGTCTTTGCCAGGCTGTTATTTTTGAGCCGCAGTGTATTTTTTAATGAAATTTGCACCAAATCAACTTCAATATGTCCTCTTTTGAATAAAATTAATTTGAAGTTGATATCTTAATTTCAAAGCGAGTTGTGATTTTTTAAATGTAGATGAACCAAAATTCCACTCTCGTCTTTGCCAGGCTGTTATTTTTTAGCCGCAGTGTATTTTTCAATAAAATTTGCACTAAATCAACTTCAATATGTCCTCTTTTGAATAAAATTAATTTGAAGTTGATATCTTCATTTCAAAGCGAGTTGTGATTTTTTAAATGTAGATAAACTAAAATTCCACTCTCGTCTTTGTCAGGCTGTTATTTTTGAGCCGCAGTGTATTTTTCAATTAAATTTGCACCAAATCAACTTCAATATGTCCTCATTTGAATAAAATTAATTTGAAGTTGATATCTTAATTTCAAAGCGAGTTGTGATTTTTTAAATGTAGATTAACTAAAATTCCACTCTCGTCTTTGCCAGGCTGTTATTTTTGAGCCGCAGTGTATTTTTTAATGAAATTTGCACCAAATCAACTTCAATATGTCCTCTTTTGAATAAAATTAATTTGAAGTTGATATCTTAATTTCAAAGCGAGTTGTGATTTTTTAAATGTAGATGAACCAAAATTCCACTCTCGTCTTTGTCAGGCTGTTATTTTTGAGCCGCAGTGTATTTTTCAATAAAATTTGCACCAAATCAACTTCAAAATGTCCTCTTTTGAATAAAATTAATTTGAAGTTGATATCTTAATTTCAAAGCGAGTTGTGATTTTTTAAATGTAGATTAACTAAAATTCCACTCTCGTCTTTGCCAGGCTGTTATTTTTGAGCCGCAGTGTATTTTTTAATGAAATTTGCACCAAATCAACTTCAATATGTCCTCTTTTGAATAAAATTAATTTGAAGTTGATATCTTAATTTCAAAGCGAGTTGTGATTTTTTAAATGTAGATGAACCAAAATTCCACTCTCGTCTTTGTCAGGCTGTTATTTTTGAGCCGCAGTGTATTTTTCAATAAAATTTGCACCAAATCAACTTCAAAATGTCCTCTTTTGAATAAAATTAATTTGAAGTTGATATCTTAATTTCAAAGCGAGTTGTGATTTTTTAAATGTAGATTAACTAAAATTCCACTCTCGTCTTTGCCAGGCTGTTATTTTTGAGCCGCAGTGTATTTTTTAATGAAATTTGCACCAAATCAACTTCAATATGTCCTCTTTTGAATAAAATTAATTTGAAGTTGATATCTTAATTTCAAAGCGAGTTGTGATTTTTTAAATGTAGATGAACCAAAATTCCACTCTCGTCTTTGCCAGGCTGTTATTTTTTAGCCGCAGTGTATTTTTCAATAAAATTTGCACTAAATCAACTTCAATATGTCCTCTTTTGAATAAAATTAATTTGAAGTTGATATCTTGATTTTAAAGCGAGTTGTGATTTTTTAAATGTAGATTAACTAAAATTCCACTCTCGTCTTTGCCAGGCTGTTAGTTTTGAGCCGCAGTGTATTTTTTAATGAAATTTGCACCAAATCAACTTCAATATGTCCTCTTTTGAATAAAATTAATTTGAAGTTGATATCTTAATTTCAAAGCGAGTTGTGATTTTTTAAATGTAGATTAACTAAAATTCCACTCTCGTCTTTGCCAGGCTGTTATTTTTGAGCCGCAGTGTATTTTTTAATGAAATTTGCACCAAATCAACTTCAATATGTCCTCTTTTGAATAAAATTAATTTGAAGTTGATATCTTAATTTCAAAGCGAGTTGTGATTTTTTAAATGTAGATGAACCAAAATTCCACTCTCGTCTTTGTCAGGCTGTTATTTTTGAGCCGCAGTGTATTTTTCAATAAAATTTGCACCAAATCAACTTCAAAATGTCCTCTTTTGAATAAAATTAATTTGAAGTTGATATCTTAATTTCAAAGCGAGTTGTGATTTTTTAAATGTAGATTAACTAAAATTCCACTCTCGTCTTTGCCAGGCTGTTATTTTTGAGCCGCAGTGTATTTTTTAATGAAATTTGCACCAAATCAACTTCAATATGTCCTCTTTTGAATAAAATTAATTTGAAGTTGATATCTTAATTTCAAAGCGAGTTGTGATTTTTTAAATGTAGATGAACCAAAATTCCACTCTCGTCTTTGCCAGGCTGTTATTTTTGAGCCGCAGTGTATTTTTCAATAAAATTTGCACTAAATCAACTTCAATATGTCCTCTTTTGAATAAAATTAATTTGAAGTTGATATCTTAATTTTAAAGCGAGTTGTGATTTTTCAAATGTAGATAAACCAAAATTCCACTCAGTTTTTCTTCAATATGTCCTCTTGAAATAGAATTTATTTGAAGTTGATATCTTCGCGATCAAAGAAGTTGTGGTTTATCTACATTTTGAAAATCAGTGGATACGGAAGTAGTGGGTAAGTAAAAAGTGAATAGGTAACAATATTGTAAGGTTTACATTCCGATTTGCCAAATGGGAATCATATGCCACCATCTACATTGAATTTGTATTCAAATTCAATGTGGATGGTACCATAATGATTCCAGTTTGACAAGCGGAAATCTGTCCACTTCGAAGTTGAATTGAATGTAACTCAGGCATATTTATAAAACTTACACAAATATCCGTCTGCACAAAAAGTAGTACTTCCTGCCGTGTCTGTCATAACCTATAGGTTCCTGTCGAGATAGTTGCCCTTGTTTCTCCACGTCCAGAACGCAATCGACCACTCCAGAGACCCGGTGTGATCGACATATGCCGCATTGCCAATCCTCCTCGGGTACGTTGATTAAGGGGGGATCTGTGCACTCCAAATGGTACACTGCAGGACAGGTTTCGCAGCATAGCAGGTCGCCCAGTTTGTGGCACACTCTGCAGTGGTCGTCGTAATGCATAGGCACTGGAAGAGAGGGTGTTGGTCTAGTTGGTGGTCAAATTTCAAGTTGATATCATAGAAACAATAGGTGATAATGAAAGTCAAAGTTGAGTTTGATACATAAAAGTATTGTCGACCAAAATGTTTATAACTTTGTTTCTCCAGCGAATTTTCCTATAAAACTCCCCAACTTTATTCCATATACTTTACTTTCCTTTTTCCTTCATAGCAAAATTTCAAGTTGATATCACAAAAACAATGGGAGATAATTTTCGTAGAAGTCGTCTTATTGCTGACAAAAATGTTCATTATTTTGTTTAGCTTACATTTTTTTCATGAAACTCACCAGATATACCCGGAATATTTTTTCCTATACTGTGACCAAATTTCAAGTTGATATCTCAGCAATAATTACCGTCTAGGAAAATCATTATAAAAAATAAACCTGACAAAAATGTTTGTAATTTTGTTTCTCCAACGATTTTTTTGCTGAAATTCACCAGACTTATTCAGGATACTTTGTTCTACTCAACCTGCCAAATTTCAAGTTGATATCTCAGAAACAATTGAAGATAATGTTCCTTAAAGTTCCTTAAGAGTTATTGCGTAAATTCTAGAGGAAATTATCAAAGTAACCAATAGGAAATTGTGAATAAATCCCTAAATTTTGGAGGAATTTTGATCAAATTTTCCACACATTTTGATGAATTAATGGAGCAAGTTGTGTGAAAATTTCAGCTCGATAACTCACATTTGAAGGAGTTATTGCGTAAATTTTAGGGGAAAATTATCAAAGTAACCAACAGAAAATTGTGAATAAATCCCTAAATTTTTGAGGAATTTCAATCAAATTTTCCACACATTTTGATGAATTAATGGAGCAAGTTGTGTGAAAATTTCAGCTCGATAACTCACATTTGAAGGGAGTTATTGCGTAAATTTTAGGGGAAAATTATCAAAGTAACCAACAGAAAATTGTGAATAAATCCCTAAATTTTGGAGGGATTTTGATCAAGTTTCCACACATTTTCAGGAATTAATGGAGCAAGTTGTGTGAAAATTTCAGCTCGATAACTCACATTTGAAGGGAATTATTGCGTAAATTTTAGGGGAAAATTATCAAAGTAACCAACAGAAAATTGTGAATAAATCCCTAAATTTTGGAGGAATTTTGATCAAGTTTCCACACATTTTCAGGAATTAATGGAACAAGTTGTGTGAAAATTTCAGCTCGATAACTCACATTTGAAGGGAATTATTGCGTAAATTTTAGGGGAAAATTATCAAAGTAACCAACAGAAAATTGTGAATAAATCCCTAAATTTTGGAGGAATTTTGATCAAGTTTCCACACATTTTCAGGAATTAATGGAACAAGTTGTGTGAAAATTTCAGCTCGATAACTCACATTTGAAGGGAGTTATTGCGTAAATTTTAGGGGAAAATTATCAAAGTAACCAACAGAAAATTGTGAATAAATCCCTAAATTTTTGAGGAATTTCAATCAAATTTTCCACACATTTTCAGGAATTAATGGAGCAAGTTGTGTGAAAATTTCAGCTCGATAACTCACATTTGAAGGGAGTTATTGCGTAAATTTTAGGGGAAAATTATCAAAGTAACCAACAGAAAATTGTGAATAAATCCCTAAATTTTGGAGGAATTTCAATCAAATTTTCCACACATTTTCAGGAATTAATGGAGCAAGTTGTGTGAAAATTTCAGCTCGATAACTCACATTTGAAGGGAGTTATTGATTGCGTAAATTTTAGGGGAAAATTATCAAAATAACCGCAAATTGTGAATAAATCCAGATAAATCTCTAAATTTTTGAGGAATTTTAATGAATTTTTCCACACATTTTGAGAAATGAAGGGAACAACTTTTGTGGAAATTTCAACTCAATAACTCAATTTTAAAGGGATTTATTGCGTAGATTCCAATCTGGAATCATTAAAATAACCAATTCCAAGTAAATATACCTACCAAAATGATGGATATTTTCAGTTTAAGTTAAGAGTCAGTCTGGAAAAAAATTATTTTCTGTTAAATCTTTAATAAAAACATTTCTTATCTTAGTTTCTATTATAAACAAAGTAAGTAATTAATCAAATTTTCAACAACTTTTTACAAATTCAATCTGCTTATCATTTTTGTAAACTCTTATGGCTAAACAAACAACATAAAATACCTGTAAAACCCTGCAGGAATCTGTGATAAAATAAATAATCACCAAGTCCACTCACCTTCACTCAGCAAATCCTCCCTAACCGGATTGGTGATCAAAAACTGATCGGTCAAAAACTGCAAAACCGCCACCCTATCCTGCAACCCAGTAAACGGATATTCCGACCCGCTCAGAATCTTCAACACGTTCTGATCGAAACTCTTGTCACTTTCCAAATACGCCCTCAGAACCTCCGGATACGTTACATTGTCAATCAAATACACCGCAATATTAACACTGTCTTTCTGATCCAACGGGCCAAAATGTGTTTGTTGCGAATCATCCTCTCTGAGCAAGGCTTTGAGCAACATTATATGCACCTCAGAGAGTAAACTGCTCTGATCCTCGCACATTAAGGCGGCACAGAAGTCCTCGAGACGAAAGGGGCTCAATCGGACTAGGTTTTTAAAGTGGCGCAGCACCTCGTAGATGCTCAGAACCTCCATGATGTGCTCCTTAGGCACGAGGAGATCATCAGATGACTGGGGTAATTGTAACAAAGGGACATCGCGGTTTTGCAGCCATAGAGGCTCAGGAGTTGGCTGTATGTTCAGGAATTTACGTGGGGTTCCACTGGCAGTACTGAAGCTGCTCAGCGAGAAATCACTGTCACTACTCGCAGCTATTGAGTCGATATCACTGTCACTTAACCCCTCGTCCAAGTCACTTTTATCACTTTCATCCCCAAAGTCCGAGCCATAATGATAGTCTGACTCTTGATAGTCATAATTTGCGTTGTAGTTTCTCCGTTGATAGGCCGAGCCTGCATAGCCTGTTTTCCTGGACCGATGGGAGCCCCTTATTCGGTTGCTGCTCCTGCGGCTTTCCTCCTGAGGCGATGCCGCTCGTGATCCTGTTGGCGTATTTTGCGGCGATTCACGGTTTAAATTCAACAAATATTTCGGCTTTTTCATCAGATGGTATTGGAATTTTTTCTGCCGCTCCGCCACCTGCACCTTGGGGGGGCGTCCCCGTTTCTTTGCCCCTCTCGTTGACATTTTACACACGTGGTTTACAACAACAAACTTGTGTATACAAATACGATTGTCAAAAAATGCAAAATCAGAACTCGTTCGCCATACTAGACTATTGTACGTCACGTGACGCTGGGGAAAATTTCACGTTTCAGTCATTATTCAGTAAATTGTTGATAAACAGGGGTGGATTAGACAGGGGGCCCACACTCCCGAAGGGTTTCACCATAAAAAAATCGTTCAAAATAGTGGGTGACGCGTACGCGAAACCGAAATTCTTATTGCTAATGGCATCGAGCGTTCCTATTGGTCGAATGGCAACGCCGCCATGACAACTTGCAACATTTTTTCAAAATTTCACTCGCACTCACTCGATTTGGTCACCCATGTAAAAATCTCAGCCCCGCGACACCAGTCATGCAAAATTAACACGAAAATTTGCACAAAATTCCGGAAATTCACGGCAACTAACGCGAAACGAGGCGTTTGGTTTACAAGCTTGTTGACAAATGCCTAATATTGGTGATAGATGTCGCCTACGTCAGAAATTCGATAAATTTCATTTTTTACGGCAAACTCCTGGAAATTGAGGAGAAATTCGGAAATTTCATGCATAATATCGATTTTTGCTGATGAAAATTTTGCATCCCTGCATTAATTGTTGTAGTTTTTAACAATGTTGCATAATACTTCCGGCGCAGAAGCGCCAAAAGCGGAAAGAGAGATAGACGATCTGTCAGTTAAGGAACATGGCTGCCATTCCATGGGCGTACTAATTTTTAATCCAACAAAATTTGATATAAAAAGGAGTGGCTGAATTACACTATTATGTATAACCACGTCGGATAAGAATTCATCATTAAATTACAAAACGTTCGTGAGTTGTACACCACGCATAGATAAATATACGATATAAATATTTTTTATCTATGTATACGATATTCCGATTAAATCTGGAGGATTTGATTCAAACAAATCATTGTAGACAAGAAATTATAAAAAAAAAATCAGCAACCGACTGAGCTCATTTAGTGACCTGATTCTCCTATTATCAACTTGAAATTTGGCCATAGTGTAGAGAGAAGTATTCCAAATGCGTTTGGTGAATTTCATGAAAAAAATCATTTCAGAAACAAAATTATGAATATTTTTATTATAAATGAATTTTCTTGTGTGTTGCACTTGATTCCAGGACGATATATCATTATTTTTAAGATATCAACTTGCAATTTATCCATCAAGTAGGGCAAATAGGTACATATTTCGGATAAATCTAGTGAATTTGATTAAACAATTCGTTACAGAAAAAAAATTAAGAACATTTTTGTCAATAATGCTTTTGTATATAAAGGCGACTCAACTTTGACAAGCTTTATCACCCATAATTTCTGAGATATCACGTTGAAATTTGGCCATCAAGTAGAGCAAATAAATATAACTGGTAAATTTCATCACAAGTTACACACAGGTCTACAAAATGAATCTTTTTAGGAGATATATGTTTTATATTTGATGATTGTTTTTAATGTGGGTTGATTCCAATTTTTTGATCCATTTTAAATTTAGATACAGTTACCTAATTTTCGGAAAAAAGGTCGAAATTGTAAGTCAGACCATAAATAATTTTACTACTTCAATAAAAATAATCGCTATTGGGCTTCACTTCGGAGATATAAGGGGTTGAATTGGAAATTTGATTTTCGATTTTTCCAAATATGTGATTTTTGCAAAAAAAATAATTTTCGCACAAAATTGGTTTTCCGTTTTTTTTTGAGTGAGAAATCATAGTTCCGTATCAGTTTTTATGTAGTACTTGGAAGGCTATTATTATTCATTTTATTTTTAATTTTTTAATTTTTTTTACACCAATTAAGATTTCGATTTGTGAAAAATTGGGATGTGATAGGATAGGATAAAACTAAAGTCAGTTTTGGATTTAGGCAGTCTAAATTAATTAAAAATAGATGTTGGTTCAGAAACATCAATTATTATGCTGTTGACTTGGCGATTATTTTGAGTCAAAACTACGATTATTTGTCAATTTTTCTTGAGTTTTGCTGATTTGCTTGTAATCATTTGTGAGAATAATGCAAAAATCATCAAGATCTTTTATTTTAGTGAAGAAGCCAATCAAGCCATTTTAATCAAAAATTTGGATTTTAGCCACTTACTCGATACCTTCTTTAATATTTGTGATGTTTTTTCAAAACAACACTTGAACAGTGAAAACGAATCCAAAACTGTACAAAACCACAAGAAATACAACAAAAACAGCACATAGCAACAGAAAAACATAAACATAGAGTACCATCACGCATGACCAAAAGGAAAAGGGGACATAAATATGCAAAATGAATGTTATATTTTCTTATGATTGGATTGCGGACCGTATGCGAGAATAAAAATGTCAAATGAAAAAAAAAAAGAAGAAATCGATAAATTGTCGAAATCGAAGCAAGAATTGGTGATCCAAGAAAAAATTATTTTGTCAAGAATGTATTTTCAAAGAGAAAAATCAGTAATTTGGGTATGATAGAAACAAGAGTTCATTATTAACACAAAGAGAACATGATCCGCTTTCTAAGAAAATAGAGGAGAAATTCATAATAAAAAAAAACGAAAATTGGCGCACCAAAAAAATGCAATAATCAATTTTTTTCTATGACTATTCAATAATGATAGATGTATTATACATCCACTTTCTATAGGTTAATGTAACTCGTTACTCATACCAGTGACGTTACTTTCATTACTCAATTGTTTTAACCAATGAAATGTTCCAATGTCATCACTCCACTGTTTTAGAGCCAATCAGAACATTCGACAAAATGTTAACCTTCAAATACATAATTTTGAAACAGCCCATTTGACCGTCCATACTTGTTTTATAGTCATTGTCACAATGTGTTAACAACCTAACCTCACTTTGCGTAAACTAGTCTCGAAAAATGTCGTCCAAATGAAATTAAATATTGGAAAGTTCGCTTCAATTATTGAATAATCATAGAAAAAGTATAGTATTCTACTCGCGAGAAATGGCTATTACTCAGATGAATACGCAAACTTCATCCTCGTGAGCAAAGTGAAAAAATAAAGAAAAAAGGCAAGATAACACTATTGAATTCTCTCAAAATTCACTTGATCCCAATCCGACGTACTTTCACAAATCTCATATAACCCCGGGCATCAATGTTACATTACGTCCCCTAGCCACCCCCATCCCCCATAACCCATAGCCTATGAAAAATCAACATTTTCACAAAAACCATCATGACACAACAAGGGCTTCATAAATAAATAAATCAAGCAATCCTCACATTGTTGTTATTGTTAATTAATAGAAAAACACCCTCTATAACGTAAAATGTTTGTTTTTACTAAAATCGACGGGCGCCACTGTCCGAACACACCTCAAAACAGTTCCAAATCGACCATTTGACAAGCCGAAAAAAAAACTCGAATTTCCATTGCACAACCACAAACCCAAACCGACCGAAAAAATCGCGATAAAATGAAACCCCCAATAAAAATGTACAACCTAAAACCCATAGTGCTGCACAATTTCAACGTGGAATTGCCAAATTGCATGTACAAGCTGCAAAACATTCACACAGCAAAAGTTGGGTCACAGGAACACGTTGCTTTGCCGGTCCAAAAAGTGGATATTTTCGAGCAGGTTAAGCAGTTTTTGCAGGTTTTTCATTGTTATTTTATGTAGTGTTTACTCAAGTTTAGTTTGCAAGTGTTTTGGCGTCATAAAGGGGCTTGTACTCACCGGAATTGGGGAAAATGCGAGGGCCATGATAGCACACTTATCAATTTTTGTGAACAACTGTCAAATACGTGAAATAAGTAGTGAAATGATCCATGGTATTGTTGAGGGGACGTGATTAATGTGGGTTGTTTCACTTGTTTTGTTGGATTAAGGGTGATTGAGGTTTTTGTGGCTTAATTGGCAATTTCTTGCTTGATTTGAGTAAATTTAGCTATTTTGGGCATTTGATCTTTTTCTTTCATCCAGCCAACATTCAATTTGCTACAATTTATTTGATATTGTGATTTTTGCGTCATTATTTACCAAAAAATGAACGTGAAACACTCTTGGATTTACAACAAAATGACGCAAAAATCATCACAATTCCGTATTTTAGTAAAAAGTTAGCACATTTTAAAAGAAAACTGTAAATTTTATTTACTTTATGGCGAGCTTTATTGATTATTTGATCACTCATATCTTCTTTCATTTTTGTGATATTTTGGGGATTTAAGCGCATCAACTATTTTCTACGGCACTTGACATCGCATCACAAATCACCTTGTATATCATTGCCAACGTGTTTTTGTAAAAGTTCAATTATACAGGGTGATTGAGGAAGGTTTTGTCTACAATTTAATTTTTGAAAATTGAAAATCGGTCAACGAATAAAAGCGTGGCGATTTTTCAAAAATTATCAATGAATTTGTTCGGCAGTTGACATCGCATCATGAATCACCCTGTATATCATTGCCAACGTATTTTCGTAAAAGTTCAATTATACAGGGTGATTGAGGAAGGTTTTGTCCAGAATTTGTTTTTTGAAAATTGAAAATCGGTCTACGAATAAAAGCGTGACGATTTTTCAAAAAATTATCAATTATTAATTTGTTCGGCACTTGACATCGCATCATAAATCACCTTGTATATAATTGTCAACGTGTTTTCGTAAAAGTTCATTTATACAGGGTGATTGAGGAAGGTTTTGTCTACAATTTGTTTTTTGAAAATTGAAAATCGGTCTACGAATAAAAGCGTGACGATTTTTCAAAAATTATCAATGAATTTTTTTGGCAGTTGACATCGCATCATGAATCACACTGTATATCATTGCCAACGTATTTTCGTAAAAGTTCAATTATACAGGGTGATTGAGGAAGGTTTTGTCTACAATTTGTTTTTTGAAAATTGAAAATCGGTCTACGAATAAAAGCGTGACGATTTTTCAAAAAATTATCAATTGATTTGTTCGGCACTTTACATCGCATCATAAATCACCTTGTATATAATTGTCAACGTGTTTTCGTAAAAGTTCAATTATACAGGGTGATTGAGGAAGGTTTTGTCTACAATTTGTTTTTTGAAAATTTAAAATCGGTCAAAGAATAAAAGCGTGACGATTTTTCAAAAATTATCAATGAATTTTTTTGGCAGTTGACATCGCATCATGAATCACCCTGTATATCATTGCCAACGTATTTTCGTAAAAGTTCAATTATACAGGGTGATTGAGGAAGGTTTTGTCCAGAATTTGTTTTTTAAAATTGAAAATCGGTCTACGAATAAACGCGTGACGATTTTTCAAAAAATTATCAATTATTAATTTGTTCGGCACTTGACATCGCATCATAAATCACCTTGTATATAATTGTCAACGTGTTTTCGTAAAAGTTCAATCATACAGGGTGATTGAGGAAGGTTTTGTCTACAATTTGTTTTTTGAAAATTGAAAATCGGTCAAAGAATAAAAGCGTGACGATTTTTCAAAAAATTATCAATTGATTTGTTCGGCACTTTACATCGCATCATAAATCACCTTGTATATAATTGTCAACGTGTTTTCGTAAAAGTTCAATTATACAGGGTGATTGAGGAAGGTTTTGTCTACAATTTGTTTTTTGAAAATTGAAAATCGGTCAAAGAATAAAAGCGTGACGATTTTTCAAAAATTATCAATGAATTTTTTTGGCAGTTGACATCGCATCATGAATCACCCTGTATATCATTGCCAACGTATTTTCGTAAAAGTTCAATTATACAGGGTGATTGAGGAAGGTTTTGTCCAGAATTTGTTTTTTAAAATTGAAAATCGGTCTACGAATAAACGCGTGACGATTTTTCAAAAAATTATCAATTATTAATTTGTTCGGCACTTGACATCGCATCATAAATCACCTTGTATATAATTGTCAACGTGTTTTCGTAAAAGTTCAATCATACAGGGTGATTGAGGAAGGTTTTGTCTACAATTTGTTTTTTGAAAATTGAAAATCGGTAAACGAATAAAAGCGTGACGATTTTTCAAAAATTATCAATGAATTTTTTTGGCAGTTGACATCGCATCATGAATCACCCTGTATATCATTGCCAACGTATTTTCGTAAAAGTTCAATTATACAGGGTGATTGAGGAAGGTTTCGTCTAGAATTTGTTTTTTGAAAATTGAAAATCGGTTAACGAATAAAAGCGTGACGATTTTTCAAAAATTATCAATGAATTTGTTTGGCAGTTGACATCGCATCATGAATCACCCTGTATATCATTGTCAACGTGTTTTCGTAAAAATTCAATCATACAGAGTGATTGAGGAAGGTTTTTTCTACAATTTGTTTTTTGAAAATTGAAAATCGGTCTACGAATAAAAGCGTGACGATTTTTCAAAAATTATCAATGAATTTTTTTGGCAGTTGACATCGCATCATAAATCACCTTGTATATAATTGTCAACGTATTTTCGTAAAAGTTCAATTATACAGGGTGATTGAGGAATGTTTTGTCTACAATTTGTTTTTTGAAAATTGAAAATCGGTCAACGAATAAAAGCGTGACGATTTTTCAAAAAATTATCAATTATTAATTTGTTCGGCACTTGACATCGCATCATAAATCACCTTGTATATAATTGTCAACGTATTTTCGTAAAAGTTCAATTATACAGGGTGATTGAGGAATGTTTTGTCTACAATTTGTTTTTTGAAAATTGAAAATCGGTCAACGAATAAAAGCGTGACGATTTTTCAAAAAATTATCAATTATTAATTTGTTCGGCACTTGACATCGCATCATAAATCACCTTGTATATAATTGTCAACGTATTTTCGTAAAAGTTCAACTATACAGGGTGATTGAGGAATGATTTGTCTACAATTTTTTTTTTGAAAATTGAAAATCGGTCAACGAATAAAAGCGTGACGATTTTTCAAAAAATTATCAATTATTAATTTGTTCGGCACTTGACATCGCATCATAAATCACCTTGTATATAATTGTCAACGTATTTTCGTAAAAGTTCAATTATACAGGGTGATTGAGGAATGTTTTGTCTACAATTTGTTTTTTGAAAATTGAAAATCGGTCAACGAATAAAAGCGTGACGATTTTTCAAAAAATTATCAATTATTAATTTGTTCGGCACTTGACATCGCATCATAAATCACCTTGTATATAATTGTCAACGTGTTTTCGTAAAAGTTCAATTATACAGGGTGATTGAGGAAGGTTTTGTCTACAATTTGTTTTTTGAAAATTGAAAATCGGTCAACGAATAAAAGCGTGACGATTTTTCAAAAAATTATCAATGGATTTGTTTGGCAGTTGACATCGCATCATGAATCACCCTGTATATCATTACCAACGTATTTTCGTAGAAGTTCAATTATACAGGGTGATTGAGGAAGGTTTTGTCTACAATTTGTTTTTTTGAAAATTGAAAATCGGTCCACGAATAAACGCGTGACGATTTTTCAAAAAATTATCAATTATTAATTTGTACGGCACTTGACATCGCATCATAAATCACCTTGTATATAATTGTCAACGTGTTTTCGTAAAAGTTCAATTATACAGGGTGATTGAGGAAGGTTTTGTCTACAATTTGTTTTTTGAAAATTCAAAATCGGTCTACGAATGAAAGCTTGACGATTTTTCAAAAAATTATCAATTATTAATTTGTACGGCACTTGACATCGCATCATAAATCACCTTGTATATAATTGTCAACGTGTTTTCGTAAAAGTTCAATTATACAGGGTGATTGAGGAAGGTTTTGTCTACAATTTGTTTTTTGAAAATTCAAAATCGGTCTACGAATGAAAGCTTGACGATTTTTCAAAAAATTATCAATTATTAATTTGTACGGCACTTGACATCGCATCATAAATCACCTTGTATATAATTGTCAACGTGTTTTCGTTAAAGTTCAATTATACAGGGTGATTGAGGAAGGTTTTGTCTACAATTTGTTTTTTGAAAATTGAAAATCGGTCTACGAATAAACGCGTGACGATTTTTCAAAAAATTATCAATTATTAAATTGTTCGGCACTTGACATCGCATCATAAATCACCTTGTATATAATTGCCAACGTTTTTCGTAAAAGTTCAATTATACAGGGTGATTGAGGAAGGTTTTGTCCAGAATTTGTTTTTTGAAAATTGAAAATCGGTCTACGGATGAAAGCTTGACGATTTTTCAAAAAATTATCAATTATTAATTTGTTCGGCACTTGACATCGCATCATAAATCACCTTGTATATAATTGTCAACGTGTTTTCGTAAAAGTTCAATTATACAGGGTGATTGAGGAAGGTTTTGTCTACAATTTGTTTTTTGAAAATTGAAAATCGGTCAACGAATAAAAGCGTGACGATTTTTCAAAAAATTATCAATGGATTTGTTTGGCAGTTGACATCGCATCATGAATCACCCTGTATATCATTACCAACGTATTTTCGTAGAAGTTCAATTATACAGGGTGATTGAGGAAGGTTTTGTCTACAATTTGATTTTTGAAAATTGAAAATCGGTTCACAGATAAAAGTGTTATGATTTTTCAAAAAATAATCAACTATTTTATGAGGCATTTAACACTCTATCATAAATCACCCTGTATATTATTAACAACAAATTGTCGTCAAAATCCGATTGTACAGGGTGATTGAGGAAGGTTTTGTCTACAATTTGTTTTTTGAAAATTGAAAATCGGTAAACGAATAAAAGCGTGACGATTTTTCAAAAAATTATCAATGGATTTGTTTGGCAGTTGACATCGCATCATGAATCACCCTGTATATCATTGCCAACGTGTTTTCGTAAATGTTCAATTATACAGGGGGATTGAGGGAGGTTTTGTGTACAATTTGTTTTTTGAAAATTGAAAATCGGTCTACAAATAAAAGCCTGGCGATTTTTGAAAAAATTATCGATCAATTTGACATCGCATCACAAACCACCCTGTATATCATTGTCGAGGCATTATAGATATTTTAGTGAAAAGTTTTTTGGAAATTTTGATCTTTGTCACTCTTCCAGACTCATTTGCTCATAACTTGAACAATTTTTGTGATATCATAATTTTTTATCACAATTGCGAAAACTTCATACTTTTTCACGTTTTGGAATAGAACAGTTTTCAATCAATTCCTAACCAGAATATTGACCAAATCAAAATTATCACATCCAACCAAAAAAAGATGACATCCTCTGTTAAAAAACATCATATTTTCACTTTCAAACATCAATTACACACAAATCCAATATATTTTCCTCACCTCAATTTATTTAAAGAATTTGATCGCAGAACCCCCCTCAAATTCCCGAAATGGCGGCCCTGGAAGCCAAACAAGCTGACATTCTGGCCCAACTAGCCGAGCTGAAGAAACAAATTTTCAACCTCAAAAAAGACCTAAACATCCAACAAACCCCCATATCTTGTCCTAAAACTCCTATCAATGCAAAACGAAAAATTCCAGACACCATTGTCCTGAATGCCAGTACGACTTCTCCTCCTTATTCCCTCCAACTAGTCCAGCAACTATTACAAGATCAAATTGGAGTGGTTGTACAATCGTACGTGCACTCCTCCATTGCTAGCTTACCAGAGGAGGCCCTCAAACTCAAAACAAGCCTGGAAAACTTCAAACCATCGCCCTCTGTACCTCAACTCAACGTGCGGCTTATCTGGAAGAAAAGTAACTTGACTTACTTTTACAAACAAAAAGTTAACATAAATTTCAGTCACTTCCACAGAGTTCCTCCTCCTGCAAACGCCCATACAAGGAGAGGTTAATCTGCTAAGGTACCTCTCCAAAATAGCAGAAACCAACCTCTCCTATGACTCTCTAGAAGTGGACTCAATACTGGACCAATGCCATTTGTTGTCCCGGTCCAAGAACAAGACAGAGCGCGCGGGGATTTTCCAGATTTTGCACAAATCCCTCAATAAGGGGCTGTTTTTAGGGGGGCAAAATCGGGTGGGTATTGCCGATGTTGCCGCCTTTTCGGCAGTAAAACAAAGCGGGAGTGGGGCGGAGTTGAATGCGGGGCTTTGTAAGTGGTTCCAGAAAGTTTCTTCATGATTTGGCTGAATAAAAGTTTTTAAGTGGTTTTGGTGTTTTTTTTACGTGTATCTTGGGAGTTTTGTAGGTAATTCAATGATCTCCAGCTCTACTCATGAGGAATTTTTCGTTAAATTCAAGTTTTTTGCAAAAAAACAGAAGTTAACAGATTTCTTGGTTTTTCTTCCGTGAATTGTCATCTCTTTATCTCAGTTGTTATTGAGGTTTGAAAAAAATTACAAGGAGGTTTTTTGTAGACAATTTGACACTCTCCAACTTAACTTATGAGGATTTTTTTGCTCAACTCAATATTTTTGGAGTTATTTGGAAAAAACCGAAAGTTGACAGATTTCTTGGCTTTTCTTCCGCAAATTGTCTCCCCTTTATCTCACTTGTTATTGAGGTTAGAAGAAAGTTGTAAGGAGGTTTTTTGTAGAAAATTTAGATCACTTCACATTTTTTGCTAAACCCAATAATTTTGGAGTAAGTTACAACAAAAAAATCTCCCCAAATTCTCATTCCTGATGTTGATGTTAGAAAAAAAGGTTTTTGTGAAACATTCAACAATTTACTTATGAGGAAGGTTTTTGTTAAACCCAATATTTTGGGTAAATCATCCAATTCAATAATACTGTAACATTCAGGGAAATTTTCCCAAAATTGTTAATTGACGGCAACGACGCACAATTCAATTTGTATGGAGCTAAGTGTCAACTATGTTAGTACAACGTTGACAGGTTGATTTTTGTACGTATTTTTTGGGGTGATTGAGAGGACGGGTTTGTTCGGTAAGTAGAACATCAACATTTATGACAAAATATAAACCTAAAACGAAGAAACCAATATAATAATGATTTAATCAAATAATACAATTGGAAATTTTTATAAGCTGAAGAAAAATTTCTACTAATTTTTAATTTAGGGAGATTTCCTCAAAACGGTTTAACAACGGCAACGACGTATAATGCAATTTGTATGAATTAAAATGTCAACTATGTCAGTACAACGTTGTCAAGTTGACGGTTTGTGCATATATTTTGAGATTATCAGGAAAGAAAACCGTAATTCTTATAGTAATAAAGTGATTCGTTAAACTTCAGCAGAGAAAAAATCAAAACCAACTGAAATACTGAATATAAAAAAATAGTTTACAAGTGTGAAAAAATAACAATTAACGAAGTATTGATAGTAAAAAAGACATTTTTTGAAACTCCGAACATCTCCCAAAAATAATCAAAATCTGACAACCATCACTTTTCCAACATAAAAACCCGCGCGCACTTCTTGGTGCGCTCCAAATCGATATCGCCGGAAGGGCTGTTGCGACATCCAGATAATAAAATGCTCTCAAAATGCCTAAAAACTTTAACTTCAAGCCCTCGTTTTGTGTGTAAATTCAGCACCCAATCCTGCCCATCATCCATATTAGAGGAACCCGACGGTCCCTGCGTTAGGACTGCAATTCCTGGACCAAAAACCAAAGTCCTTTTGGAGGAGCTCAACAGTTTGCAGGTGAGTCTACACTATGGTGAATAACTGAAGTTGATGAGGTTGTAGCAAGCCAACTCCACGCAACTCTTCATCAACTATGACAAATCAATTGGAAATTACATGGAAGATGTTGATGGCAATGTATTACTGGACACCTACATGCAAATTTCCACCATGCCTCTGGGGTACAACCATCCAGATTTGCTGGAAGTGTTCAAAAATGACCATGACTTGGTTTGTTCCTTTTATCATCAAGTATCACATATAACGGATAATTAAATATACAGAAATGCCTGATAAACCGTCCAGCTTTGGGGGTATTCCCCGGAGAAGACTGGCCACGTCGGATGAAGAACATCAGAGATCTAGTGGCGCCGCCTGGGCTGTGCAATTTGAACACCATGATGTGTGGGGCCTGCGCCAATGAAAACGCCTATAGACAGGCTTTTATGTCTTACATGAGAAGAGTAAGAGGAAATGATGATTGGAGCAAGGAGGACCAAGAGTCGTGCATGCGCAACCAGCCCCCTGGCTCGCCCACCTTGTCCATTCTCTCCTTCAAAAACGCATTTCACGGCCGGACCATGGGGGCGTTGTCCAGCACCAGATCCAAGTACATCCAGAAGGTTGACGTTCCGGCTTTTGACTGGCCCATGGCCCATTTCCCCCACTACAAGTACCCGTTGGAGGATAATATCGAGTGTAACAAGCAAGAGGATGCGAAATGTCTAGCGGAAGTGGAGGAGCTGATGGAGGAGTGGTGCAAAAAAGAAATGCCCGTTGCAGGGGTAAGATTGGGCTGAGGAATGGTAAGACACTGAATGAGGGTTGCAGGTTGTAGTGGAACCCATCCAATCAGAGGGCGGCGACAACCACGCCTCTCCCGACTTTTTCAAAAAGCTACAAAAAATCTGCAAAAAACACCAGGTTGCTTTTATAATGGACGAAGTCCAGACTGGTGGCGGCCCCACAGGCAAATTCTGGTGTCACGAACACTTCAACCTGGAAACCCCCCCTGATATTGTGACTTTTAGCAAAAAGTTGCAGCTGGGCGGGTTTTTTTATAACGACGACATGAAGCCAAGACAACCGTTTAGAACGTTCAACACCTGGATGGGGGATCCGGGCAAGGTGATTCTGCTGGAGAAGATTCTGGAGGTTATTAACAGAGATAGTTTGCTGGACCGCGTCAGCAAAACAGGGGGCTATGTTTTGCATCATTTACTGGAAATGGAGAGGGAGTTTCAGTTGTATCATTCGTCAAGGGGGCGCGGGACTTTTATAGCGTTTACGTTGGACAGTACGGCGAAAAGGGACGATATGATCAAGAGGTTGAAGGATAAAGGTATGATGGATACAGGGTGTTTTGTTGATAACGCTGAAAAATACAGGATGATGGGAAACTTAAAAGAAAACTTAAAGTGTCATGTCAAAATTTTGAGGGAAATGAAGTTAAAGTTTCCATGAGAACTTTTCTTCTAGTTTTCAAGCAAGGATACCTATCCGGATTTCGCATTATTATTGAAACACCCTGTATAAATAATCAGTTATATTATAATGCAACATTGCAGGAGTTTATTGTGGGGGTTGTGGCCCCACATCAGTCCGCCTTAGGCCAGCGCATGTTTTCCAAAGAAAACATGCCGATATATTTTTGCAGGTTTTGCGCGATGTTTTGCAAGAACTCAAGTGTGGTTAAAATTAATTAATCATCGGTTGTATTGATTATTTTGTTAATTGTTTGTTATTTCGCAGGGGTTATTTGTGGGGGCGCCCACGATCTTGTGGTTCGTCTCAGACCATCTTTGACGTTCTCAGAGACACATGGGGATGTTTTTCTGGATAAACTTCGACAAGTTTTACGGGATATGTCGAATTGATTTAATCCTGACTGAATGTAACATGTCTTCCATTTACAAATATACAAATAAATCATTTTGTTGTGTTATTTATCTATGTATATTTTACACTAAATAATTTACAAAAACCTTAACGTTGTTCAACAGGCTGAGCTGGAGGCCAAACCCATTGGTTTGGCGGGGGTTCCTTCACCAAAGGCTCCCAAGGCTTCCAAGTCAACATTTTTCGGGCCAAATTCAACTCGTTCTCAGCCTGAACAATCACTTCTTCGATTTGGCCGCAATTGATCTTTTTTTCGGCTTCTTCAACTGCAGGAGTCGACTTTAGAATTTCGAAACGTTCCTGAATTACTGCAGCGGTGTGTTTTCTGTAGGCAGCAGTTTCGGGCATTTTTTCCAGTGTTCGCATTATTTTCGAATACAGCACTCCTAGGGTGCGGTGCGGGTTTGTTGCTACTTCTAGGCCTGTAAGACCGGTGGCTCTTTTTAGGGCTCCCGACATTTTTGGGGCACAATGTTTATGTAACTTTTAATAGTAGTGGTTGAATGTAGACTCGTTTGACTTTGACACTCTTGATAGATTTGATTGATGGAATGTGAAATTTGTGGTGTGTTCTTTAGGTGAGTCCATATGGGCTAATTGAGTGCATTAACGAAGTCTTCATACAATACAGGGTGTCCGGATATAGCGTTCGGATAATTCAAGAGGTGATCCTACTACATTAGAGAATAAGTTTTTATTTAAATAAACAATAATCCGGAAATTTATAGCTTTTAAGATACAAGATGTAAAACTTTTGGTTGGGTACTTCTTCTAGCAAAACCGTCGGCTCATACATGTTATTATGGAAGTTAATAACGTTTTCGCGCGTGAATCCTGCTTCGACTGTTCCGTAAACCAACACTTTATCAAAAAAAACCTGTCCTGATGATATTTTGTCCGCATCCATTGACAAAATTTCACCTTATTAGGTTGTAAGTCGCTTGAACTCTCTGTTCATGTAAAATCTCCAAAACACTTTGCTTTTAGGAATATTTTCCCGTAAAGATATTTTTCTGGTACTTAGACGATTCACTTCAATCGCTTGAAGACGCCTTTCTTTCATGTCGACAGTCCGTGTGGTATGGTTTCCTCCACAAATTTCAATCTTATTTGGTGGGAAATTACCATTTTCTTTTAACCTTATTTGATATATTTTACTAAACAGACTATTACAAGGGAGCCGATGATTTGGAAAAATCTATGCGTTTCCAGAGTACCACCATTGGCTCTATATACGTGTATGTCGGTCATTTCTTCAAATGTATATTGAGGCATCTTTAAAATCAAATGCCCTAAAGACGCTCACTGAGTAGAATAATATTATTTTGAGACTATGTGAACACACAATAAACCTCCTGTGATGTATTAGAATTTGTTGCCAAGGATATTCAAGATATATATCAAAAACCCCTGTGTAAGAGTTAGAGAGACCATCTCGGGAGTTGAGCCAATTCTTGCAAAAGTCCCTCAGGGAATGTGTCCTTTTAGATCATTCCTCTAATCTGCACGTACACGTCTGACATACCTCTTTGTTACGAAAGGACTAGTCTAGCCCTGTATGCGGACAAAACCCTGATCCAGCAACTATATAAAAAGCGAGTGGAAGCTCGCAATTATGTCCAAAAGCATATCAATTACTTGGATAAGTATATAGGTACTTTTTCAACTGGCAGATAGGTTAACCAAGATTCAAGCGTGTGATATCGCTGAACGAATTCTCATCTGAGCAGGCCGGATGAGTGTTAGATATTATTAAGATATTATTAAGTGGATAAACGAATGTCTCATTTCTTTATGTAAAGGAGAAAAGTACATCAAGGGAATGCAGTGTTGGCAAAACTATAATAATATATCCCATATTGAATTGCAAGTCTAATTTGTCACCCTCAAGAACAAGGTACGAGACGATCAAGACTTATTCCACCTATAGGTCTTCGCAACGAGGGCCAATTCTCGATATTTTGGTCTGCGTCAGAGATATTATAAAAAGCTATTGGGAAAAGTTGTTCTATAGTCTGTTC
The DNA here is from genome assembly GCA_958502075.1 of Orchestes rusci. NCBI lineage: Eukaryota > Metazoa > Arthropoda > Insecta > Coleoptera > Curculionidae > Orchestes > Orchestes rusci. The sequence goes on from OY293312.1 coordinate 840,533, forward strand.
ATGGCTTTCCTGCGGTTACCATACTTTTCCGTCTCTCTCATACACATTGAAAAAAAAATCACATACGTCTGGACGAGGGTCTTTCGGATCAATTTGACAAATTTCACATGTGGGGCAATCAATCTACGACATACTGCCAAACGTCAAATACTGTGACGTGACCGCAGAAAAGCATTGAACAAGCTGTAGATTGTATTCTTACCCCAGAATCCAGGTTTTATGAAAAAAATCTTATTTTGTTTCTATATTTTTGTTCATTGTCGAATTTATTTTTCCGTTTGACACAATTTGAGTCCTATTAAAACTAAAAATCTGATCCTTTCTGATATAATTCTAAATGGCGTCTCAAAAACAATTTTTAAGGTTGTGTTGGACAGAATTTTTATTAGGTGATTTAATCTGAGGAAAATATAAAAATAAAATCAAAATTTTCTCTTGAGACTTGGTATCAAGGTTCAAGTAGTTTTTTTTCGAAATCTCTGATGCCAAGAAAAATATCGAGGATTGGTCCTCTTCAATTGCGAAGACGTAGTAGGCGAACACCGACTTCTTTAAGTAAGGAAAATACAGAGGTTTATTCATCTTATCTGCGACGCACTGTATCTCGAGTTCAGCCTAGCTCCCATGCAGGCTCAGAAATACGATTTAAATTTCTAGCAGCGGATACATTGAAGTCATTCAAAATAGATATGAAAACTCCCAAAAGTTATTATAAAATGGCTTATCAAAGTTTATTTGGAAATAGAGCAAAGCTATCTTTTGATAGAGAATTTAGTTGAGTAGTTTGCTTGATTTTTATCAAAGCTTAGTTTATCTATCACCCTTCTCTGCAATGAATGATGGTTTTTGATTCATCAGCTATGTAGCTTAACAACAAAATAGGACACATCTTCTCGGATAATACACCATCAACAGACCATGTAGAACGAATTCGAGTTACTCTACTCCATACTCCAAACCACCAAAACACACCTATACCCAACCGTTCCGCTCCCAATTGACATACACCAAAAATTCCCTACTCAACTGAACCAAACCGCACTTTTGACAGTCAAAACCGCAGAAAACCTCCATCAGCGACCTCTAAATAATTGCCGCACACTACAAAACGCCAGAAGCGAGGGCTTCGAGACTACAAAAATCGGGTTTCGCAGCTACGGTTCCTTTGTTTTGTACCTGAATATGGCCGCCATATTTAGTTTAGAGGGCTGTTTGAAAAAGTGTTATGAATTTTCTGCAGATTCCTTGTTGATTCTAGTGAATTTTTAGCGGAATTTCATCGAAAAAGCTAGTGAATTGTGCGGGGTATAGTTAGAATAGCCCTGTTTTTAATGCCCTGCTGGTTTACGCGTGAAATGTTGATGTTTACATCGGTGTGCACACGAATTGATTCAGTTTCTATTTTACGGTGAGTTTTTGTGTATTTGTTGATGTTTCAAGGGGTTGTGGGGGCTTATTTGCTTGTTGCTTGTCCATAGTGTACATTGTGCTTGGTTAAAACGCAAGTTTATTGTTTGTTGTTGGACAAGTTTCTAACGTGGATTTGGGTTTAATTACTTGCCCTAAGGCCCCATTGAGCCCTCACGGTTTTTTTCTATGTCCCTGCACAATTGGGGGGAACGTGTTGTGTTATTTTGATTAGGTAATGAAACGATAATAATCCCTCCTACCCGCAATTATCTTTTGACAGTGCGTTTGATTATAAAAACGCTTTATTTACTCGCGCTGCTATTTATAATTCTGGCTGCATTTAAATCAAGATAAATGCAAATTTGCTGCTGCGCGGAGGTCAAAAGTTCGTCGTGTTTATTAAATCTCATTAGCAGTTTTGTTAATTTACGCCCAGCACGCTGTAGAACAATCAATGCAAAATAAGTGCATAATGCCCATTGCGACTGTGTATTTCATATTCGATATTCCCTAATTCCTGTTGTGCATATTTTTCGTTCTCCTTTCACACACTTTTCGCATCAGGGGCGTTAGCAGCGCAAGCGCGACCTCGAATAAATTTATAACGCGCAACGTCAAACGCGAATTTCGATCCGCCACTGTTGTCGGCTTTGGCGCAATTTGCCCGGTTTTAACGTCATCGGAATACGACAACGATGGTAATAAGGAAAATATAGTCAATTCGTCTGATAGTTCAATTTACAATCGAGGTCACTCATCCTTATGCTTGTTTAGGCAAAATGGGAAAGTTTGCTGGCATTTGATGTTGCATAAATGATAGAATTGTTCGCGATTGAAATTGTTGATGGCAAATTTAATCTATTATTAAACAGGATGGGGGGACTTTGCTTAGTTTAGTATAGAGCAAGGCTCTTATTATTTGGGTTGGTCTTTGATTGTTTTTTTATGGATGTTGATTCGGATGTACAATCGTTTTCAACCAATGAAAATAACCCAATTTCAACACTATACTGTTCAAAAGCCAATCAGAAAATTCGGCAATGTGGGACATACGTCAACCTTCAAAAGACTGGGCTAACCTAACCTATCTTTGTCCTCCAACTGTCAAAATCGTCAACTGACCAAACCGTTTGTTTGGCTCCAAAATAATCGATCCATTCTCCTCACTAAACGAGTATCGACAACTCATCATATGATGTCGGGTGGCCTAATTTTGACGTAAATCCGCCTTATTTATACACTGCTAACATTATGAAATGTTTAATTCAACTTTCAATATTTTAGGGAAAATGAAACATTGATTTCCCCTCACCATTATTGTTGTACACACATGATTTACTAACTTGCACAAATTGATTAAAAGAAATGCTCTTTCAATCAACTTGCAGTTTATAAATGGCGATTGACAGAGACTCTTGTCATTAAAGACGTAAATTTACCTAATTTCGCGCATGTCGCTACTCGTTGTTTAGTTAACGGTGTCCCTATTCTAAGATGGAATGACCTTAAAAAAAAAAGATAACGGAGTCTTGATCACCCTCATCAACCTTTTCTCCAGCAAAAACATTTTATACAGGGTGTGTCATGTAGCAGTGGCTGATACAAAGTTTGTTATTTTAAATACAATCAATTTTTGGATTTTTTCTAAAATTCTAGACATAGGTAAGTAACTGTTTTGGAAATATCAAGTGTTTTCAATATTACAAAAATACAATAATTATTTGATGACAGAAAAACACTCTGAAATTGATAAATACGAAGCAGTAATACTGTCTATTTTTTAATAGGTATGTGATTTAAAAAAATTGAAAAATCAAAAAAAAACTGATAACTGCTGCAGTCATTATCAAGACCTAGATGGAGAATAAGTGTTGACTGTGTTCTAGCGATTTTTTTCTCAATAAATTCGAAAACACTAAATTATTCCGGAACAGTTGAAGATGGGTAGTTATAAGACAAATATGTCAAAATGTTTATGAAGAATCCAAAAATTTAATTATACATACAGGGTGTTGTATTTAAAATAACAAAATTGGTATCAGCCACAGCTACATGACTGACAAAGGAAAAATTGTACACCCAAAAATATCAATCGATGTGTCTAAGCGTTTTTTCAAAAAAGTCCCGTTCGTTAGTTATCGAATTTATTTCATTTGGCTGTATTAAAAGTTTCTAGGATCGCCGTGAGGGGGCGTAACGCTACTGTAATAAAAGAAAATCGAAATATTCCCCCAATTTTCCTCATTAAACTATCAAAAAAGTAATGGTAACAGATTTAAAACGAGATTCATTAGAAAATGGTATGCCTTTTTCCCCCCTTATGCGATGTTGCGTAATCTACTCATTTTTCTCCAACTTTTTCTATTTTTCATATAATTCCCGGAAATTCTCTTACAAATTTCCAACTCATTCCCCAAATTTTCCACTTATTCATCCAATTATTCACTTATTTCTCGAATTCTCCACTAATTCCTGATTTCTTACTAATTCCTAGAGACTGTACACCAAATTTCCCCCGCGAAGTACCCTTTGGTTGAGCGAATGAGCAATGTTGCCAAGTGTAAATGCTGTCAATAAACCATTCTAAACCAAGCCAAACTAATCCAGATTTTGCGAAAAAAAACATTTGTTTGGAAAATGAGGGCAATTTTTCAAAAAAAATTGAAAATACCGCATTTTTATTGTTAAAATGTGTTTTAGAAGGTCTACTATTATTCTAAAAAGAAAATTTCATGAGATCGCTATGAGACACAAAAGCCGCTAAATTTAATTATTGAACAGTTGCTTGTATTCTAGAATAGACGACATTTCCATTGTCATTGTCATTTGTCAAATATGTGATTTTTGTTGAGTCGGCTCAAAATAACACACCCTCCACTTGTCAATTGTTACAAAGGTGTCACCATAAACGTCATTCTAAACGTCAAAAGACCAATGGCAAGTCGAAAGTTAACATTGCGCCATGCACTCTGTAGAATCGGCACAATCGACGCAAACTACAATAAAACGGTTTTCAGAGACGCACGTTGACCTGGAGTCCATAACCAGCCGCGCTGAGAGCCCTGACGGGACGCGCAATTGCGTCCCAACAATTACTGCTTCAGAAAATGTTTATTCCGGAACTGCTAAAGTCATGAGTGTCTGTCTAGAACCAACAAGCAGTACTCCTTTGAGTACCAGTCCTGAAGTGGTAGTTTCCGTTCAAGGTAAGTCAATTTACAGAAAAATGCAATGCTAAAGAGTGTTGCAGCACCCGCATCAGGCCAGCCGGAAAATGCGAAAAACATCGCCAAGCTGGTGGTTAACAACCAGCAACTACAACCAGGGAATCCCCTGATACAAAAGGTCGTCAACAGTCCTTTGATTACCGTTTTAAACTCGACCGGTCCGCTGACGGTGGTCAAAAGTCTGTGTATGACGTCAATGGTTGCCAGTGCGCCGCAGTACACGCTGGTCAATACGACGGCAGCGAACCAAGCGGGCAAAGGACCAACTATAACAGTGCTCAACTGTGGAAGTCCGGTTACAGTGGTCAAGGCGTTGACGGACAAGGTGGAGCCACCGGTCGTTGTGGCCAATCCGTTGTCGCCAGTTTTAATCGAAAATCGGGGGCATAATGTTTTTGTTAAAAACAGCAATGTGGAGGTGATGTCTGATATGCCGCAAGGGCACAAATTGTTGACTGCTACTAATTTTTCCCCTAATAATGTAAGTATTGATTTTATTATGCGATTAGTTGAACAACTTTTTGGTGTCAAAAAACTTGACTTGATAGTGGGTGTGGGTTCTTGTAAACATTAGGTATCCACACTTTGTATTTTTTATTTTGACAAATTATATTTCATTTTACTGTTCTAAAGAGAAAAATAATGGATGAATCACTTTTTTGCAGAAAAAACCCTATTTTAGGCACAGAAATGTCGATTTGTTCCAGTTGTGGGTCATTGAAAAATAAATTTTTTAAATTTGATTTACAACTAATCGTGGAAGCGGTAACTTCGTGTAGGGATCTTTCGAGTACGTGATTTTGAACAATTTTTTTCAAATAAAATTTTCTTTAAAAATTACGCTAGGAGGCGCTGTCTTACACCGCTACAAACATTGCGCGTTTAAAAAAAAAAAAAATCAAATGCAACACTATATGTGTTTTTTGATGATAGTGAAGTGGAATAAAAGCTTCAAAACTCAGCCAGACCGCATCTTGATATCCTTTTCAAAAACAAAGATATTGGCAAAAATGTATTTTTTTTTGTCAACAAAGAGGTATAAGTCGATAAGCTGTAGAGATCATGAAACATTTTATACGAAAACGTGATTCTCTAGAACTTTTATTCCGAAAAACTTTTCCGTATAAATTTTTTCAACGATTCACACCACTTTTCTTGACAAAAATAGTACATTTTTGCTAATATCTTCGGTTTGGAAAAAGATCATGTCGTGGTTTGGCTGACTTTTCAAGCTTTTATTCCTCTTCACTATGATCCAAAATTACTGTTGCAATCTGACTTTTTGAAAAAACGCAATGTTTGTAAAGTTGTAGGATAGCGCCCCCTAGCGTCCACTGTCAAATGCATATCATTATTGTTCATAAGGTAAAATAATGGAACGCTCTTTTAAACGAGTTCTAAAGGTTGTTGCAATAATACACTTGAATACTACGGCGAGACACCAGTTGTTGGTATTTTATTTTTTTTTGACACTGAGAGTGATTCACTGTACTAGAATTTGTCAAATTAAAAAAAAAAAAAACTTTATTTTTTTTGGAAATTTGTTTTTTTTTATGATTTTTTTAATTTTTTTTAACTAATTCTAGTAAAGGCAATCAATCTGAGAGTGTCGAAAAATTTTTCTTTGCAAAAAAACCAACAACTGGTGTCTCGCAGTATTATTTTAGTGTATTATTGTAAAACAAAAATCTATTTTTCTCGAAAACGGTTAGTTTTATCGGGGCAAAGGAAGAGCACCTTTTTTGATAAAAAAAGATCAGAGTATTTGAAAAAGTAGTTTTCAGCTCTGTAAAATGACACCTGTAAAAATTGGGCCCAAAAGGTTTGGTGGCCAGTCCGTTTCTGGTTTCCCATGCAATTTCAAATATTGACTTGACGATGGTTTTATGAGTCTTTATGGCCTTTACAACATACTAAAATTTCATCAGATTATACAAGCCGGTTCAAAAGATAGAGCTAAAAAGTTAAATCGATAGGTACCCCTTTAGGGCTCTGTATCTCCGTTCGCAGGCACTTTAGAGAAAAAACTGGGGTTATTCTGACCTCCCCTATACGCTCCCCAAACTATGCCATATACTCACCGGACACCCTGTATAGGGCGTCTCATTCAAAATAGCAAAGTTGATGCTGATTATTCAAAGAAACGGCAACGTTGCATCGCTGAAAACATTTAGATCGATAGAGCATCACTTCCAATGTATATGATCAATTTTTCCGAACGATCCCATGGCTGGTTCCTCGAGCGTGAATCACCCTGTATAATACCCTTTATGAAAATAAAATTTTGGCGAAATTCCATTTTCTGATTGACTACAGCAGTTGCGCCTTTTGTGGCCGTTCTAGAAACTTGAAAATGATTTCCCTATGTCATTTTTACACATGAAACTTCTTTTTCCGCAAGCCAAACGGCTAATACTTTTCGAGATACAGCCAAGAGCCATTCTTAGTAGAACATCCGGTACTTATTAACACAAAAATTATTGCATTCATGGCTTTGAAGAAATTTGGATAAGTTTGACAACATTGCATGTAAGTTTCATAATACTAAGCTTGTGATAAAGCTGTTATCCAAGGGAGTTTTTGCACTGAATTCTGATAAAAATTTAGTTTGTTTTCGAATTAGCTTTTTTGTTGATCTAGCATTTTTTTTAGATTATACTGTTCCATAACTCCGAAACTCTGTTTTGAAATTTCAAAAAATTATTATTGTGATTAGCGACAAAAACCTGTTTTCCCTATTGCTTCAATGGGAACGCATTTATTTGGCCTTGAAATTGAGTGTGGATACCTAATCTAGTTGAGGCGACCTCCGGTTTATATTCTATTGTTGCTAGATTGATGAAACGGTCGAAACATCCATATATTTTTCCAGATAATCGGCATAAACCCATTAAAATCGCCACCTCTAAACGGTCAGCGCAGCAACAAAGTAAAAATCCTCGGTAACGTCCAAATCGCCAGTCCCCAAAATGTGATACTGAACAAAACCTCAATTCCGCCTCAACCGCGCTTCAATCTAACAGGCGCCCGACAAAAATTGATCAACATCAACGCCGCCAAACCCAACAATCTGGACAAACCTCAAAAATTATTACATCCGCCCATGCAAAAGGGGCCTATTAAGAGTTTCATACAAAAACCCGGCATAAAAACTTTGAGTCCGCAACATAAAAACATCCCCATGCCGGTGCGAAGCGGGCTTAAAACAATTCCGCCGCAACGGCCCAAGACTAATTATATTGGGAAACATGCGGTGCAGGCGCAGAAGGTTAAACCGCAAAAATTAAAGGCTATACGGCCTCCTGGCTATGGTTATCAGCAGGATAAACAGTTGACGTTTAATCAGGCGTTAACGGCGCAGATTATTGAAACATTGAGTAATACCAGTAATCCTCCATCGGGACGTTATGAGTTATCACCTGCGCGATATGATAATGCGTTTAACTGTCCAGAAACTGACAAGGAGGATAAAGTCAAGGCGTTGGATGCACTATCGTTGATTTGCCAGGCGGTGTTGTTGGATCATAATTATAATGCCACGTTGCCAAGTGAGTCACCGCCGAGGGTGGCGCCCCCCATTAACACCAGCCCCATGAATGGACTACCAATGAGTGTTTATTCAACGATTCCGAAAAGGCGCGTGTTGACATTACCACCACCGCCACCACCACCAATGGCGCCTGTCAGTCCTATCATAGTGCCGCCCCCTAGTGTATTAACTAAACAAGATGATGACGCAGCCTCGGATGTATCAGACTTATCCGATCGCAAACACGACACCGAAGGCGAAGAAACAGACACCGCTCCTGAAGCGGAAGATGTAAAAAATGACGAGCACTATGGTGATTATGTTACGCGGTGTTTATGCGGGTTTTTACACGACGATGGTTATATGGTGGAATGTGATAAATGCAAAGTGTGGCAACATGTGCAATGTGTAGCGAAAAACCGGCAACTCCCCGATGAATATTTGTGCGAAATTTGCGACCCTAGTAAACCGATTGATAGGAATAAAGCGCGATTGGTGCAGCAGCAGTGGTTGAAGGAGCGGCAACTGATCGAGCCTAAAATTCGTAAAGAAGCTAAATTAAAAGAGGCGGTGAGGAATATGACTGATTCTGACTCGTCTGATGGTGAACTGCGTAATAATAACGTGAAACGTTTATCGATTGGACGAAGAAAGTCGGAGTCCAAAGTTAAAAAGGAGGCAGAGCCCCCAATGAGGCGCAAGCGGAAGGAAAAGAAAATTATGAAACGACGCCCTAAGGTGCAACAAGTTCGACAACAACAACAACAACAAAGTCACTCAGACGATGAAAATCAGGACAGTTGGACGACGCATTTGCCAACATTGCGCAAGTGGATTGAAGTGTACGAAGAAGCAGTGACCAATCACTACTCGCCCGAGCTGCGCAAACGCATATCAAGTGTGCGCGTCAATAATAATGGGGCGCACGCCGACACTGTCAGTTATGACACAAACGTCAATAATTGCCGCATTCATACGCAACCGTTAACGGAAATTAAATACCTTGTCAGTACGGTGGAATTAGAGCCCAATATGGCGATAATTGAGCTGCGCGGTAAATACATGTTGGGACAGCAACATAAAAATAATGCCGGTTTAACCACGCGGCAGCACACACAACGTCCAGGTCCATTTTTATTTTTCTACAAATTGCCCAAGGATAGTACGGAAGTTTGTGTGGATACACGGACTTATGGGAATTCTGCCCGGTTTGTGCGCAGGAGCTGCAAACCTAATGCGGAGTTGCGACATTGTATCGACAAAGGCGTGCTTCATTTGTATATTGTATCGATAAGTTCAGTGGTTAAAAACAGCGAACTGACCATCAGGCATGAATCTCACGACTTGGCGGTGGTGGGGACGACGCAGATTGCTTGCGCATGCGGCAAACCTGACGAGTGTCTTGTTAATAAAACTTCAATTAAAAAAAATGGCGATGTGGATGTGGTTAAACGGAGACGGGGGCGACGGACTATTTCTAATAGTTTACCATCGCCTGATTTGAAAAGCCCTGTCAAAGAACCAGTAACACCGGTGGTGGAACCACCCATTCCTGATCAATCACCACCACAACCAGTACCCGAACCTTCACCACCAGTAGTACAACCACCACCACCACCACCACCACCACCGCCGGAACCAGAGCCAGAAATTGAAAAACCAGAGCCGGTGGAGGAAATAAAGCCAGAACCAGAGCCGGAACGGGAAAAATCACGTAGTCCGTCTCCTGTTAAGGTGGAACCTAAAAAAGAAAAGCGGAAAATTGACGAGGATATAAAAAGCCCCTCGTTAACCCCCATAGTAACTCGAAGATCGTCGAATAAGAACTCGGAAAAAGAAGATAGTGGCAAAGAAGAGACAGCTAAAGAGAAAAAGGAAAAAGCAAAGAAACTGAGCAGAGAGGAGAGGAAGCTAGAAGCAATTTTGCGGGCTATAGAACAAATGGAGAAGGCTGATCAGAAGAAGCAGGAACATCAAGCTAAACAAGCTCATAGACGGGAGTCGGAGCCCGGGCCTGGTGCTAAAGAAGAAGAAAAACCAGAGCCAAGGGTTAAAAGACGGAGACGTAGAGGGCGTGCCCGGACTACAAGCACCAATCAGACCAGACGGAGCAGGTTGAACTCGACTGATTCGTATATGACGTCAGGGGATGAGAATTTACTGTCACCCAATGATAGTATGTTGCCAAGTCGTCCGAAGGACCTGGAAAGTGTGGACAGTAAAGCAGCAGGTCTGCTTTTGGCGCTGTCCAATGGCGATGCGGACAAGGACAAGAAGATTGACAATATGGATTCTAGTTCGAACTCGAGGTAAGTCGCTATTATGTTGTGATAAATGCCAGCTTCAGGGTTGGATAACTCATTGATGGTTATTCAATTAAATTTGTTTTGCTAGATGAATTGTTGCGTAGATTTTTTGGACTTTTAGCTGATAAGGGTTCAGTTTTTTTGCATCAAACATTGATTATTTCTGGTTCTGGTAAACTTTGGTCCGGCAGATTTTTTTTAATGAAGAGAGCGGTTCATGTAAAATAACAAGTATACAATGTGCAGATTTTGTGGTTTGTTTTAATTAAATTTGGTTAGTTCTACGATGGTTTGGTCAGTTTGGTATACTTTTGGATAATTTTTGCTTGATTTTCATTGATTTGAATCAGTTTTTGTTTAGTTTGTTGTGTTTGTTCCAAACGAACTAACACAAAAGTAAGTTTTGCTCAGTTTGGGTTGGTTTAAGACCGTTTGGGTCAGTTTTGATTACTCTGGGTCAGCTTCAGTCAATTTGGGTCAATTTTGGTCAGTTTGTGTTTATTTTGATCAATTTAGGATACTTTTGGGTTAGCTTTTCATCAAGTTTTTGTTTAGTTTGGGTTGTGTTGACTCCCTGTATTTTTTTTTATAATTTTAAAATCCAGAATGGATAAGTTGGGTTCGCAATATTTTCTTGTGAAAAATCTGCTGTCACTTTGATTTTTGAGACACCCTGTACAAGGTTTTTTTTTATAATGTGAGTCCCTTTAACTTTTTTGTGCCAGACTTCAATGAAAAATGTTAAATACAAAACTCGTAGGATTTTAATGTAATTTTTTTGTGAAATATACAGGGTGATTTTCATGTTGATATATTCCTTTCAACACTGTATGCAAAAAGATAACATTTTTCAAGTGAAATTTTGTCTGAAATTGTTTCGTGTCCGAGATACAGGGTGTTGAAGTTTGTAGAAAAAAATAAAGAATATAAATACAATCAAAAATGAAAAATACCCACTGACACATTTTTCTCATTTAATTATTTGAATTGTAGTGATGTAAGTTATCTTACTTCAATACAAATTAGACAAAAAACAAATTCTACATACAAAAAATCATATCAGATTTTAGCGATTTTGCCATGCATCAAAATGGCTTTTATTTTTTTAATCAAAAACCGCTCGTCGTACGAAAAAATACCAAGAGACCAAAGTAACTCCAAAATGAATGAGTGTTTCAAAAATTATATTGATTTTAAGAAAAAGCAGTGGCGTACTATTTTTTTCTTTAAAAAATTCAATACAAATCCGGTTCGAACGCCAATGATAGAAATTATTTAAAAACTTTTACATCAAAAAATGTAATTTAATGGTCAAAAGAAGTGTACTAAATTTTGTGGAAATATCTGGAGTGGTAGGAAAGTTATTAATGTGTTTTTATAAAATTCTGAATGTTTTGGTGTAGTAGGCGGTGAAATGATGGCGCTGAGAAAATGTCAAAATAATTTTATTGACACATACTTCGTTCTTGCGTCTTGTTGATACAGTTTTTTTTCTGTTACAAAATGGAACGTGGTTTTTTATTTTGTTTGGACATTTTCTATAATCTAAATAAGTTTTTTGGGTTTCTAGTAAGTAGTTTTCCGCTGATTTGTTTAATTAATTAACATACTATGATGTGCCCTATGAATAGAGTTTTTAAATTGTCTATTTTAGTTTAATATTTCGAAGCATGAGTAATAATAGCCTATTACACCATACTCAGCGCCATCATTTCACCGCCTACTACACCAAAACATACGAAATTTAATAAAAACACATTTTTTTCCATTTAAATATTGCAGAATCATGTGCTATTTAATACAGAGTAAACTTTTTTTACGCGCCATATAATAAAACGAAATTGATGATGGTTCCTCCGAAACGAAACGTCGTACGGAAAATCTCTCAACGCTGTTTTGTAGAGCTTGAAAAGTGGCCATGAAAAAGTGTCTTTTGTTTTTCTATATTTCATAAAATAACGTTTGAAATAAATAAAAAACGAAATCGACAAATTTCGGTTTTTTAGGCATATCTGAGGAACAAGTCGGAATTTTAAAACTTTCTAAACGGCATATTGTTAGGCTTGAAAGTGCGCAACTTTTCTCTAATTTAACAATCTTAGTATCTCTTATGGTTTTCAAGATCCCCATGACATTTTTATCTTGGACACCCTGTTTACCACCATATTATTATGTCTAAGTTGAACCGTTTTCGACTTATTGATGTTTGAAAATTTGATATGAAAAATAAGGTCATGCAGGGCAACATATTGTATAACAGTTAACAGTAGTGTTTGGTTTGTAATTTGTTTACTTCTGACAGTGATAGATCTAATGAATTCAAAATAGCATATTTTAGGCAATATTTTATGAGAGAAGTTTGGTAAATATGACTTATTCATAAAAAAAAAACAGTGTATCTTGGAAGCATAATATAATAGTTGAATTGTCCCAAAGAGAACTCCATAGGATAATTCCCTGGATGCATAACCCAAAATAACAATCTTTCAAATTTATCAAAAATGTCAATAGACATTCGAGTCTAAGAAGAAAGAAAGGAACAGTGATCAGAGATGAAATCAGTGACTGAATATACTATTAAAAATTGAAGAAAACTCAAAATTTTCTATTTAAAGAATTTCGGAAAACCGAGAAATTAACCTGAACATTATTTGAAAACGATATTCTGGACCGATGTATTGAATGCATTCAAGGAAACGAGGGCCCAAATGGACAATTTGCATACATTTTCAAATTACTTGAAATTTTATATACGTATTCTAGACAATATTAGAAAGTCATCAGCGATTTTTTTTCTCCAAAATACCCAAAAATATACTAAATAAATAAAAAAGAAAACGCAAATTTCACTGTATGATCGAAAACGGGGAGAGGCCATATTACCCTTCCGAGAGAGAGAGAGTCATCTCAGTCAATACGTCAGACAGAGATAGATAATGTATTCTGTGATGTAGTGGATGTTGATTGACGCTCTTTAATCGGTGATTACTACATTATGAGAGGTCGTAGGTTGATTTTTCAAACATCAATGGCATCAGTACTCACTAATCCTTATATTTTTCATATTTCCAAAAAATGTGCAAATTGTCCATTGTACGGGTGTCCCATTTTGGGTACTTTTGCTGAGTATCTCCGTTATTCTTATAGATAGAAAGTTGCGGTTTTCGCGACAGTGTGCTACTTTTTCGTGAAACTAAAGATGCGTTAACAAAACTTTCATAGCCCTTTTAGTTTTTAAGATACAGGGCTTAACTGAAAATGTTCAATTTCAAGGTACCCCTCGTATCTAAACTATCAGATAAGCTATGGAAAATGTAAAAAGTGTTTCTTATATAACTTTTCCCGTAGAACTCGATTCTGCTTTCGGAATTAGTATACACGGTCAGGTCAAAAAGTTATCGGACCCAACTTTATTTTTTGAAATGGAACACTCTGTATATTTATAGTACATAATATTCGTCCTTTTTTTTACCTTTTCAAAAATATACAGGGTGTCCCAGCAAGGGTGGCCACCGGCCATATCTCTGAAACTACTGGACCTAAAAGTTCAGGAAAAAAAAAATTATCACTAAAGTGGCCACGAGAAAATGCTGGGAAATATTTATAACTTCGAAATTTTTCCGCTAGGGGGCGCAATCAAAGCTTAAATATTAAAATTCGAAATTTCTCCGGAAATTCTCAGATTGAGGTATCTCTTTATCAACATGGTTAGAAAACCTAGACAATTTCACGTCTTTTTGGTACAGGGCTCATTGGCGTACCGATCTTCGTGTGAGTAGGGGAAGGTAGTGAAAGTGTAATTGTTCAAGTGGCTGTAACTTATAAACGACTTGTCCGATTTTGTTGCGTATAGGCTTGTTTGGAAGATAAATGTGAGTACTTTCGTATAACGTATCCAGTGATGCGTGATTGACTCCAGAAAAGTTGCTAGAAGGCGTAATTTGAATTAAAAACTGTTATTTTCGTTTCACCGCAAAAATTTAAATGGTACGGTATAATTCTGATAACAGAATCGAAATGAAGATTAAATTTACAAGAAAAAACCTCAAAAAAAAAAACCTTAAAAACCTTGAAACATTAAATTTTACATAATTTGGACTAGTTATTATTATCAGAATTATACCATATCATTCAAATTTTTGCGGTGAAACGAAAATAACAGTTTTTAATTCAAATTACGCCATCTAGCAACTTTTCTGGAGACAATCACGCATCACTGGATACGTTATACGAAAGTACTCACATTTATCTTCCAAACAAGCCTATACGCAACAAAATCGGACAAGTCGTTTATAAGTTACAGCCACTTGAACAATTACACTTTCACTACCTTCCCCTACTCACACGAAGATCGTTACGCCAATGAGCCCTGTACCAAAAAGACGTGAAATTGTCTAGGTTTTCTAACCATGTTGATAAAGATATACCTCAATCTGAGAATTTCCGGAGAAATTTCGAATTTTAATATTTAAGCTTTGATTGCGCCCCCTAGCGGAAAAATTTCGAAGTTATAAATATTTCCCAGCATTTTCTCGTGGCCACTTTAGTGATAATTTTTTTTTCCTGAACTTTTAGGTCCAGTAGTTTCTGAGATATGGCCGGTGGCCACCCTTGCTGGGACACCCTGTATAACAGTATGCACTTTTAAAAAAAAAAAATTATCCTATAACTTTTTGACCTGACCCTGTATACTAATTCCGAAGGCAAAATCGAATGTTATATACTTTTCCCGTAGAACTCGATTCTGCCTTCGGAATTAGTACACGGGGTCAAGTCAAAAAGTTATAGAATACATTTTTTCTCAATGCCCTCAACGCCAGTGGACACAATATTTTTTTATCTATTAGAGTCAAAATTAGTCCCTTATAACTTAAAACAACGCTGCCAAATTTCAAACAAATCGGTCAAAATTTAACTGAATTATTTTAAAAAAATTATTTAAAAAAAAACTTTGCCACCCTGTGTCATAAAAAAGATGCGTTTTTGTATTTTTTTTTTTATAGAATGATTTCAGAAATCACTCCTTTCATTTTTGCCCAATGTTTCATCAACATTTTTTGCTAGTCCGTATTTCAAAACTCTCATACTATAATTTTTATACCTGTACATGATTATCTGTTGTTGTTGTAGGTATAAAATTCATAAATGGGACATGGAAGTAGTAAAATGCGTACTTGCAGAAGTGTTTAATTTTTTTTTTTGAATTTTCATAAATCAAATTTTTTTCAGTAAATTCGGAATCAGGGTTAGGAATAAATCTAGAGCAACTTTTTTATTTATCATTTCCCTTTAAAAGGACAAGAAATGACTGTTTGCCCTTGTTTCATTTTATGTTTTACATTTTTAAACGCCCTGTATAATAACATTTTTTTCATTGTGGCTCCTATTTTTTCAACAAGTATAATTTTTTTTTATCTAGAATGACTTTTAGTCGTATGTTTCAATTTTTGGTCTATTTTTCCTCTTGTCAACCTTATCCGCGGACATACTGTATACAAATTAAATTGAGAATTGTTGGTAGAATACAATGATGCAAAAATATACAGGGTATACCATACACAAAAATTGCAACTTTGATCTTTTTTTTTGCAAAAAGTTAACATTAACCCTGACGACTTGTATTTGAAATTTTTCTCTACAGTGGCAAAAATTGAAAGGGGGTCACATTATAAACGAACACCCTATAAATGAATCGGTCTTTTCTCTAAAATCTATTTTCATGCCACTATAGCCTACCAGACTTATTTTTCCCAATTGTATGGATGGTTTACTAATATTTTTACAGCCCCGAAACCCCCCAACTATCCTCGGCTTGTTTGCTGGTTCAAGCAGCGGTGGAACCATTGGAATCCGGTTTCAAATTCCCTAAAACAAAAAAAGGCCTGATGAACGAATGGCTGAACAAAACGCCCGATTTGCAGCCGGCCAGTGCGATTTCGCCGTCGGCTTTAATCCCGCACGTGGATGAGGGCAAGAATCTGGCCGCTTTGGCGCAGGCGGCCACTTTTTGCGACACGCCCACTCAACAGAAGGGCAACGCCAAGAAACGATGGCTGAGACAGGCGATTAGTGAGGATCATTCGGGTGATAGACCGGAGTCGCCGCCTTTGAACGATGCTGTGGCTCCGCCCAAAAAACGCCGGTTGCCTAGAGAGTCGTTGTCGAATGACAACTCGCCTCCTAGTACCCCCACTACTAGTACGCCCAAAATGGTGGACACGCCCCGGTCAAGCCAAGAGGGTCCTTCTGATTCGGTTTATTCGGATTGTGACAGCCCCACAAGTCGTCTAGCGGCAGAGCTCCACGAGAGGGCGCAAAAGATGAAGGAAGAACTGCAAGCCGTCGATCTATCTGTGAACTATTTTGACATAATAGACCCGCGCCTGCGCGATAAAAACTTTACGTCATACAACAGCGCCCATCTGGTGGGCACAGTTGAAAAGACACTGAGCATATTTGGGTTTGAAGCCACCAAAACCCCACCAGTGACACCTGTCAAGCGTAAAGTAAAACTATCGATTTCCGAATATCGACAACGCAAGAAGCTGCACAACGACGATGAAGTTGATTCGTCATCGCAAGGACACGATGACAACAACTCGACAGACTCGTTCAAGGCCGCGCCTGTCCAGCCAAGATCTAGGAGCAGCAGCAGCAGCTCCAGTGTGTCCAGTTTGGACGAGTTTGGCAACCAAGCACGGATGGCAGCACCGGTCTTTGACAGCGAACCAACCGAGCTGGAGCGCCAGCGCGAGATTACCAGTGAACGACTTAAAAAAGCGTTTGGAATTGCTGACGAATCACGTAAAGCACCTGGTGAGTTGATTTCAGGTAGAAACGTAAATTGACATAAACATAGTCATAGATATGGTTTCGATTCTCAATTGTGACGTGGAACTTCCATCAGTGTCAGTGGCTCCGCCTCAGGAGGTGGAGGAAGTGGCTAAGGTTGAAGAGGAGGAGAAAATGGAGGTGGTGGAGCAGCAGCAGCAGCAGCAGCAGGAGGATGAGAAAGGGAAAACGGATGATAATATATTTTATACGCCTGATGAGGAGGAGGATAAAGGAGGAGCAGGAGTGAGTTTTGTGCCGGCGTTTAATAATCCTGTTTATCCCAGCACGAATTTTGTTAGTTTCACTTCGGCTATTGGTAAGTTAAAATTTTAATTATTGTTAACATGGTTTTCTTGTTGGTTTTTGTCATTCGTTTTTTACAATTATTATTATCATTTTAATTAAAATATCGATTGAAGTTTGTATTTCTTTTTATTATATTTTTTATTTTCTCACCTTTTTTCATCCTTTTGTCGGTCGATTATAGAGTTAGAGATTTATTAATTTTCATTATTTAGGGAGTTTTGCAAGTAGTGTGAGGTTGAAATTTCGAGGAATCACTCCTTAAAGTCAAACCTCCTTTGATAACTCAATTTATATTTTTGAGTTTTGGATTTATAATTTTTCAAGTTGGTCACTTTGAAAAATTATCTTTCTCTTTGAAGGCTGATGAAAATTCAACTAAAGGAGGTGGGAGGTTGGAGGCACTCTTGGAACCTTCCTTAAAATCTCATGAGATTTGAATTTTGTTATTCTTTTTGGGGTTTGAATTTTCGTTTTTTTTAGATGAACCTTGTTTTCACTTGAAAAAATAATCTTCTTTTCTGGAGGCTGATAAAAAATCAACTGAAGGAGGAGAGAGGTTGAGATATTGGCGAGGTACTCCTCAACCCTCCCGTGAGAGATCATACAATTTTCACTTCGTAATTTTTTAGAGTTTTAGATTTGCAATGTTTTTAGTTGAACCTTGTTTTGACTTGAAAAAATCATTTTTCTCTTTGAAGGCCGATAAAAAATCAACTAAAAAAGGTGGGAGGTTGAAATTTTGAGGAGGCACTCCTGAAACCTTCCTCATTAACTCATAAGATTTGCATTTTGTTATTTTTTTTTGGGTTTGAATTTTCGTTTTTTTTAGATGAACCTTGTTTTCACTTGAAAAAATAACCTTCTTTTTTGGAGGCTGATAAAAAATCAACTGAAGGAGGAGGGAGGTTGACATATTGGTGAGGTACTCCTCATCCCTCCCGTGGGAGATCATACAATTTTCACTTCGTAATTTTTTAGAGTTTTAGATTTGCAATTTTTTTAGTTGAACCTTGTTTTGACTTGAAAAAATCATTTTTCTCTTTGAAGGCCGATAAAAAATTAACTTAAAAAGGTGGGAGGTTGAAATTTTGAGGAGGCACTCCTGAAACCTTCCTCATCAACTCATAAGATTTGCATTTTGTTATTTTTTTTTGGGTTTGAATTTTTGATTTTTTTAGATGAACCTTGTTCTCACTTGAAAAAATAATCTTCTTTTTTGGAAGCTGATAAAAAATCAACTGAAAGAGGAGGGAGGTTGACATATTGGCGAGGTACTCCTCAACCCTCCCGTAAGAATTCATACAATTTCCACTTCGTATTTCTTTTTGAGTTTTAGATTTGCAATTTTTTTAGTTGAACCTTGTTTTGACTTGAAAAAATCATTTTTCTCTTTGAAGGCCGATAAAAAATCAACTTAAAAAGGTGGGAGGTTGAAATTTTGAAGAGGCACTCCTGAAACCTTCCTCATCAACTCATAAGATTTGCATTTTGTTATTTTTTTTTGGGTTTGAATTTTTGATTTTTTTAGATGAACCTTGTTTTCACTTGAAAAAATAACCTTCTTTTTTGGAGGCTGATAAAAAATCAACTGAAGGAGGAGGGAGGTTGAGATATTCGTGAGGTACTCCTCATCCCTCCCGTGAGAAATCATACAATTTTCACTTCGTAATTTTTTAGAGTTTTAGATTTGCAATTTTTTTAGTTGAACCTTGTTTTGACTTGAAAAAATCATTTTTCTCTTTGAAGGCCGATAAAAAGTCAACTACAAAGGGTGGGAGGTTGAAATTTTGAGGAGGCACTCCTGAAACCTTCCTCATTAACTCATAAGATTTGCATTTTGTTATTTTTTTTTGGGTTTGAATTTTTGATTTTTTTAGATGAACCTTGTTTTCACTTGAAAAAATAACCTTCTTTTTTGGAGGCTGATAAAAAATCAACTGAAGGAGGAGGGAGGTTGAGATATTCGTGAGGTACTCCTCATCCCTCCCGTGAGAAATCATACAATTTTCACTTCGTAATTTTTTAGAGTTTTAGATTTGCAATTTTTTTAGTTGAACCTTGTTTTGACTTGAAAAAATCATTTTTCTCTTTGAAGGCCGATAAAAAATCAACCTAAAAAGGTGGGAGGTTGAAATTTTGAAGAGGCACTCCTGAAACCTTCCTCATCAACTCATAAGATTTGCATTTTGTTATTTTTTTTTTGGATGTGAATTTTCGATTTTTTTAGATGAACCTTGTTTTCACTTAAAAAAAAAAAAAACTTCTTCTTTGGAGGCTGATAAAAAATCAACTGAAAGAGGAGGGAGGTTGAGATATTGGCGAGGTACTCCTCAACCCTCCCGTGAGAAATCA
The DNA here is from genome assembly GCA_958502075.1 of Orchestes rusci. Lineage (NCBI taxonomy): Eukaryota > Metazoa > Arthropoda > Insecta > Coleoptera > Curculionidae > Orchestes > Orchestes rusci. The sequence continues at coordinate 860,497 of OY293312.1, forward strand.
TACAATTTTCACTTCGAAATTTTTTAGAGTTCTAGATTTGCAATTTTTTTAGTTGAACCTTGTTTTGACTTGAAAAAATCATTTTTCTCTTTGAAGGCCGATAAAAAATCAACTTAAAAAGGTGGGAGGTTGAAATTTTGAAGAGGCACTCCTGAAACCTTCCTCATCAACTCATAAGATTTGCATTTTGTTATTTTTTTTTGGGTTTGAATTTTTGATTTTTTTAGATGAACCTTGTTTTCACTTGAAAAAATAACCTTCTTTTTTGGAGGCTGATAAAAAATCAACTGAAGGAGGAGGGAGGTTGAGATATTCGTGAGGTACTCCTCATCCCTCCCGTGAGAAATCATACAATTTTCACTTCGTAATTTTTTAGAGTTTTAGATTTGCAATTTTTTTAGTTGAACCTTGTTTTGACTTGAAAAAATCATTTTTCTCTTTGAAGGCCGATAAAAAGTCAACTACAAAGGGTGGGAGGTTGAAATTTTGAGGAGGCACTCCTGAAACCTTCCTCATTAACTCATAAGATTTGCATTTTGTTATTTTTTTTTGGGTTTGAATTTTTGATTTTTTTAGATGAACCTTGTTTTCACTTGAAAAAATAACCTTCTTTTTTGGAGGCTGATAAAAAATCAACTGAAGGAGGAGAGAGGTTGAGATATTGCTGAGGTACTCCTCAACCCTCCCGTCAGAAATCATACAATTTTCACTTCGTATTTCTTTTTGAGTTTTAGATTTGCAATTTTTTTAGTTGAGCCTTGTTTTCACTTGAAAAAAAATCATCTTTCTCTTTGAAGGCCGATAAAAATAGACTTAAAAGGTGGGAGGTTGGAATTCTGAGGAGGCACTCTTGAAACCCTCCTCAATAACTCATGTCATTTGCATTTCGGTATCTTTTTCCAGTTTCGGATCGACAATTTTTTTATTCAAACTTTGTTTTTTCGTGAATAAAATCATCTTCCTCTTTGGAGGTTAATAAAAAATGTACTAAAGGAGAAGGAAGGTTGTAATTTTGAGGAGGCACTCTTGAAACCCTCCTCAATTATTCATGTCATTTGCATCTCTTTATCTTTCCGAGTTTTGGATTCACAATTTTTTCAGTTGTACTTTGTTTTCAATTAGAAAAAATCATCTTCCACTTTGAAGGTTGATAAAACATCTACTAAACTAGAAGGAAGGTTGTGATTTTGAGGAGGCACTCTCAAAGCCCTCCTTTATTAATCGTAAAACTTTGCATCCCTGAAATATGTAGTGGAATAACGCGATACTTGAGATCCGCAAAAAGCAAAAATGAAAATATGTACGCAAAATGGCAAAACATAAAATCTATAAATTCGCAAAATATTGAACCCTTTTTCACTCAATCCTTGAAGTGTAGTCAACAAAATTTGAAACCTAACTAAAGAACCTTTACTATACAGGGTTAATAATTAAGGTTAGGGTAGATTATTGTTGTTGAGTGAACCAGATTGTAGTGTCAGATTAGATTTGTCTATTCCAGATGACGACACTCGTTACCAAAGCCGCAACCCCTCGCCGCCTCCCGATTTAGAGGCGCCCTCTTTTAGTGCCTCTTAATCTTGTTTTTTTTTTCGGGCCAAAACCGACGAGTGCAATCAAACGTTTATCCCTAATTTAATGGTTATTTATAGTTGAAATGTTGTAAATATTGTTTTTATTTTTGGAGATTTATATTTTTAACTCTTAGGCTACACTCGACCCCCCTCAGTTGCTCGTCTTAACCCAGTGAAAAGCTTATAGTTTGCATTATTTATTTTTCAGGTTCATTGGCTAATTGGCATACTATAAGACAATTCAATTGTATTGTAGATAATTGTGTAAATAATTAAGGAAGATATTTTTTTTCGTTAAGGATTCTCGTGCATCTCGGCAACACTCGGCTTTAATCGAAGCAGCTGCACGATAATGGAAAGTACAAAATTGTTTTAAGGGGTGATCTCGCATTTTAACTGGTATTTTTTTTTTGTATATTTTGTCGTGTTGGTTTCGGGGTCTTATTGGGTTTTTTGCAAATTTCTCCGCGAAATTCGTGCCATTGTAATAGGAAATGTGCAAAAAACCCCCTCGTTTAGTAAACGTTATTGTTAAACTAGTGTAAATACTGTATCGCATCGAAACCAATTAATAAATTTTGTTGCCACCGAATTTGTTATTTTTGGGGTTGTATAGATGAATTGAAGCTTTAGTTGCCCCCGTCAGGGGGCGATAATATCCCTAAACATCACAAGAACTAGGACAGGATGTACATATTCTATTGGTGTAAATATAATTATTTTTTTTTTGTATTACGTACATCAGTGTTTCCTAATTTATTTCGAATTGAGGATTGTTTTTCTGTCAAAACGGGGCTGTTCCGCCGCTGGTTTTGTACAAAATTTTCGTAAAAAATTGACTAATAAAAAATTGAAAAATATTTCCGTCAGTATTATGGGGCGGTTGGAGGAACATTCCCGATGTTTCAACGATATAATATATATAACTATTTTACTATGTAACAAGGCTGTACATATGAAACATTAATATTGATGTTGGTACGTTTGCGTACAATTATTAAAAGTCTTTGGAAAATTAATTTGTTGTTTCAACCATCCTTTGAAGGCCGTCATCATCCACACACTCTGCAATTATTTATTCAACCTAGTGTGATGGCCGTTTCGACTGCCAAAAGAATATGCATGTTTACGTAGAAGAACCAAAAGAATACTCTACAATCCCCACAATGTCTGTTTGCGTGAAGGAGCCAAAAGAACACGCTTCAATTAACCCAAATTTTCGACCATAGCGCACCCAATCTGTCAATTCTACGTCATTTTAATGTCGAGGATCAAAGCTTTGATGCTTTAACCCGAATGTCATGTCGTATCAAGTTTGTTCTTGTTGATGATGTTATATAAATTTTATAACAATCGAATTAATTTTTGTCAAATAAACTGAATTTTATTAGTTCTATTATCGAAGTAAGCATATATGTACCTAACATTATTATACCAACACTGCAAACTAAGACTTATTGTGTTCCGCTCCTTCAAAAATGTTCGAAGTACGGCCCTGATATATCAATAACGGTCCCTGAATGCGGCCATGACTTTGACAGCTATATTTCAAAATGATAGTATAAATCTCACCGTTCGCCCATCCTGTCAAACTAGTTCTACTAACCTCCCATTTCTCTGACTTACTTACATGCTTATCAAAAGCAGCCAAAAGAATATGTTTCATAGTTATTCAAATTTGCATGTTGTTCATGAAGAGAAGCCAAAAGAAAATTCTTCCAATTTATCGAAAATGGGTTTTCACAAATTATGAATTTGGCATCATATCCAGCTCGCCGATTGGCTGCAAGTGACGTTGATGACAGACCGATTTTCATGTTCATCTAGAGAAACCAAGAAAATACGCTTCAAATTTGCATATTCATGAAGAGAAGCCAAAAGAAAATGCTTCTAATTAACCCAAAGTTGTATATTTTGGAGAACCAAAAGAATATGCTTGAATCTAACACAAATTTGCATGTTAATCTAGAGGAAACAAGAGAATATGCTTCAAATTTGCATGTTCATAAAGAGAAGCCCAAAGAAGATGCTTCCAATAAACCCAAAGGTGCATGTTTTTGGAAAAGAACAAAAAGAAGATGCTAGAATCTAGCGCAAGTTTGCATGTTTATCTAGAGGAACCAACAGAATATGCTTGTCAACAGAGAGAAGCCAAAAGAAAATGCTTCCAATTTAGCCAAAAGGTTGATTTATAAACTTGCCGTCCGCCGTTACGGTTGACGTTCGCCGGTGACGCTAACGTTGCCGTCGCCCAATGCATTTATAAACTTTTATACCGTCGATTGTGATCGAAGATTTTCAAATTTGTTGTTTACTTACTTTGAAGTTAATTTGTTTTAGTTCAGTGAGATTTGGTGACTGACTCGAGTATATTTTGGTACAAATCTCAATTTTATGATATAAAAACATGAATTATGGGAACAAAAACCTATTGAGCCATTTTCCTATGGCTTCAGCTACAAACGGCGGACGGCAAAAGATGGAGATGAACGATCTCTAGCGGTGCGCCAACGGCAGACGGCATGATATAAATGTATGCAGGTGCGTCCATATGTCTATCTCGAACGTCAAACGTTAGCGTTAGCGGTAACGGCGAACGGCGAGTTTATAAATCCCACTAAAGTTGCATGTTTCTTGTAGAAGAACCAAGAGAATATGCTTAAATCTAACGTGAATTTGCATGATCATCCAGAGAAACCAAGAAAATACGCTTCAAATTTGCAAATTCATGAAGAGAAGCCAAAAGAAAATGCTTCTAATCAACTCAAAGTTGTATATTCTGGAGAACCAAAAGAATATGCTTGAATCTAACGCAAATTTGCATGTTGATCTAGAGGAACCAAGAGAATATGCTTCAAATTTGCATGTCCACGAAGAGAAGCCCAAAGAAGATGCTTCCAATAAACCCAAAGGTGCATGTTTTTGGAGAAGAACAAAAATAAGATGCAAAAATCTAGCGCAAATTTGCATGTTCATCTAGAGGAACCAACAGAATATGCTTGTTCACAAAGAGAAGCCAAAAGAAAATGCTTTCAATTAAGCCAAAGTTGCATGTTCCTTTGTAGAAGAACCAAGAGAATATGCCTAAATCTAATGTGAATTTGCATGATCATCCAGAGAAACCAAGAAAATACGCTTCAAATTTGAAAATTCATGAAGAGAAGCCAAAAGAAAATGCTTCTAATCAACTCAAAGTTGTATATTCTGGAGAACCAAAAGAATATGCTTGAATCTAACGCAAATTTGCATGTTGATCTAGAGGAACCAACAGAATATGCTTGTTCACAAAGAGAAGCCAAAAGAAAATGCTTTCAATTAAGCCAAAGTTGCATGTTCCTTTGTAGAAGAACCAAGAGAATATGCCTAAATCTAATGTGAATTTGCATGATCATCCAGAGAAACCAAGAAAATACGCTTCAAATTTGCAAATTCATGAAGAGAAGCCAAAAGAAAATGCTTCTAATCAACTCAAAGTTGTATATTCTGGAGAACCAAAAGAATATGCTTGAATCTAACGCAAATTTGCATGTTGATCTAGAGGAACCAAGAGAATATGCTTCAAATTTGCATGTCCACGAAGAGAAGCCCAAAGAAGATGCTTCCAATAAACCCAAAGGTGCATGTTTTTGGAGAAGAACAAAAATAAGATGCAAAAATCTAGCGCAAATTTGCATGTTCATCTAGAGGAACCAACAGAATATGCTTGTTCACAAAGAGAAGCCAAAAGAAAATGCTTTCAATTAAGCCAAAGTTGCATGTTCCTTTGTAGAAGAACCAAGAGAATATGCCTAAATCTAATGTGAATTTGCATGATCATCCAGAGAAACCAAGAAAATACGCTTCAAATTTGAAAATTCATGAAGAGAAGCCAAAAGAAAATGCTTCTAATCAACTCAAAGTTGTATATTCTGGAGAACCAAAAGAATATGCTTGAATCTAACGCAAATTTGCATGTTGATCTAGAGGAACCAACGGAATATGCTTCAAATTTGCATGTTCATGAAGAGAAGCCCAAAGAATATGCTTCCAATAAACCCAAAGGTGCATGTTTTTGGAAAAGAACAAAGAGAAGATGCTAAAATCTAGCGCAAATTTGCATGTTCATCTAGAGGAACCAACAAAATATGCTTGTTCACAAAGAGAAGCCAAAAGAAAATGCTTTCAATTAAGCCAAAGTTGCATGTTCCTTTGTAGAAGAACCAAGAGAATATGCTTAAATCTAACGTGAATTTGCATGATCATCCAGAGAAATCAAGAAAATACGCTTCAAATTTGCATATTCATGAAAAGAAGCCAAAAGAAAATGCTCCCTGTGGAAGAAGCTGGAGAGGTGCGTCCCCATAGGCGTAGTGGCCGCGTTTTGACATTGTAAGCGTATTGACATACCCGTTCTGATTGGTTGTATAGTTTTGAATCATGACGGCAGGAATATCTCGAACCAATCTTATCGCAGAACGCGAAAACGCCGTCCTTGAAATACGCCCATGAGGACTCACCAGAAGAAGCAAACAAATATGCTTAAATCCAACCATAGATATTTTATATATCTATGGATCTAACGCACATTTGCATGTTTATCTAGAGGAACCAAATGAATACGCTACAAACATGAACGGTTCAAATCACTTAAATTTTGACGGAAATAGAGTTGTCGGGAAGGATATTTTCAGGCGAAGGGAAACATCTAAAGGATCAAACAACTCCGCCCACCAACGCAAACCAATCAAATCACTTGTTTTTTGTTTGACGTAAGTAAAATTGTCAACTGAGAGGTTTTGATTGGTCAGTTCATGTGCGAAAGGAAAACTGAACGGTCCACACATCTCCGCCCACCAACACAAACCAATCGAATCACTTGATTTTTGTGTGACGCCAGTAGAGTTAACAACATTTGTACCTTATGAAATAGAAACCCACCTCCAGTTTTTTGTGAAAAGTATCAAGCTTGGCAAAAAATGCATTATAAGTCAAATTAAAGATTATTTTTTTTTATAAAACTTATATTCTCCGCGATACAGACGTACATCACAATAAAAAACTATATTGATCCAGGAGGAACTAAATCTAATTCAACAATCTTCTATTTACTGTAAACCTATTAATAAATGGTTTCTGACCGGCAATTTATTTTAAGACATTTTTGCTTACTTTCCAAGCGGGGGGGCGCGTCTTTACATCACATGCAGGAGGTAACGTATGACGTCATAGGTGCAAATAAATTGCAACACGGGAGGTTGAGTATTCCTTGCACGTGACTTTAATGAATAAACGCGACAGTGTTGCCAAGCTGTGATGATTTTGGCTTTAATTGCCTTAATTTATGTTGATGAATTTTAAGGAAAAGACAAATGCACATTCACTAGTGATATTTCATCGTATTTGATCAAATGAAATGGGCATGTGCGGTTACTTTGTTATAAACAATTGAAGCATTGAAATTGCGTATTTTTTCCGTTTTTTGATTTTAGAATCTAAGCAATCAAAAATATGTCAACAGGAAAGTTGTAGAGAATGAAAAAATTAATAAAATGAGTACTTAATGAACACTGTAAATTGATTAGTAGCCAAGAAAATCCCGAAAACCCAAAAAAATATGTGAACCGTACATAGTTCATTTGTGCTTAACATCGTGTTACAGTCGGTTTATATTTTTTGGGTCACGAAAATATCTCTAATGCCTGGTATTAAACACGTTTATGGGAAAAATCAACTGAATGTTGTCTATTTTCAATTTCCTTTGCAATTTTTATATGAAATTAACGTATAGGCGGCAACACCGCGCCACCCCCCATGACAACAGTATGAAGTTAGCCGCTATCTAAATCTCAAAAAAATGTCAGAAAAGAGAACATCTCTTTAATTAACGTGAAAAATTCCCACAAAAGTGCCGTTTCGTCATAAATCGCGTAATTAATAACCCATTGTTCGGGACCGGTGTGAGAGTTATGGTGTTCCATTGAAAACAAACATTCAGGTAAGTAAATGAGTTCACCTTAGTTTTTGGGTTAATTGAGGGTTTTTTGAGGAGTTACGTATAGTTATGTAGGCTACACTGCAGAGTAATTCATTTTAATGTTTGCACGTTTATATCGCTTCAACCTACACTGCAGGGGGCCTTTTCTAATTCGCGTTTCAATTCATGAATAGATCCCCCAAAATGGTCATAAAACCCCCGCAAAAACGCAACGTACGTATCCTGATCCTCGGCGATCCAGGAGTGGGAAAAACCTCCCTAATCCTCACTCTTGTAAGTGAAGAGTTCGCGGAAAATGTACCCCCCAAAGCTGAAGAAATCACAATTCCTGCTGATGTTACCCCTGAAGGGGTACCCACAAACATAGTAGATTATTCGACTAGTGAGCAAAATGAGTCCGAACTCAATGAACAAATCAGAAGGGCCAGTGTAGTGTGTATTGTTTACGCTGTCGACGATGATGACAGCATTGGAAGAATTTCTTCCTACTGGATGCCAAAAATCCGTCAAAACCACCCGGATGCTCAATGTCCGGTTATTCTAGCCGGAAATAAAATCGACCTCGTTGAATATTCCACCATTGAAGCCATCTACGACATAATGGAAGAGTTTCCTGAAATCGAAACCTGCATCGAATGTACTGCTAAAGATGTCAAAAACATTTCGGAAATGTTTTATTATGCACAAAAAGCAGTGTTGCATCCTACTGCCCCCATTTATTGTGTTGAAACAGCGGATGTGAGTGGCCTTAAACAACGTAACAATCTTTACATCATTATGATTTTAGCTTACGGAGTCGTGCAAACGAGCCCTTATTCGTATTTTCAAAATATGCGATATTGATTGTGATGGTCTGCTTAATGATATCGAGTTGAATAACTTTCAATCTAGATGTTTTAATGCCCCCCTGCAGCCTCATGTATTGGACGATGTTAAGGGTAAGTGTGATGTTTATTTGAATTTGATTGGTGTGTTAGTGGACGGAGGGAGACTGAACGGTTTAAATAACTCCGCCCACCACTTCTAGCCAATCAAAATCACTTGTGTTTAGGTATAGTTTTCTCATATTTTACATTAAAGACTAAAATAATCGTGATTTATGTTAGGGTTTGATATTTTTCCGAAAAAATTGACAGCAGTGGAGTTGATGAATATGATTGGTTGATTGACAGACGAAGGGAAAACTGAACGGTCCAAAATAACTCCGCCCTATCAGGGCAAGACAAATAAGTCACTTGATTTTTGTTTCACGGATTTAGATGACTTGAGACATTTTGTACAAATTATTGATGGAGTTGGATGGTTTCTATAAAAATGTTATGGAATGTCATTTTTTTCCCTTTCATTTTGAGTTTTGAGTGACTCAGTTTATTCAATTTTTTGAAAAGTTACAGGGTTTTTTGTTCCTGACTGTCTTTGCTTGAGGATTTTATCTTTGAATAATTCGAGACATGACAAAACTATACGAATTATTGATGGAGTTGGGTTATTTCTATAAAAATACTGTGAGAGCCTTTCATTTTGAGTTTTGAGTGACTCAATTTACTCAATTTTTAAAAAAGTTGCAAAGTTTTTAATTCCAGACTGTCTTCGCTTGCAAGATTTTATTTTTAAATGGTTTGAAACACTAAACTAACTTGAAATAATCGAAACTAAATCAAACAAACTGAAAACTACTCCAAAACTAACTTAAAATTAAGCAAAATCAACCCAAAACTAACTCAAAATGACCAAAACCGATCTAAATTTACTGAAATTTACCCAAACTTGCCAAAACTAACCAAAATCAACCCAAAACTAACATGAAACAAACTCAAAATGACCAAAACTAAACCAAACTAACTAAAACTTACTTAAACTTATCAAAATTAACCCAAAATCAACTCAAAATGAGTAAAATGACCAAAACTTACTCAAACGGACCCAAAACCAACTGAATCTGATCCAATTTTGTCAAAACTGACTAAATTCAACCCAAAATTAACTTAGAATGATCAAAACTAAATCAAACTTACTGAAAACTAACTTAAAATTAAGCAAAATCAACCTAAAACCAACTCAAAATGACCAAAACCGACCCAAATTAACTGAAACTTACCCAATCTTGCCAAAACTAACCAAAATCAACCCAAAACTAACATTAAACAAACTCAAAATGACCAAAACTAAACCAAACTAACTAAAACTTACTTAAACTTATCAAAAATAATCAAAATTATCCCAAAATCAACTCAAAATGAGTAAAATGACCAAAACTTACTAAAAACTGACCCAAAACCCACTGAAACTGACCCAATTTTGTCAAAACTGACCAAATTCAACCCAAAATTAACCCGAAACTAACTTAGAATGATCAAAACTAAACCAAAATAGTCCAAAACTAACTTAAAATTATGCAAAATCAACCTAAAACCAACTCAAAATGACCAAAACCGACCAAAATTAACTGAAACCTACCCAATCTTGCCAAAACTAACCAAAATCAACCCAAAACTAACATGAAACAAACTCAAAATGATCAAAACTAAACCAAACTTACTTAAACTTATCAAAAATAACCAAAATTATCCCAAAATCAACTCAAAATGAGTAAAATGACCAAAACTTACTAAAAACTGACCCAAAACCAACTGAAACTCACCCAATTTTGTCAAAACTGACCAAATTCAACCCAAAATTAACCCGAAACCAACTTAGAATGATCAAAACTAAACCAAACTAACTTAAAATGACCAAAACCGACCAAAATTAACTGAAACCTACCCAATCTTGCCAAAACGAACCAAAATCAACCCAAAACTAACATGAAACAAACTCAAAATGATCAAAACTAAACCAAACTTACTTAAACTTATCAAAAATAACCAAAATTATCCCAAAATCAACTCAAAATGAGTAAAATGACCAAAACTTACTAAAAACTGACCCAAAACCAACTGAAACTCACCCAATTTTGTCAAAACTGACCAAATTCAACCCAAAATTAACCCGAAATTAACTTAGAATGATCAAAACTAAACCAAAATAGTCCAAAACTAACTTGAAATTATGCAAAATCAACCTAAAACTAACTCAAAATGACCAAAATTAACTGAAACTTACCCAATATTGCCAAAACTAACCAAAATCAACCCAAAACTAACATGAAACAAACTCAAAATGACCAAAACTAAACCAAACTAACTAAAACTTACTTAAACTTATCAAAAATAATCAAAATTATCCCAAAATCAACTCAAAATGAGTGAAATGACCAAAACTTACTAAAAACTGACCCAAAACCCACTGAAACTGACCCAATGTTGTCAAAACTGACCAAATTCAACCCAAAATTAACCCGAAACCAACTTAGAATGATCAAAACTAAACCAAACTAACTTAAAATGACCAAAACCGACCAAAATTAACTGAAACCTACCCAATCTTGCCAAAACGAACCAAAATCAACCCAAAACTAACATTAAACAAACTCAAAATGATCAAAACTAAACCAAACTTACTTAAACTTATCAAAAATAACCAAAATTATCCCAAAATCAACTCAAAATGAGTAAAATGACCAAAACTTACTAAAAACTGACCCAAAACCCACTGAAACTGACCCAATTTTGTCAAAACTGACCAAATTCAACCCGAAACTAACTTAGAATGATCAAAACTAAACCAAACTAACTTAAAATTAAGCAAAATCAACCTAAAACTAACTCAAAATGACCAAAACCGACCAAAATTAACTGAAACTTACCCAATCTTGCCAAAACGAACCAAAATCAACCCAAAACTAACATGAAACAAACTCAAAATGATCAAAACTAAACCAAACTAACTAAAACTTATCAAAAATAATCAAAATTATCCCAAAATCAACTCAAAATGAGTAAAATGACCAAAACTTACTAAAAACTGACCCAATTTTGTCAAAACTGACCAAATTCAACCCGAAACTAACTTAGAATGATCAAAACTAAACCAAACTAGTCCAAAACTAACTTGAAATTATGCAAAATCAACCTAAAACTAACTCAAAATGACCAAAACTGACCCAAATTAACCTAAACCTACTCAATCTTGCCAAAACTAACCAAAATCAACCCAAAACTAACATGAAACAAACTCAGAATGACCAAAACTAAACCTAACTAACTGAAAACCAACTCAAAATGATCAAATCTAACCCAAAACCAACCGAAATCAACCCAATTTTGTAAAAACTAACTAAAATCAACCCAGGCCCAGGACTAATCAAAATAATTCAAATTGACCAAAATAATAAAAAAATCGTTGAAATTAACCCAAAATTAACTTAAACTGACCAAGACTAATCCAAACTACTATTGAATACTAATTAAAATGAACCAAGACTCTCTGCAATCAACTCAGACTGACCAAAATTAGTTTCAAATCGACTAAAAACTTACTAAGACGAATCCAAACTAACCAAAACTGACCCCAAATCAACTAAAAACTAACCCAAAACTAACCGAAAACTAACCCAAACTAACCCAATCCAAACTGATCGAGACTAATTGAAAACTAATCAAAATCACCCCGAGACTTTAACAAATTAACAGGGTTTTTAGTTCCAGACTGTTTTTGTTTGAGGAATTTTGTTTAAGTGTCCTATACTTTAAGGTGTAGATGCGAATCACGAATTTCGAGCATCATTCTTATTGGTCCATATCAAGAGAAGAAGTGACATTCTTGATAGTTAACCGACCAATAGGAATGGTCGTAATTTGTGATTCGCATATTCGAATCTATATGAACTAAGCTTCAATGGTTAACGGACGAAGGGGAAACTGGACGGTTGAAACAACTCCGCCCACCAACACAAACCAATCAAATCATTAGATTTTGAAGTAGAATTGTCATTTGGAAGGTTTTGATTGGATTTTAGGGGTAATACGAAAAAGTTGCGACGATGGCGTCCATCAAAACAGCGTAACTTTAAAGGGCTTTCTCTACTTGCACGCGTTATTTGTTCAAAGAGGGCGCAACGAAACCACATGGACTGTACTAAGAAAATTCGGCTACAACGATCAGTTGAACATGAGCAAGGAGTACTTATATCCTGGGTACGTTCAACTCCTGTCATTACCCTGTTACGTAGATTAATTGCAGCATAAAAGTACCATCAGGCTGTACAACGGAACTATCCTACAAAGGCCAACAGTTTCTTACGAATATATTTGAGAGGTATGACAAAGACGGCGATAAAGCTCTATCGCCCGAGGAGCATGAGGAGCTATTCTCCACTTGTCCCACTCCAGCTTGGCCCAGTGATGTGAGCAGTATGGTACAGACAAACGATAAAGGTATGTTTATTTAATTGTTGTTTTTATACCCTTATTTGGTAATAGTCGTGTAAATAATTGGTCGGATATGGTAAAGGTTTGATAGACTCCGTCATCGAAGGGGTAATTAACGGTAATTCCTATGCAGCGGCTGGTTGAAATCACACTTTCTAGACTCTTGTCGGATAAATAAAGGCTGCAGGCTTCGCAGGATATCATCTCGATTTTGGGGACTAGGTCGAAGCAGTGCAAATTGCAGCTGGTGCATTGTAACAAGTCGAGTTTCGTTGCTGTTTTCATGAGCAAAGTTAATTTTTTGCAGGAGTTGATTTGTATCATTTCCACTGAGTTTTCAACGATTATTGTGCACTCCTCGCAGGCGTATATGTGCACACTATCGTTTTTACTGGCAGTGTTGATGATAAGGTTGTGGTTGTGCTGCTGCCCCTCCAAATGCCAGGTTTTGTCGTTTTTCATAAACACCTTTGTGGTTACTCTTTTTAGTTCGTTGAGCATATTGTGGTGCTCCTGGGTTTTATGCTGGATATGCGAGTCCCCCAGGACGTGTCCCACAGGCAGTGCTATAGTTCCGGTCCATTGAATGCCATTTTTGAAAAAGTTACACACAAAAATGCTGAATTCCTCGTAGGTTTCGCTCCAGGCCCTTAGCCACTCCTGGTGGACCAGGCCCAGTTCCTCTATCTCAGCCTGAGCCTTTTCCCGATAAAAAACCAAATATTTGTCGAGTTTATCGACAAATTTGACTGTGTCAAGCTCGCGCACCCACTCAAACACCTGCGAACTTTTGCTAATTAACGTAATAGCAAAGATAAATTCACTAGCTTTGCCTTCAAATTTCGTTACTTGTGCAGTTTCGCGCATGACAGGATCAAGTATATATTTCACAGCCATTTGGTTCACGGGGGTTTTGTACTTGGAAAACAACTCGACCAGTTCAAGGGTGATTGTGAAAATGTTGTCGACATTTTTGCTTTGTTCGTACAAGTTGCCGCCGATTTGTTCTGAGGTTTTCAGGTATTGTTGGAAGCAGGAGTCGTGGATGGCTTTTAGGGTTTTAAGGGTGGGGTTTTCACTCATAATTTTGCAGAGGTGGTCGAATTTGATGTTTGCTGTCAGTTGACTTGTGGCTGTCAATGGTTTAGAGTAGGTATGTTTATCGAGCTTGTTGAATAGAGCACAAAAAAAATTAACACGCCGATTAATTTTTTTTCAAGTTATCACCTTTCGGATGCAAACAAACTAGTTTATACTTGTTTTATTGTGGATAAAAGTGAGAGTTCATATAGTAGGAGAATTTCTTTTGAGGATAGTGGTGGGGGTCATAAGAAAGAACGATTGGCTATTCTGTTCAGTTGTCAAATCGGATCGAGTAGCTCGTCAAACTGCTCCGGGACATGTGTCCGGTTTTATGCGTATAAAAAACACTGTTGTTCGATGTATTTTTTATCGCTGTGGTTTTTTTTTCTGGTATAAAATATAAGCTTGAATAGTTTAAGTTTGATTTTCTGATTTGATTGCTCATAATATTTCAAAAAATGTATTGAAATTAAAAAAAAAAATATTCTTGTGTATAATATTATTTCAGTAATGTTAATTTGTTTTTGTTGTATCAACATATCGAAAAGTTTTCATTTTGAATTGTTCCTGTAATTAATTACTTATTTGAATCTGTGGAGTTTGACAAAATTCGACTGAATTTCTTTTTTTTTTTTTTTTGTTCAAACACATTTCACTGCGATTTTTTTCTCTTGATGACTCATTTATCTGTCACTTCCACTTCGAAGTGAAATTGAAAGTAAATGAGTCATAATGCGTCCAATAGAATATGACGTTCTCAGAGCTCCGTTCTGTCGCGGCGACAAATCCCTACCACCAAAGTTTGCTGTCGCTGGCAACATGGCTTCTGTCATAATGTTAGGATACATGTTTATTATAAAATTCCGTTTTTCTCGGAAATGGTTGGAACAAGTATATGTTTCTTTTGTAAAAAAAACATCAAGAATGCCATCAGATTTATAATTATCGTTTTCATGGAGTATGGTATCATGAGACCATTCCAGTTTTGCTCTGTCATCAACGTCACTTGCAGCTCGCTGATTGGTTGGAAGTGACGTAAATGACAGACCAAACTGGAAATGTCTTGATACCATACTCCATGAAAACGCTCAATGGATCAGGGCACACAAAACTTATGTCAAATTAAAGACACTAAAGATACCGCAAAAACTTTTCAACATCAATTTTTGACATGAAGACATAATTTGAAATTTAAAAAACTACTTTGATACTCTGTATCATCCAAACTATTAACTTTTAAACTCAGGTATAAATAATTAATCAATACAGCGATAGTAGTTGAGTCGCGACACAAGACAAGAGTAACGTATAGTTCATCCAACAGCGTTCCTATTGGTCGCTATCAAGAAAAGTGACATCATTGATAGTTAACCGACCAATAGGAATGGTGCTTGCAACAGTCACAATCTGGGTGGAGCTTATAATGAGTCCAAACAAACTCATATTCCATGATAAAATCCTTCAAGGAAAATTTTCTTGCGTATTTTTGACAAGATTTTACTGAAAATTTCCTACCAGTCAATTCTAACCAATCATAGGCTTGCATTTTATCATGTGACCTAATTTTATCGGAATCACCCTGCTCATAATCACGTGACTGAAAGATTAATAAGTGGAAATCTCCCTGGCTTTGCATCTGGATGTAGCTCCCATATGATTACAGTGTTGCCGTCCTCACTCTCCCTAACAATCCCAACCCAACCCAACTTTTACAGACAGAGATAAGGCAAACGGCAACACTGTGGTTGGTGCATGGGAGCTACATCCAGCCGCGAGTGCTTGACAGCTGTTAAAAACACTGACAAATATTTTTGATAAATGATTTATTTTCAACTTCCAATACAAAGTTGCAATGTTATCAATTATGAACAAGATTGGTTATAACTTCCAAATGTTTTATAAAATCCTGATTCCCTTCTTTCTTCCTCAATGGCGAGTAGAGTAAGGAGCCGTTGGTTTCTTCCACTAAATGCGAGGTGAGTCCTGGGTTATGTTTTTTCCAATGATCAGTTTTGGCATGAAATTTTCTTGCCGAATCTCCCGCGAGCTCGAATTAAAAATCTGGAAATTTGTTCTCGTTGCGAATTTTTCTTCGCAACTCGACCAAATTTCCGGAAATAATTCGAGCTCCAGGGAGATTATAAGTGATAATCAATAATTCAAAACATTTTGAGGTTATGTTGCCTACATTTCAATCGACAATTTTCAGACTATTGAAAAGAAAACGGCTTTGAAGCATGTTTTTTACATTTTTGGTGTTAATCAGATATGATAATTTTGGAATTTTCATAACAAAAACAAATTAATCTGTACCATAACCTCAAAATATTTTCAGGCATTTATTGTGGTTCTAATTGCAAAGCAATTAATACTAGGATGCTTGGAAACATGCTCCAAAGTAGTTCAAAGCCAATTTCCTTGGAAAAGTCTAAAAAAGTCCATTAAAATGAAAACAACATAACCTAAAAAATATAAGCTCCACCCACTTTGTGACGTCGGACTTGGCCACCTTATTTGTTTGGAGTTGGAATTTAAGCTCCACCTATCTTTGTGACGTCACGCTGTCTATTCACATCAATCTCTTAAGGATTATGGCGAGCTTCTATTGGTCGGATCGCGGTCGCCGCGACAGAACGGGGAACGAAAATAATTTTTTTCTAAGTCGCTCATATTTAGGCTGGATAACCTATCAAGGCTACATGTGTCAATGGGCGTTGATGACCCTAGTGGACCTGCCGCGAACCTTTGAATATCTCGCCTACTTGGGCTACAACATTTACGAAAACGAAAACCAACTATCAGCAGTAACTGGTAAATTGTCCCTGTTTGCCCCTGCTTTTTGCTTAAATCTAATCTTCAGTCACCAGAGAAAAAAAACTAGACTTGGCCAAGAAACAATCGAGCAGAAACGTCTATCAGTGCCACGTCATCGGACCATCCGGCTCGGGTAAAACCACGTTTTGCAAGAGTTTTATACGAAATTCCATTGATGTATGTTGAATTAATCATCTAAAACTCATTTAATCGATGGAATTTCAGTCCAAGTTCATAAAGACTGAACTAATCGCACCATCTGGTAACACAATCAACACCGTGCAGGTTTATGGGCAGGAAAAAACGATGGTGCTGCGCGATATAAGTGTGCGCAATGTTTCAGACCCGTTGTTGCCGCAGGAGGTTCAATGTGACGTAGGGTGTTTGGTTTATGACGTCAACAATCCGAAAAGTTTCGAATACATCGCCAGGATTTACATTGTGAGTGTAATATACTCTTGGACCGGGCATCGTGGAATGTGTTGACGCCATCAACAAATCAGCGAGTACGTAGCTCGATTCGCATAATCATAGTACAAGAGCGTTGCCAAATTGTCAATAACTACGTGTCTACAAATTTGCTTTTCACATGGCAACCTAGCTTTAACGACAAAACTCTGCTCATTGATAAACAGGTCTGAAGAAGACGGGTCTTCTGGTGTTCAGTGCAGAGTTGCCAACAATAGCTAAAAAATCACTATCTCATTGAACAAATGGCGTCAAAACAATCTTCCATTTATAAATGAGATGCCTGGTCTAGCAGTATACAGGGTGTCCCAGCAAGGGTGGCCACCGGCCATATCTCGGAAACTACTGGACCTAAAAGTTCAGGAAAAAAAATATGATCACTAAAGTGGCCACGAGAAAATGCTGGAAAATATTTTTAACTTCGAAATTTTGCCGCTAGGGGGCGCAATCAAAGCTTAAATATTAAAATTCGAAATTTCTCCGGAAATTCTCAGTTTGAGGTATATCTTTATCAACATGGTTAGAAAACCTAGACAATTTCACGTCTTTTTGGTACAGGGCTCATTGGCGTACCGATCTTCGTGTGAGTAGGGGAAGGTAGTGAAAGTGTAATTGTTCAAGTGGCTGTAACTTATAAACGACTTGTCCGATTTTGTTGCGTATAGGCTTGTTTGGAAGATAAATGTGAGTACTTTCGTATATCGTATCCAGTGATGCGTGATTGACTCCAGAAAAGTTGCTAGAAGGCGTAATTTGAATTAAAAACTGTTATTTTCGTTTCACCGCAAAAATTTAAATGGTACGGTATAATTCTGATAACAGAATCGAAATGAGGATTAAATTTACAAGAAAAAAACCTTAAAAACCTTGAAACATTAAATTTTACATAATTTGGACTAGTTATTATTATCAGAATTATACCATACCATTTAAATTTTTGCGGTGAAACGAAAATAACAGTTTTTAATTCAAATTACGCCTTCTAGCAACTTTTCTGGAGTCAATCACGCATCACTGGATACGTTATACGAAAGTACTCACATTTATCTTCCAAACAAGCCTATACGCAACAAAATCGGACAAGTCGTTTATATGTTACAGCCACTTGAACAATTACACTTTCACTACCTTCCCCTACTCACACGAAGATCGGTACGCCAATGAGCTCTGTACCAAAAAGACGTGAAATTGTCTAGGTTTTCTTACCATGTTGATAAAGATATACCTCAATCTGAGAATTTCCGGAGAAATTTCGAATTTTAATATTTAAGCTTTGATTGCGCCCCCTAGCGGAAAAATTTCGAAGTTATAAATATTTCCCAGCATTTTCTCGTAGCCACTTTAGTGATAATTTTTTTTTCCTGAACTTTTAGGTCCAGTAGTTTCTGAGATATGGCTGATGGCCACCCTTGCTGGGACACCCTGTATATAGTCAAAGTTCTTAACGCACTCAGCGCAGGAACTTGATTGATTTTTTTGCCAGAAATACTTTGCAGAAAGCAAAATCCCCGTACTGATAGTGGCGTGCAAAGACGACTTAGAAGAGGTGCGGCAAGAATATCTACTACAACCTGCAAATTTTTGTCAAAAGTACAAAATCCTTCCACCGCAGCGTTTCAGCGTTAAAGGCCACTTCAGAAAGGATGTGTTTATTAAGTTGGCAACAATGGCTGCATTTCCGTAAGTACCACGTGTAACTGATATAATAATGGAGGTTAAGTCGTTTCCAAGCTGCGTGGATAATGTTTTGTAAACGAAGGTTTGTCATTTGAGGATTAAGTTATAGTTGCTATTTTTTTTTGTTTCCAGTCCGTTACGGCGCATGGTTCACATGTTGCTAGTGCGGCCCCAACCTTCCGAGTGGTTGTACGAATTTTGCAGGTTGCTACATGTTTTATTATTTGATAGTCACTAACTAATGCATGAGTTTCATTTATAAATTAACTAATTGAAGTGTGGAATATAGTGAAAATGTTTATCGGTTATGACCGTCGGGTGCCGAAGCTTTCCGATTGGCATGAAAATTAGCGAGCTGAACTTTTGTGTGAATCTTCATCAAACTGTCAATGCTTGTTTGTAGAATTCACAATTATTTAAACTTAAAATATTTCTCCCCACAGAAACTTCAGAGAATTTGGCATTTTAACCAACGACCCCACAGTGTGGTGGAAAGCGGGCTTAAGTCTGGCCGCAGTGACCGCTTTCGGATTAATCGTGGCAAAAGTATTTCATACGAGTGATAAAGTGAGATAAGAAAATCAAAATTTTCTAGTTTTGTAATATATCTATTGGCGGAAGGGCTCTTTTCATTTCTAGTCTATTATACTTTGTGTGTTTTGCGTAAGAGATCACATTAGCATAGTTGTTCTTTATTTTGCAGTTTAGATTTGTTTTATTCAAATATAGCGTAGATTAAGTGAACTATTGTTTGATTACACGCGTCAACGAAATTAGCCAAAGTCTGACAACCATGGAACCAGTCAGTTTGACGTTAATGGCATATCACTTCAACTTGTGTCAACGTTCAGTAGTTCCAGCGTTGCCGAATTGAATTAAATTCATTGTTTTAACTTTTCAGTGTAAAAAGAAAATGGATATAGCAGGTTAGTACATGTTTTATCATTTGGGCTAATAGTTATTTATATATTGGTGTTATATATTTTGCATGAGTTTCATTGACATTAACAAAACTAATCAGAAAAAAACGATTTTCTTTATTTTGAAATAAAATTTTAATATAATTCCCGGACAATAGCCTAGTTTACACCGATAACTCGTTTAGTTCGGTCCGATAGGACCAAGTGGGTGGGGATAGTACGGCAGGACCAATGCTTGCTTCTCGTCCGTTTACACCGCCTTGCAACGCGTGAACTGAATGAGTACGCGCGCAATTCGACAAATGTCAAAAACAAGTCGAAATTATTCATCAACACAATTCGTAATGAAAAAAAACATAAGTGAGTACGCTCAGATTGCCTTAGAAACTCAGAACCAACACAATTCACAATAATAACAATCAACATAACCTCATAATTTTGATCCAGATCGAACAAAGTTTAGTTCGGTACACCAGCTGGCGAGTACCGAACCAAGAGCGGACCAGCTTAGTCCGCAATTGTTTACACCATTCGAACCAAATATTTGATTCTGATATAGTTCGAATTTAGTACTTGGTCCGCGGACCACGTTGTCGGTGTAAACTAGGCTGAGATGATTCATGGCATCCGGTGAGTCATTTGTACTTTTTTTTAAGTCTTTTAGATTGGATTTTGATTTGTTCTTGACGGAGTTTTGGTTTTTTTCTGTTGATCAGACATTTTAAAGTTTAATTCTACGGAATATGTTTGAATAGTTTGAACGTTTAAGCTTCTCAAAAAGTCGACAACAATACGAAAGTTAGGTTAGAAAGTTGAACTTTTGTCTGTCAACGTTGCCAGATTGTAATAGAATCCACATTGCTGCTCATGCGTTTATTCACTCCAACCCAAACACCAAATACAAAATCTGCCTACAATGTTGCACCTCCTCCATACACTCCTCCCTATCACCGCACTCCTCAATATACCTCTGCAACACCAACTGCAAACTATGTCTGGGATGTTTACACTCCGTCAGCGCCTGCGCATTTCCATCCAGCAACTTGACCAGCAATTCCAGCGCAAACTCGTGACTATGTTGCCGTTCTTTGGAAATGATGTTGATCAGCAACGGAATATAATCCAAGAAAACCAGCCTGCTTTTAAAATCTGGTTGACTGTCGCATAAGCTGGACAGGAAAAAAGTTGTCTTTGTGATGATTGGGTCAGTTTTACTGAGGGCGTGCCGTAAGGTGGCGGGGCCTGTGTAATGGATGAACTGGGCAAAACCATCTTCGTTGTGCCGCACGATTGAGCTGAGTGCGTACAGGGCTTTAGCAATGACGTCATCATTGTGGTCCGTTTCAATTAAATGCAGGATTTTCGGTATAAATTCATTATCCAGTGCCACTTGTTGGCAGTACGGATTGTGCTGACACAGTACTGCCAATATTTCACAACCTGCTGCACGCAACTCAGGATTTTTTGACAGTAAACAGGGGTTTAGCACCATAAAACCACCGATTTTGTGAAAGTCACAGGCCACATCTATGTTGTCTATATGGTCTAGGATAACATCAATAGCTTGTTTATACGCAGTTATATCAGCCCCCTCTTCGACTTGTTCGACATCTTGCAGGATTTTCACTTGTTTTTGCAGTAATTCAATCACGTCCACTGTCATGGATTTTAGGGCTTCTTCAAGCCACTTTCTGCGTTCTTCGTTCATGGGCTCGAGTTGGGGCTCTCCAGGGGCGTCTTCTTTTTTGGTGGCCTCCATGCAGAATTTTAGCAAACCTTGGAGGGTTTGAGGTTGGCGTGGTTGATTTGGTGCAGGGCACAGGGCTCCTGAGGTTTGGGGTTTATTTTCTATGCCTGGCATTGTTTTATTTTTGCTTTAATTGTTTAATTATTTTCACTTTCACTGGGATGGTTTAATGTAGACTGAAGACGGACAAATATGACAACTGGCAGGGCAAATTGAAAGATGTCATGGATTTAATGTCGGACAACGTTGCCTAGTTGCAAATTCCCATCGAACGTTGCCGATGTAATTTTTAGATTTTCCCATGAATCGTAGCGCAAAAGTGAAGAGAACAAGATTTATAGATTTTTATATTTTTTTCGTTACACATGAGGGTTTTTGAGTTACGACAAAAAAACGTCGATTTTTAGTTTTTCTCAAATATTTCATGAACGGTCAATCGTAGTACAAAAGAAAAGAGGACCAAATTTAGATTTTTCTCTACGACCACGAGTAGCGACATCTAGTAAAACTCCAATGAACTTGATATTGATTTTTCTACAACGCCTACTGGATCCTGGATCGCTGAAACTAACTTGTTTTGATTCTTGCTATAAAATTCATTGAAAATTGGAATTTGAGGTAGAAAAGTCCTTTGAAAATTGAAGAAACATTGATGTTGCAGCCAAATTATGTATTTAGTGCGGTTATATGTACTGCAAACTAACTCAAGAACGAGTGAATCTGCAACGAACTTAATATTGACTTTTCTATAGCAGCATCCAGCATCTAGTGAGACTCCAACTACCTAACGTATTAAATTTTTCACACTGCCTACTAGATGGATGGCTGAAGCGTGGGTTTTTGAGTTACGACAAAAAGACAATAATGTTTAGTTTTCCCCAGTTATCACATGAACGGTCAATCGTATCGCAAAAGGGTAACATTTCTAGAATAAAACAAAAACAATAATAGAGGTAATTAAAATAAAAACAATTTATTCCACACAAGACTAATTTGCAGCAGATCAAATATAAGCGGCTTGTTTCTTATCTATTGTCGTCCGACACATCGGACACTGTCCCACAATATCGTCAGCACAGTCCTCGCACAAACACACATGTCCACAAGGAAGAAGAATGATCTAAACAAAAAAATCACAAATTGAAATAAATAAACAAAACTCACCTCAATAGGATTACTCCGACACACCACACAAATCTGGTTTTGAGGCACATCATCTGTGTCCCTAATCTGCCTCCTCCTGTGCTTCCTGGTCTCCTCCATCCTCTGTTTCCGCTCCTCCAGCTCCTTCTTTTCTCGTTTCCTGTTGTGGTACTTTCTGAGCACAAACCCTGCCGCCCCCACTCCCACAACTAGGCAGATTATGGTTAAAACCTTGTAGTTGTGTTTGGAGGATTCGATTTTTTTTATCAGAGATGGTACAGGGAGGGTGGTTAAATAGTAGGTACCACTAGAAGGGGGTTGAATTTTAAAAGAGTTGTCCTCAAGGGCCAATTCGCCAATTCCAGTAAGAAGGGTTCCTTGGCGCAGCATTTTTTCTGTAGATTGGATGCCCCTTTGTCGATAACCGGAAAAAAAGCCCCAAATGTGGTCCATCATACTGGGGACTGTGGGGTGAAATGTATCCGAAATCACGTCCATATCTATGAGAAAATCTAGCGTAGGTTGTCTTATTTTGCAAGTTCCGACTTTGGAGAGCTACCAAAGTTTATTCAATTGAGATAATAAACTCGAATTTGAAGGAGAGATGCCTCAAACTCTTTTTTTTCATAAATGGTTATCAAATTTGAAGCGTAACCATTGAGTTCCGTGTGACAATTTTTTTTGTTATTTTTCAAGGTTCGATTTTGGAAGGCTACCAAAGCTTAACCAATGGAAATAAACAATTCAAATTTGAAGGAGGGATGCCTCAAACCCTTCTATTTAATAAATTGTTATCAAATTTGAAGCACCCTACTTTGTTTTTGAGAAAAAAACACATTTTTATTCTTTTCTCAAAAAATTCATTTGAAATTCAAGACAAACACAAATCTCCAAAACATCAAAAACAACAGCAATAAACACATTTTGACCGGGACTATATGACAAACTTGCAACCACTCACCCAAATATTCAGCCACCAACGGATCCATAACCTCAACCTGTACCCCCTTATTTTCCAACGCAAAAGGAATAACATTGTGCACTTCCTGTATAACACGGGAACTATTCGACCAAAACCCCGTAGAACTCCGCTGCACTACGTGTTCTTCAATTTTCAAACTTTGCACTACGCCCGACACTTGCGGGTTATTGTTGCTGATTATAGGACTCCCAAGGGGCTTAATAATCCCCCTAATAGCTATGTAAGGAAGCTTGGAATCGGGGGCCGAATTGAGCAAGGTTTTTAGACTTTTGTCCAGAGTCACTGTTTGAGCTGACTGAAATGGGGCCTGTGTTATTGAATTGAATGTTATTACTCACATAAAGGCGTTCGATGTCCTTTTTCTTGTTGTGGTACTGCTTGAGGCATGTGAGTAAAACTATAGAGTCAATGCTCAATGTTATTATTTCCACTATGTAGTCCATTTTGGGGTAAAGGGGTAACAAAAGGTAAATATTACATCATAAGGGAAAGTGAGGTTAGGTATTGGTGTTTAAAGCAGCGTTGCCAAGTGGTTAGGTATGACGTCAATGTGTATGCGTTCTAATTTGAGTTTATACAGGGTGTCTTTGAATGGTAGTTTTAAGTATAACTTCAAGGTCTCAGTACAACAAAATTGAGGCCTTTTTGGAGTTGTTTGTCCAAATTTCAAGACTATTTTAACTGTACGTAGAGTTTCCATGAAATAATCAGCAAAGTCTGGCAACAGCGCTTTTGAATTGAATTCACCTTACATAACCTATTTCACAAACGTCACTTTGACAGAACACCAGCTGATTTCAGCCAAACAATGCACTAGTCAATCAATTCAATAAATCCCAATTAATTCCCAATCAACCGGTAGTAAAATCAACGAAAATCCAATAAATGGAGTACACAGTGCACAATCTACAAGAAGCAGTGGCAGTGTTCTACAGGGCTGAAGCAAATCAACAAGCGGAGGCCCATCAATGGTTGACCAAAGCTCAAAACTCCCCCGAAGCATGGAGTTTCGTGTGGGAGTTGCTGGACCCCCAACGAACGTTTCAAGTGCAATTTTTTGCCGCCACAACGTTGCACACCAAGCTGATGAAGTACTGGAACGAAGTGCCAGAAAACCACTACGAATTTCTGAAAAAGCGCATTTTGGAGGCGATAATCAGCTACGCAATGGGGCCCAAAATTGTGCTCAATCGCCTATGCATTGCGCTGTCAGCGTATATAATCCACACCATCCCTGTTCATTGGCCCAACGCGTTTGAAGAGCTGGTTTCCAGCTTTCAGCCTCACAATTTGCCCAACATAGAGTCGGAGAGGGTGATTTGGATTTTACTGGAAATATTAACAGTGATACCTGAGGAGGTAAGTTAGGTTATTTGGTTTAGTGAGGGAATAACGCGGTTCCAGTTCCAAAGTACCACATTGTCGACTAGTCAAAGGAGCAGAGTGAGGACGGTACTGCAGGATGTTTCCAAGGATATTTTGAAGGTGGTTGAAATGTGTTTGATGCCGATTCCTGCCAAAGGGTGAGTTTATTTTTCCAAATTTTCCGGTGATTTATTTATTTTTAGATTCGATATGATTAATTTAACCACATATCTGACGGCGGCCCGTTGTGGGGCTGCTTGGCTGCAATTGGGGGGCCTAAATATACAGGAGAGTGACTCGATTTGTAATTTGTTGATTGATCTTACGTGTTTTGTGTGTTGGTAAGTGATTAATCATGTTTTTGCTGTTATAAAATATAAAAGGTTTTTATTTTTTTGTATTTTTGTACTGTCTGAACATTTTCCCCAAGATTTTCCCAAATCATTTTTTTATCGGTTTCTATAGAAAAATGTCTGGTTTCTATTTTTAGTAGTTTTTTAGTCAAGTTTTTTTCTATGAAAAGTTAAACTCATCTTTAAGGCTATTTTACTGAACATTTTCCCAAATCACCCTGTATATTTTTTCATCATTTCCCATAGAAGAATGTCTGAAAAATTCACTGGTAAAACAAGTTTCTATTTTCAGTAGTTTTTGAGTTACGAATTTTTTTAAGAAGTGATGTCCTGTCTATAAAAAGTTCAACTCATCTTTAAGGCTATTTTACTGAACATTTTCCCAAATCACCCTGTATATTTTTTCATCGTTTCCCATAGAAGAATGTCTGAAAAATTCACTGGTAAAAGTTTCAAGTTTCTATTTTCAGTAGTTTTTGAGTTACGAATTTTTTTAAGAAGTGATGTCCTGTCTATAAAAAGTTCAACTCATCTTTAAGGCTATTTTACTGAACATTTTCCCAAATCACCCTGTATATTTTTTCATCGTTTCCCATAGAAGAATGTCTGAAAAATTCACTGGTAAAAGTTTCAAGTTTCTATTTTCAGTAGTTTTTGAGTTACGAATTTTTTTATGAAGTGATGTCCTGTCTATGAAAAGTTCAACTCATCTTTAAGGCTGTTTTCTGAACATTTTCCCAAATCACCCTGTATATTTTTTCATCGTTTCCCATAGAGGAATGTCTGAAAAATTCACTGGTAAAAGTTTCAAGTTTCTATTTTCAGTAGCTTTCGAGTTACGAATTTTTTTATGAAGTGATCCTGTCTATGAAAAGATCAACTCATCTTTAAGGCTGTTTTCTGAACATTTTCCCAAATCACCCTGTATATTTTTTTATCGTTTCCCATAGAAGAATGTCTGGAAAATTCACTGGTGATAGTTTCAAGTTTCTATTTTCAGTAGTTTTTGAGTTACGAATTTTTTTATGAAGTGATGTCCTGTCTATGAAAAGTTCAACTCATCTTTAAGGCTGTTTCACTGAACATTTTCCCAAATCACCCTGTATATTTTTTCATCATTTCCCATAGAAGAATGTCTGAAAAATTCACTGGTAAAAGTTTCAAGTTTCTATTTTCAGTAGTTTTTGAGTTACGATTTTTTTTATGAAGTGATGTCCTGTCTATGAAAACTACAACTCATCTTTAAGGCTGTTTTACTGAACATTTTCTCAAATCACCCTGTATATTTTTTCATCGTTTCCCATAGAAGAATGTCTGAAAAATTCACTGGTAAAAGTTTCAAGTTTCTATTTTCAGTAGTTTTTGAGTAACGAATTTTTTTATGAAGTGATGTCCTGTCTATGAAAAATACAACTCATCTTTAAGGCTGTTTTACTGAACATTTTCTCAAATCACCCTGTATATTTTTTCATCGTTTCCCATAGAAGAATGTCTGAAAAATTCACTGGTAAAAGTTTCAAGTTTCTATTTTCAGTAGTTTTTGAGTAACGAATTTTTTTATGAAGTGATGTCCTGTCTATGAAAAATACAACTCATCTTTAAGGCTGTTTTACTGAACATTTTTCCACATCACCCTGTATATTTTTTCATCGTTTCCCATAGAAGAATGTCTGAAAAATTCACTGGTAAAAGTTTCAAATTTCTATTTTTAGTAGTTTTTGAGTTACGAATTTTTTTATGAAGTGATGTCCTGTCTATGAAAAGTTCAACTCATCTTTAAGGCTGTTTTACTGAACATTTTCCCAAATCACCCTGTATATTTTTTCATCGTTTCCCATAGAAGAATGTTTGAAAAATTCACTGGTAAAAGTTTCAAGTTTCTATTTTCAGTAGTTTTTGAGTTACGAATTTTTTTTATGAAGTGATGTCCTGTCTATGAAAAGTTCAACTCATCTTTAAGGCTATTTTACTGAACATTTTCCCAAATCACCCTGT
Source organism: Orchestes rusci (assembly GCA_958502075.1). Taxonomy (NCBI): domain Eukaryota; kingdom Metazoa; phylum Arthropoda; class Insecta; order Coleoptera; family Curculionidae; genus Orchestes; species Orchestes rusci. The sequence continues at coordinate 887,901 of OY293312.1, forward strand.
ATATTTTTTCATCGTTTCCCATAGAAGAATGTCTGAAAAATTCACTGGTAGAAGTTTCAAGTTTCTATTTTCAGTAGTTTTTGAGTTACGAATTTTTTTATGAAGTGATGTCCTGTCTATGAAAAGTTCAACTCATCTTTAAGGCTGTTTTACTGAACATTCTTCCAAATCACCCTGTATATTTTTTCATCGTTTCCCATAGAAGAATGTCTGAAAAATTCACTGGTAAAAGTTTCAAGTTTCTATTTTCAGTAGTTTTTGAGTTACGATTTTTTTATGAAGTGATGTCCTGTCTATGAAAAATACAACTCATCTTTAAGGCTATTTTACTGAACATTTTCCCAAATCACCCTGTATATTTTTTCATCATTTCCCATAGAAGAATGTCTGAAAAATTCACTGGTAAAAAATTCAAGTTTCTATTTTCAGTAGTTTTTGAGTTACGAATTTTTTTATGAAGTGATGTCCTGTCTATGAAAAGTTCAACTCATCTTTAAGGCTATTTTACTGAACATTTTCCCAAATCACCCTGTATATTTTTTCATCGTTTCCCATAGAAGAATGTCTGAAAAATTCACTGGTAGAAGTTTCAAGTTTCTATTTTCAGTAGTTTTTGAGTTACGAATTTTTTTATGAAGTGATGTCCTGTCTATGAAAAGTTCAACTCATCTTTAAGGCTGTTTTACTGAACATTCTTCCAAATCACCCTGTATATTTTTTCATCGTTTCCCATAGAAGAATGTCTGAAAAATTCACTGGTAAAAGTTTCAAGTTTCTATTTTCAGTAGTTTTTGAGTTACGATTTTTTTATGAAGTGATGTCCTGTCTATGAAAAATACAACTCATCTTTAAGGCTATTTTACTGAACATTTTCCCAAATCACCCTGTATATTTTTTCATCATTTCCCATAGAAGAATGTCTGAAAAATTCACTGGTAAAAGTTTCAAGTTTCTATTTTCAGTAGTTTTTGAGTTACGATTTTTTTATGAAGTGATGTCCTGTCTATGAAAAATACAACTCATCTTTAAGGCTATTTTACTGAACATTTTCCCAAATCACCCTGTATATTTTTTCATCATTTCCCATAGAAGAATGTCTGAAAAATTCACTGGTAAAAGTTTCAAGTTTCTATTTTCAGTAGTTTTTGAGTTACGATTTTTTTATGAAGTGATGTCCTGTCTATGAAAAATACAACTCATCTTTAAGGCTATTTTACTGAACATTTTCCCAAATCACCCTGTATATTTTTTCATCATTTCCCATAGAAGAATGTCTGAAAAATTCACTGGTAAAAAATTCAAGTTTCTATTTTCAGTAGTTTTTGAGTTACGAATTTTTTTATGAAGTGATGTCCTGTCTATGAAAAGTTCAACTCATCTTTAAGGCTATTTTACTGAACATTTTCCCAAATCACCCTGTATATTTTTTCATCGTTTCCCATAGAAGAATGTCTGAAAAATTCACTGGTAGAAGTTTCAAGTTTCTATTTTCAGTAGTTTTTGAGTTACGAATTTTTTTATGAAGTGATGTCCTGTCTATGAAAAGTTCAACTCATCTTTAAGGCTGTTTTACTGAACATTCTTCCAAATCACCCTGTATATTTTTTCATCGTTTCCCATAGAAGAATGTCTGAAAAATTCACTGGTAAAAGTTTCAAGTTTCTATTTTCAGTAGTTTTTGAGTTACGATTTTTTTATGAAGTGATGTCCTGTCTATGAAAAATACAACTCATCTTTAAGGCTATTTTACTGAACATTTTCCCAAATCACCCTGTATATTTTTTCATCATTTCCCATAGAAGAATGTCTGAAAAATTCACTGGTAAAAGTTTCAAGTTTCTATTTTCAGTAGTTTTTGAGTTACGATTTTTTTATGAAGTGATGTCCTGTCTATGAAAAATACAACTCATCTTTAAGGCTATTTTACTGAACATTTTCCCAAATCACCCTGTATATTTTTTCATCATTTCCCATAGAAGAATGTCTGAAAAATTCACTGGTAAAAGTTTCAAGTTTCTATTTTCAGTAGTTTTTGAGTTACGATTTTTTTTATGAAGTGATGTCCTGTCTATGAAAACTACAACTCATCTTTAAGGCTGTTTTACTGAACATTTTCTCAAATCACCCTGTATATTTTTTCATCGTTTCCCATAGAAGAATGTTTGAAAAATTCACTGGTAAAAGTTTCAAGTTTCTATTTTCAGTAGTTTTTGAGTTACGAATTTTTTTTATGAAGTGATGTCCTGTCTATGAAAACTACAACTCATCTTTAAGGCTGTTTTACTGAACATTTTCTCAAATCACCCTGTATATTTTTTCATCGTTTCCCATAGAAGAATGTCTGAAAAATTCACTGGTAAAAGTTTCAAGTTTCTATTTTCAGTAGTTTTTGAGTTACGAATTTTTTTATGGAGTGATCTCCTGTCTATGAAAAGTTCAACTCATCTTTAAGGCTGTTTTACTGAACATTTTTCCACATCACCCTGTATATTTTTTCATCATTTTCCATAGAAGAATGTCTGAAAAATTCACTGGTAAAAGTTTCAAGTTTCTATTTTCAGTAGTTTTTGAGTTACGATTTTTTTTATGAAGTGATGTCCTGTCTATGAAAACTACAACTCATCTTTAAGGCTGTTTTACTGAACATTTTCTCAAATCACCCTGTATATTTTTTCATCGTTTCCCATAGAAGAATGTTTGAAAAATTCACTGGTAAAAGTTTCAAGTTTCTATTTTCAGTAGTTTTTGAGTTACGAATTTTTTTTATGAAGTGATGTCCTGTCTATGAAAACTACAACTCATCTTTAAGGCTGTTTTACTGAACATTTTCTCAAATCACCCTGTATATTTTTTCATCGTTTCCCATAGAAGAATGTCTGAAAAATTCACTGGTAAAAGTTTCAAGTTTCTATTTTCAGTAGTTTTTGAGTTACGAATTTTTTTATGGAGTGATCTCCTGTCTATGAAAAGTTCAACTCATCTTTAAGGCTGTTTTACTGAACATTTTTCCACATCACCCTGTATATTTTTTCATCGTTTCCCATAGAAGAATGTCTGAAAAATTCACTGGTAAAAGTTTCAAATTTCTATTTTTAGTAGTTTTTGAGTCACGAATTTTTTTATGAAGTGATGTCCTGTCTATGAAAAGTTCAACTCATCTTTAAGGCTGTTTTACTGAACATTTTCCCAAATCACCCTGTATATTTTTTCATCGTTTCCCATAGAAGAATGTCTGAAAAATTCACTGGTAAAAGTTTCAAGTTTCTATTTTCAGTAGTTTTTGAGTTACGAATTTTTTTATGGAGTGATCTCCTGTCTATGAAAAGTTCAACTCATCTTTAAGGCTGTTTTACTGAACATTTTTCCACATCACCCTGTATATTTTTTCATCGTTTCCCATAGAAGAATGTCTGAAAAATTCACTGGTAAAAGTTTCAAATTTCTATTTTTAGTAGTTTTTGAGTCACGAATTTTTTTATGAAGTGATGTCCTGTCTATGAAAAGTTCAACTCATCTTTAAGGCTATTTTACTGAACATTTTCCCAAATCACCCTGTATATTTTTTCATCGTTTCCCATAGAAGAATGTCTGAAAAATTCACTGGTAAAAGTTTCAAGTTTCTATTTTCAGTAGTTTTTGAGTTACGAATTTTTTTATGGAGTGATCTCCTGTCTATGAAAAGTTCAACTCATCTTTAAGGCTGTTTTACTGAACATTTTTCCACATCACCCTGTATATTTTTTCATCGTTTCCCATAGAAGAATGTCTGAAAAATTCACTGGTAAAAGTTTCAAATTTCTATTTTTAGTAGTTTTTGAGTCACGAATTTTTTTATGAAGTGATGTCCTGTCTATGAAAAGTTCAACTCATCTTTAAGGCTGTTTTACTGAACATTTTCCCAAATCACCCTGTATATTTTTTCATCGTTTCCCATAGAAGAATGTTTGAAAAATTCACTGGTAAAAGTTTCAAGTTTCTATTTTCAGTAGTTTTTGAGTTACGAATTTTTTTTATGAAGTGATGTCCTGTCTATGAAAAGTACAACTCATCTTTAAGGCTATTTTACTGAACATTTTCCCAAATCACCCTGTATGTTTTTTCATCGTTTCCTATAGAAAAACCTCTGAAAAATCCAATGGTCAAAGTTTCAAGTTTCTATCTTTTGTAATTTTTGAGCTACGAATTTTTTCTATACCTTTTAAGGAACAAATCCGACCCTGAATGTCTATCAGGCGAGGAAATGGAATTGTCTGAGGTGACTGTAGATGCCCTTACAGCCATAATTCAGCACCCACATACAGCCAAGTATAAATTCCACGTTACCAAGTTTGCCGCCAACATTTTGTACAAATTTGAAAAAATTATCGAGAGCGAACGGGCGTCTGCTGAGTCGGACAAAGTATGTTCTTTAAATCCTAGATATTCGTCAAATTTAATCATATTGCAGGACGTAATAGCCAATCTCTACGGGTTAATAATAAGCTTGGCAGACTCCCATTCGCGCATATTCATCGACAACCTAAAATCCACCAATCCCGAAGAGCAACGAATCAGCTTCGACCTTTTCAACTCCGTTCTGAAATGTACCAACCTACCAGGATTGTTCCCCGTGGACGAGTCCAGCAGTACCATGGCCTTCGGGTTCTGGTACACTCTCCAAGATGAAATTCTAGCGTTGGAAGTGGCAGAAAGCACCCCCATGTTGCTAATGATCAAACCCTACTATCGAGAGTTAGTTTGTGTGTTGTTGAGAAAATCCATGTTGCCGTTGTTGTACGACACCAGCTGGTCCTTGGACGATAAGGAAGTGTTCCGGTGCTACCGCCAAGACATCAGCGACACCTACATGTACTGCTACAACGTGCTCAACCTGGAAATGCTGGATATTCTACTAACCAAGCTGACAGAGGTTCTAAGTGACTCGGTTAAATGGAACGAAATTGAAACGTGCCTACATGCGTTTTGTGCCATTGCTGAGAGTATTGAAATGGAGAATCTTTATCTGCCCAAGTTGATGATGACGATAAAGGAGATTCCGTTCAGCGAGGTGCACAGTAAGGTTATGATGACTGCCTTGGAGACGATCGGGGCGTACTCGGAGTGGTTCCAAGATCACCCCGATCAGTTGGCTAATGTGTTTCCTTTGGTTATATCGGCGCTGGGTGATCAAGATGTGTCTACTAGCGCCACGATGGCGTTGAAGGATATTACGCATAGTTGCCAGAAGTTTTTGTTGCCTTATGCTGATCATATTCTGATAGCAGCGCAGGTGAGTTTTGATAGTTTCAGCAAGGTTTATACGTTTAGGTTTGAGGAGTTTTATTATTTTAAATTTCATACAAATTGTTCAGGAATTATGGCTATTTTTACTTGGTACAGTTTCAAAAATGTTTATATAAGTTTGAGGGTTTGTTACTCAATATTGAGGTATTTTTCAACTTTCACTCAAATTATTCGTCATCATGTAGGGCAGAAGAAATTGTTGAAAATGTACAAAAATCACCAACAAGTCGACAATTAATGCCTTTAGAGTTAAAAAATCAATAAAGAGGCCCTTTAAGTGTTCAAATTCCTTAGAAAAGTAAAAATAAACTGAATTAGGGTAGAATAAAGTCTTGAAAATTTACAAAAATCAATAAAAAGTCAATATATTTTTGATTGAAGAGCTAAAAAATTAATAAAAAAGCGCCCAAAAAGTGTTTAAATTTTTTGAACAATTTAAAATAAACTGAATTAGGGCAAAATAAACCGTTGAAAATGTACACAAATTGATGGAAAGTCGATAATTGTTGCCTTTGGAGTTACAAAATCAATTAAAAGATGATTAAAAAGTGCTTAATATACTTAAAAAAGTAAAAATGAACTTAATTAAGGCAAAATAAATAGTTTAAAATGTACAAAAATCACTAAAAAGTGTATAATTGTCGCATTGAGAGTTTAAAATTTATAAAAAGGTGCTCAAAAAGTGTTCAAACTCCTTAAAAAAGCAAAAATAAACTGAACTAGGGCAGAATAAACCGTTCAAAATGTACAAAAATCACTAAAAGTCGATAATTGTTGCCTTTACAGTTAAAAAAATTACTAAAAAAATGCTAAAAATTCTCGAAAAAGTGAAAATAAACTGAATTATGCAAAAAAAAACTCTTGATATTATACAAAAATCACCAAAATGTCTATAATTGTTGCCTTTAGAGTTTAAAATTTATAAAAAGGTGCTTATAAAGTGTTCTAACTCCTTGAAAAAGTAAAAATAAACTGAATTAGCGCAAAATAAACCGTTCAAAATGTACAAAAATCACTAAAAAATTCGATAATTGTTGCCTTTACAGTTCAAGAATTAGTAAATAAACGCTTAAAATTCTTAAAAATGTAAAAATAAACTGAATCATGGAAAAGAAAAGAACTCTTGAAAATATACAAAAATTACTGAAAAGTCTATAATTGTTGCCTTTAGAGTTTAAAATTTATAAAAAGGTGCTTAAAAAAGGTTTAAATTCCTTAAAAAAGTAAAGATCAACTGAATTAGGGAAAAATAAACCGTTCAAGATGTACAAAAATCACTAAAAAATTTGATAATTGTTGCCTTTACAGTTCAAAAATTAGTAAAAAAGCGCTTGAAATTCTTAGAAATGTGAAAATAAACTAAATTATGGAAAAAAAACTCTTGAACATATACCAAAAGCACTAAATAAACTATAATTGTTGCCCTTAGAGTTTAAAATTTATAAAAAAATGCTTATAAAGTGTTCAAACTCCTTAAAAAAGTAAAAATAAACTGAATTAGGGCAAAATAAATAGTTAAAAATGTACAAAAATCACTAAAAAGTGTATAATTGTCGCCTTGAGAGTTTAAAATTTATAAAAAGGTGCTTAAAAAGTTTTTAAATTCCTTAAAAAAGCAACAATAAACTGAATTAGGGCAAAATAAACCGTTGAGAAGCAAAATAAATCACTATAAAGTCGATAATTGATGTCTTAAGAGTTGAAAAATCAATAAAGAGAAGCTCAAAAAGTGTTTAAATTTCTTAAAAAAGTAAAAATAAACTGAATTAGGGCAAGATAAACCGTTTAAAGTGTACAAAAATCACTAAAAAGTCGATAATGATTGCCTTTACAGTTAAAAAAAATACTAAAAAAGTTCTTAAAATTCTCAAAAAAGTGAAAATAAACTAAATTATGCAAAAAAAACTCTTGATATTATACAAAAATCACCAAAAAGTCTATAATTGTTGCCTTTAAAGTTTAAAATTTATAAAAAGGTCCTTAAAAAGTGTTTAAATTCCTTAAAAAAGTAAAAATAAACTGGATTAGGTCAGGATAAACCGTTGGAAATTTAAACAAATCACTAAAAAAACAATTGATTTCTTTAGAGTTGAAAAATTAATAAAGAGGAGCTCAAAAAGTGTTTAAATTCCCTAAAAAAGTAAAAATAAACCGTTCAAAATGCACAAAAATCACTAAAAAATTCGATAATTGTTGCCTTTACAGTTCAAGAATTAGTAAAAAAAACGCTTAAAATTCTTAAACAAGTAAAAATAAACTGAATCATGGAAAAGAAAAAAACTCTTGAAAATATACAAAAATTACTAGAAAGTCTATAATTGTTGCCTTTAGAGTCTAAAATTTTTAAAAAGGTGCTTATAAAGTGTTCAAACTCCTTAAAAAAGTAAAAATAAACTGAATTATGGCAAAATAAACCGTTTAAAATGTACAAAAATCACTAAAAAATTCGATAGTTGTGTCCTTTACAGTTCAAGAATTAGTAAATGAACGCTTAAAATTCTTGAAAATGTAAAAATAAACTGAATCATGGAAAAGAAAAGAACTCTTAAAAATATACAGAAATTACTAAAAAGTCTATAATTGTTGCCTTTAGAGTTTAAAATTTATAAAAAGGTGCTTAAAAAGGGTTTAAATTCCTTAAAAAAGTAAAGATAAACTGAATTAGGGCAAAATAAATCGTTGAACACTTAAACAAATCACTAAAAAGACGATGATGGATGTCTTTAGAGTTGAAAAATCAATAAAGAGGCGCTCAACAAGTGTTTAAATTCCTTAAAAAAGTAAAAATTTCTTTTTATTTTTATGGCAAAATAAACCGTTGAAAATGTACAAAAATCACCAAAAACTTGCACCAAAAACACCAAAATTATTGCCTTTAGACTTCGAAAATCAATAAAAAACCGATTAAAAAGTGCTTAAATTCCTTAAAAAAGTAAAAATAAACTGAATTAGGGCAAAATAAACTCTTAAAAATGTGCGACAACCACAAAAAAATCAATAATTGTTCCATTTAAAATTTGTGAAAAGACGCTTAAAAAGTGTTCAAATTCCTTAAAAAAGTGAAAAAACTGAATTAGCTCAAAATAAACCTTTGAAAATGTACAAAAATTTCATTTAAATTAGTTGATGAGTCTGTGAGATGGCTATTTTCACATGTCCAAGTTCCAACAATGTTTATATCAGTTTAAGGACTCGTAACTCAAAACTGAGGGAATTTTCGACCTCCATTCATAAAACTCAAATGATTGCACATCATTTTTTGAGTGTTACGTAGAAATTCCAATCAGATTGATTGAGGAGTTTGGGAATTATGGCTATGTTAACATGGCAAAGTTGAAAAAAAAAACACCATTCCAAGCATATTCTATTATCAATAACTAAATCTACGACTCCTCCGATCCTGCTGTATCTTCAGGCAACGTCAAAGTAACCGGCTCGCGCACCAGAGACAACAACTTATCCAGCTTCATACACTGCAGCGTCCACTGATCCAAATGCTGCTGCTTTTTGGGGGCCTTGCACTGAATCCGCAAGTTGGGGGACAACTTCAACGTGGTCACACACCCCTTATCGTCCCCCACAATCAAAATGGGCAGCTTCGGATTAAATGACAATCTCGTCAACTTATTTCTGCGCCTTGACACTATAGCTTGCACGCAAATCGGCTTATATTTGTTGACGTTTAAATCAAAAACGTAAACTTTGCCCTCATTGGTCACTGCGGCGAACACCGTCGACGAATAGGGGGCCCACTTGACGTCCCCCACTCTGTCTCCTAAGTCGAAGACAAATAAAGGTTCTAGCCGGTTGTCCTCCCATATTTTTATCCGCCAATCGCTGCTGCATGAGATGAAAATGTCAGAGTTGTAGCGGTTGAAGTCTATACGAGCTATAGGTAGCAAATGGGCGTGGTATGTTAGTAACACCATAGAACTATAGGCGGTGCTGCACTTGTAAATATGCCCCTCCTCAGTGCCCACCAAGTAAATAAGGGGGTTTTTGGGGTGCAACTTGATACACGTGGCGCAGCTCTTTGTTTTGAGCTGCGTACCATCAGGCCCAGCCACCGGGTCCTTGTCCATAAATAAGGTTAAAATGTTGGTAACAGCCAAGTCGTTCTGCATTAAAACCCAGTTGTTGATGTTGCCATCGCTGCCAATTGAAAAGAAATTCAGTTCGCCGTCGGGTAAATCATGGGCCCATTTGACCTCCCACACGATGCCTTTGTGTTTGTTGGCAACACTGTTGCTTTTAAAGGCAGGCGTTCTGCAGCTGGCTTGCACGTTGAACACTTGCACACTCCCATCGTACAGCCCCATCACCACCATGTAGGGGTATTTGGGGTGGGTGTCAGAGCACATTACGCCTGAGTCCGTCATGCATATATAATCAGGGAAGGAGGGGTTTTTCAGAGTAAACAAACACACCGCCCCCTCGGGGGTTGGTTTTAAAAAGTCAAAAAACCCAAATGATACTTGGAATAGGTCGTAATAAAAGGGGTTCCACTCAATGTCGGTTATGGTGTTCTTTTTGGTTTTGTCATAGGAGAACTTCCATAAAGGAAGGAGGGTGCCTTCTTCGTCTCTAAATTCATCCGACGGATCATCCCAGTATCTGTAGTCTTTGGCAATGTCATCAAATGTGTTTTGATTGATCATTCGTTCAAGCACGCGCCAACATTCCAGCACCCGCCCCTGCACCGCCTCACTCAACCCCGTCTTTGTAGTTTTTTTGACAAACGCAAATTTGGACACTGGGGCTTTGTCTTTTTCCTTGCGCTCCCGCTCTAGCTCCTTTTCTAATTGTTGTTGTTCGTAGTCTTGCTGGTAGGCGTCGTAGATCACCCACTGCAACACATTGGCACTGAACTTGGCTATAGGGGGCGGCACCGTTTGCGTTTCCTGGCTGCGCACTGGGTTATTATACGTCAACGCAGCACGCTCGCAGAAGTTGAACTGGTTTGTCAATTTATGGGGGCGTCCGCCCTTCTGCACGGGCTTGGCAGCAGGCTTAACCTCTTCGGCTTCAGCCTCAGCTTCGCCCTCCTCCGCTACCTCCTCTTCTTGTTTCTCCGGCTTGTCCTCTTCATCATCCTTGGCCTCGCCTTCTTCTGCTGGTTCTTCAGCTTCAACTTCAACCGGAGCCTCCTCTTTTACCTCTGGTTCCTCTTCCTCTTCCTCCTCCTCCAACGTAGCCGGGTCAATACCCAGCTCCGCCATCAGTAATTTAGCCTCATCAGTGTCTTTATGTATAAGAGTACCTTGGCTTTCATACACAACAATAAGAGTACCCGGAGGAGGCAACATAATATACTCGCCAGTCGCATAGTTGAACTCAACAATGCTATCGGGGATTTGGGCGGTTTGAGTTGTAAGTTGTTTGGAAATTTGCTCTTTGAGTTCGGAGTCGGCCAGATCGAGTTGGCCGGGCGGTTTGAGGAGGGTTCGGCCGCGGCGCCATTCTTCTAGCTCGTCGAAGCCTTCGGTGGTGGTTTTGGGTTTGACTTTTAGAGAGCCCGGGGGGCGTTGCACTTTGGGGGGCATTTTTTTGACAAGTTGGGTTATGCATCGATGGGGTTGCTAGGGGTGGTTTGATCGATAGGTTGGCAAGCAGCGTAACAATGTTGCCAATCGTTAAATGAGAAAGGGAGGGAAAGAAGATGATAAAAAACTATAAGAAATGGTCGTCGTTTGTTCTATAGATTTAGAGTGAAACTCTCTTTTCTTGATATTTAGCCAGGTTTTGGAAGAAATGTCCGAGTTTTGGAGGTGATTAAATCCGGACAAAAACATCGTCCGGGTTTTCAAAGTTACTGAATTCCGTTTTGGCTGAAAGTGCGGTTATGGTAACTTTTTTAAGGTTTTTTACTCACGTTTTTGGTTATTTTTCGTCCGGAACCTTTCGAACACTTTTAGTAAACTTAGGTCTTTTTATTTTGTTATTGTTTTCATTTAATTCACAACATTTACGTTGTTTTCCAGATTTCTACTCACTGTTTTGGAGTTTTTTGAACTTTTTTGACAAATTTATGTTTGGTGTTCTTCAATTTTGTTTGTTCTCATTTGATTTTGGCTTCTAGAAGATTTTTATCTACTCACTTTTCGGATTCCTTTAAAATTCTGTTGACCTTTTAATAGTTTTATTCAAATGTATATTTTTTTTTCAATTCATAGTTTTCTATGATGTATTTTTTACAGTGAATTCAAGCAACTTTTTATATGATTTTTCATCGTTTATTTAATAATTTCTTGTAGTTATTGCTATTTTTGTCTAATTTTCACTAATGGGTGCTCTTGAGGCCACTTTCTAATAGTTTTTTGTATATAGCCCCCAAGCTAAATAAACGCCCCCTTTTTTTTTTTTTTTTTTCTTTTCGCTGTATTGTTTTTACACTTTCGGGGTAAATTGGTTTGATAACCACTTTTCTTGATCCTAACTGTACTTTTTGATGATTTAACGCCACTTTTCAGTTTTATTTTGTTGTAAAATTTGCCCTTTTTACATTTTCACTTCAAAGATTTTATTGGATTTTTAATCACTTTTTAAGGCGCCTTGATCATTTCCACTTAAATAATAGTTTCTTATGAAATAATAATTTTATTTAGTTCAATTTATTTTTTGTTTTATCAAAACTAAACTTAATTTGTTTTAGGATTTCTTATCATCAAATTGTCCAATACTTTTTATTTTTTCTGCACTTCAAGTGAATTTTTAAGCGACTTTCAACCTTTTGCGCTTTTAAGTCACTTTTTTTCTCAGTTTGATCTTCACTTCAAGATGATTTTTTACTTTTTGGAACCTTTGAAAGGTTTTGACCTCATTCTAAGTGAATTTTTTAGCTGTTTTTATCCATGTACAGGCTGCTTTCTTTCATAATTATTTGTACCAATTTTCATTACTTTAAACTTGTGATCTTGAATTTTTTTTCCCAAACATTTTCTGTTATTTTGTTTACACTTTTTGGGCGGTTCTAAATTTTTTGTCCCTGTAATTTTTAATGATTTTGACCTTTCTTTCCGACTTAAAGGTGATTTAAGGCCACTTTTCGATTACGATTTTTTTTAATTTGGCAGTTTCCAAAAATTTGTTGTTGTTTTTCTAGTTGATGTGATGTATTGAACTGGATATTTAAAAAAAAAATGTTCAAACCTCACTTGATTCAAATTCCAAGCCAAAATTTGAATCCGTTCAAAAATTACAGCTCGTCAAAAGTTACTTGTGGAATTTCGACTTTCGCACTTTTCAAAAATTCGTTCTGATTTTTCTAGTTGATGTGAGGGATTAAACTGGATATTTTCCAAGAGAGAAAGGTTCAATCTCCACTTGATTCAAGTTTTAAGTCAAAATATCAATCCGTTTAAAAATTACAGCTAGCCAAAGTTAGTTCTATAACTAAATTTTATTTGGCACTTTTCAAAAGTTCGTTTTTTTTAGTTGATGTGTGGTGTTGAACTGAACATTTTCCAATAAAGGAAGGTTCATACTTCACTTGATCAATATATTTCAAACCAAAATTTCAATTCGTTTAACAATTACAGCTTGCCTAACTTATGTTTAAAATTTGAATTTTTTTGTATGGCATTTTTTTAAAATTCGTTGTAATTTTTCTAGTTTATGTGAGGGGTTGAACTGAATATTTTTCAATAAAGGAAGGTTCAAACTTCACATGATTCAAATTTCAAGCCAAAATATCTACCCGTTTAAAAATTACAGCATGTCAAAGTTAGTTGTGGAATTTTTTTTTTTTTTTTATTTTGCACTTTTCAAAAATTCATTGTATTTTTTTTATATGGAAAATTATCTGCCCTTTTTACATTTTTGTTTGATGTTTATAAACTTTTTCCACTATTGGATTTTTTTAATCAATTTTAAAGATAGTTTGTCTCTAATGTTTTCATTTGATTTCTTTTAGTTCAATTTTTAAGTTATTTTGAAACAGTTTTAGCAAAAAAAACACAAAATTGTTTGCACTTTTATACTTTTGTTTGCTGTTACTTTTTTTCAAGTCGTGATTTTTATTTTTTCTGTATTTCTACATTTTTTGTTGGGGACTTTCAAGGATTTTTTTCACTTTTTAGCACACTTTTCTATTTAATTTACTTTACGGACTTTTTAAACGATTTTTAGAATATTAAACTGAATAAGAATGATTTTCCAAGGTCGCGTCGTAACACATTTCGTCTCGCAAAAGAGTATTTGACAGTAATGTCATATTCCGCTAAGGCTGAAAGTGGGGTTATGGTAAGATTATGACAGATGGGTGGCAATGAGGAATAAAATATGGACAGGCTTTGGTGACTTATACACCTACACTCTATTCACAACCAAAAGTAAACAAACTACACGTGATTGGACATCGAGAAACGATTGAATTGATCACATGTGTTGGTTCATCTCACGTGATCTTTTAATTGTTTTCCTTTGTTTGATCACGTGTACATACACATTGGTGACTTTTGGTTGTGAATAGAGTGTGATATGGCTGTAGGCAGCTTCATTTATTTAGCATCCATAAATACAATAAGAATTATTATTAGTATTGAAAAAAACCGAGAGAGAGAGTAACGGATAGTATTCATGTTTTTTTTTTACGAAAAGTGAGGTATATGACTATACAGGGTGATTTTAGTTTTAAGAAAAAAATGCCTTTTTCATCATAACTTTCCTACCACTCCAGATATTTCCACAAAATTTGGTTCACTTCTTCTGACCATTAAATTACATTTTTTGATGTAAAAATTTTTAAAAAATTTCTATCGGTGGCGTTCGAACCGGATTTGTATTGAATTTTTTTAAAGAAAAAAATAGTACGCCACTGCTTTTTCTCAAAATCAATATAATTTTTGAAACACTCATTTATTTTGGAGTTAGTTTGGTCTCTTGGTATTTTTTCGTACGACGACCGGTTTTTGTTTAAAAAAAATAAAAGCCATTTTGATGCATGGCAAAATTGCTAAAATCTGATATGGTTTTTTGTATGTAAAATTTGTTTTTTGTCTAATTTGTAACAGAAGATTTCACATGAAACATTTTGTAATTTTTTTGCATTGTATACAGCGTTAAAAGGAATATGTCAACTTAAAAATCACTCTGTATAAAAAAGAGGACTCGTAACTCCTTATTAACGTCATATGCCAAAATTCTAACCTAATTAGCCTTTGTTTGGCGCCAAAAAAATGGCGTCAGTGAGTTTGTATCATTGACGTTGTAAAAAAAAAATAATCCTTTCGTCCTATAAAAATTGTTACCTAATTTGACACTGACGTCATTTTTTTAGTCAAATTAGGTTACGAAATCAATCTTGTTACTCGTCGAAGTATACAAAATGGACAGGCTCTTCATTATTTCAGGTGGCCATCCAAAGTGACCGACTTAAACTAGGCGAAACGCGTAGACTAATGTACAGTATAGGGCGTGTCCTAAGCGTAATGCCCGCCAATCGTGTTATGGATTATCTAAACGTAACACTAGCGCCCACTTTCGCGGACATACAGAAACTCTTGCAAGAGGAAGCTTCACCCACAACAGCAGTGTCGCTGATGTCCAGGCTGAAAATCCTGGCTGCTTTGTATAATAGTCTTTACATCGAGGCGGAAGAGGGCGCTCGAGTGGATCAGCCGATTTTTCTGATTGTACGGAACACCATGAATTATTATCGACAAATTGCGGAGCTGTATAGTGGCAACGTTGAAGTTATTTTGGATTTGAGTTCGTTGCTGAAGCACGTTGTGACAACGTTGCAGGATGATAGTAAGCCTCTGATCAAAGATATACTGCAGGTGATTGTGACGATTTACCGGGCAAATCCGCAGGCTAATATTTTAATTGTTGCCAAGACTGTAAGCTATTTAAAGTTTATTAACTTTAACTGAGTAAATTAATTGTAGATTTTAATTTTATTCCGCAAAGAGGACGAGTTTCGTAGTTTAAACCAAGAGTTAATCAGAGAAATTTGCAATAGAACTTTGTTGGTTTGCTCGCAGTACAGCAGCAGCGACACCTTGGCCGACGTTACCGAACTAATCGAAGGGTTTTTCCTGTTGCTGAGTAACTTAATTAAAAAAGTCCCCCAGTTGATGTACACCAGTGAAGTTGACATCAACGCCCTGTTCCAGTGTGGTGGGTTATTACACCAAGTCCGACGTTGTCAAATTTATTTTTTTCAGCAATTCTATGCCTGGTTTTACCGGAAACCCAGACAATTAAAGCAGTGGCCAGTTACCTTGTGAACTTCATCACGCAAAGCCGGGAAGTGTCACAAAGTGACGTAATACAGACATACGGCGAGAGTTTAGTTTTAAGGATTTTGCTAAATCTGGGGTCAAACGCTCCGCGATCATCCCTGGATTTACTTAGTGATATAATTCTAGCGTTAAATAAAAAATACTGTGATAACTTGAGCAGGTGGCTGAATGGTTTGTTGACTCAGGAGAATTTTCCGTCGCCACGTATCAATGCCCAGCAAAAGGAAGCGTTCATCAAACTCGTTTTACGGTAAGTCGCATTTTAAAATTATCAAAATAATTTTTAAATTGCAGAGAAAAGGCCAGCAAACGCAGACTAAGCGACTCAGTCCTGGAGTTTGCGCTGATTTGCCGAGGAATATTGAAACAAGACAACTCTCTTCCTTAATTTAATTTAAATAAAGTTTTAACTGGAAATGCCGTATTTATCCATTAATTCCTGTTTTCTTCTACGTAACAGCGCCTGCTCGATGTCCTGCTGTGATGGCACAGGCACATGGGCTACAAAACGTTGCTGAGTGCCATCGGGAAGGTGATTATCTTCGTCAGACTCTGCAGTGGCGTAGATGTTGACTTCTTCCACTTCTTCGTCAGACTTGTCAGTGTCCATCCGAGCTTCTTTTTTCGCTTTCCAGTCGTCTATGGCTTTTTGAACGGCTAAACCATGATAATTGAGGATAATTGTTTCATTTTTTTGGATGCTTATGGGATGGACCACACATGAAAATATTTAAACTGTAATAATCCACAATAATTTATTGTTTCTCACTTAAAACATTGAAACTTTGATTGGGTTTTTGTTTACGGTACTCTTGCTTGCCAGATTTACACATTTTCATCAGAAGTTATTTTTATTAATTTACTTAGTGATATTTCCTGTGCTCATTTCTTTGAATACGTTCAAAAAGTTTTGTTTTAATGCGGCTGTTCGTTGTTTATTTGGTAAGTTTTTGTAAAATTAAGTTTGGATATTTTTTTTTCGAATCAATCAACTTTTTCGCAAATATCCGTAGAACCATTCATACTATCGAGTTAAATTTGGCAACAATGGATTCTGCATAAAATTCTCCATACATTTTGTACAGGGAGTTTTAAGGTACCACTTCAGGAACCTGCCTCAAACTTGATCATGTGGCGAGGGACACCACGTTACTTATCTTTGAATATCACTGGAACCAAACGAGCTATCGACGTGAATTTGGTACCATTGGGTTCGTTGAAAAATTGTCTAAAAACTTCATCCGAAGACCGTTGCAGTACCGCGTTGGGTTCTATGAGAAAACTGCTCCTAAACTAAACCACATTTTCTTTAAACGTAATTAATTAAAACGTAATTGTTTGCAAATATTCGTGGAACCATACATGCTATTGAGTTAAATTTGACAATGCAATCCTACATAGAATTCCTCATACATTTTTAAGGTACCACCTCAGGAACCAGTCTCAAACTTGATCATGTGGAAAAGGACACCGAGTTACTTTTCTTTGAATATCTCTGGAACCAGACGAGCTATCGACGTGAATTTGGTACCATTGGGTTCGTTGGAAAATTTTCTAAAAACTTCATCCGAAGACCGTTGCAGTACCGCGTTGGGTTCTATGAGAAAACTGTTCCTAAACTCAACGACATTTTCTTTAACCGTTATTAATCAAAACGTCATTTTTTGCAAATATTTGTGGAACCATACATGCTATTGAGTTCAATTTGACAACAATGCAATCCTACATAGAATTCCTCATACATTTTTAAAGTACCACCTCAGGAACCAGTCTCAAACTTGATCATGTGGAAAAAGACACCAAGTTACTTTTCTTTGAATATCTCTGGAACCAAACGAGCTATCGACGTGAATTTGGTACCATTGGGTTCCTTGGAAAATTATCTATAAACTTCATCCGAAGACCGTTGCAGTACCGCGTTGGGTTCTATGAGAAAACTGTTCCTAAACTCAACGACATTTTCTTTAACCGTTATTAATCAAAACGTAATTTTTTGCAAATATTTGTGGAACCATACATGCTATTGAGTTCAATTTGACAACAATGCAATCCTACATAGAATTCCTCATACATTTTTAAAGTACCACCTCAGGAACCAGTCTCAAACTTGATCATGTGGAAAAAGACACCAAGTTACTTTTCTTTGAATATCTCTGGAACCAAACGAGCTATCGACGTGAATTTGGTACCATTGGGTTCCTTGGAAAATTATCTATAAACTTCATCCAAAGACCGTTGCAGTACCGCGTTGGGTTCTATGAGAAAACTGCTCCTAAACTCAACCACATTCTCTTTAAACGTAATTAATTAAAACGTAATTTTTTGCAAATATTCGTGGAACCATACATGCTTTTGAGTTAAATTTGGCAACAATGCAATCCTACATAGAATTCCTCATACATTTTGTAAAGTAAGTTTTGAGGTACCACCTCAGGAACCAGTCTCAAACTTGATCATGTAAAAAAGGACACCGACTTACTTTTCTTCGAGCTTTTCTTTGAATATCTCTGGAACCAAACGAGCTATCTACGGGAATTTGGTACCATTGGGTTCCTTGGAAAATTATCTATAAACTTCATCCGAAGACCGTTGCAGTACCGCGTTGGGTTCTATGAGAAAACTGCTCCTAAACCAAACCACATTCTCTTTAAACGTAATTAATTAAAACGTAATTTTTTGCAAATATTCGTGGAACCATACATGCTTTTGAGTTAAATTTGGCAACAATGCAATCCTACATAGAATTCCTCATACATTTTGTAAAGTAAGTTTTGAGGTACCACCTCAGGAACCAGTCTCAAACTTGATCATGTAAAAAAGGACACCGAGTTACTTTTCTTCGAGCTTTTCTTTGAATATCTCTGGAACCAAACGAGCTATCGACGTGAATTTGGTACCATTGGGTTCCTTGGAAAATTTTCAAAAAACTTCATCCGAAGACCGTTGCAGTACCGCGTTGGGTTCTATGAGAAAACAGCTCCTGAACTCAACCACATTCTTTTTAAACGTAATTAATTAAAACGTAATTTTTTGCAAATATTCGTGGAGCCATACATGCTATTGAGTTTAATTTGACAACAATGCAATCCTACATAGAATTCCTCATACATTTTTAAGGTACCACCTCAGGAACCAGTCTCAAACTTGATCATGTGGAAAAAGACACCAAGTTACTTTTCTTTGAATATCTCTGGAACCAAACGAGCTATCGACGTGAATTTGGTACCATTGGGTTCCTTGGAAAATTTTCTAAAAACTTCATCCGAAGACCGTTGCAGTACCGCGATGGGATCTATGAGAAAACAGCTCCTGAACTCAACCACATTCTTTTTAAACGTAATTAATTAAAACGTAATTTTTTGCAAATATTCGTGGAGCCATACATGCTATTAAGTTAAATTTGACAACAATGCAATCCTACATAGAATTCCTCATACATTTTGTGAAGGAAGTTTTGTGAAGGAAGTTTTGAGGTACCACCTCAGGAACCAGTCTCAAACTTGATCATGTAAAAAAGGACACCGAGTTACTTTTCTTCGAGCTTTTCTTTGAATATCTCTGGAACCAAACGAGCTATCGACGTGAATTTGGTACCATTGGGTTCCTTGGAAAATTATCTATAAACTTCATCCGAAGACCGTTGCAGTACCGCGTTGGGTTCTATGAGAAAACTGCTCCTAAACTCAACCACATTCTCTTTAAACGTAATTAATTAAAACGTAATTTTTTGCAAATATTCGTGGAACCATACATGCTATTGAGTTAAATTTGGCAACAATGCAATCCTACATAGAATTCCTCATACATTTTTAAGGTACCACCTCTGGAACCAGTCTCAAACTTGATCATGTGGAAAAGGACACCGAGTTACTTTTCTTTGAATATCTCGGGAACCAAACGAGCTATCGACGTGAATTTGGTACCATTGGGTTCCTTGAAAAATTTTTTAAAAACTTCATCTGAAGACCGTTGCAGTACTGCGTTTGGTTCTATGAGAAAACTGCTCTCAAACCCTAATCACATACTGATTTTTTTTTAAGAGAATTAATTCACATTTTGCCAATGTTCGTAGAACCATATAATATGCTAAATTTGGCTCATAAATTTCGTATTTCGAACAGGGACAGAAAGTGATGCACAAACCTCAAAAACCGTTTGTATGCTAAACGGGTGCCAAATTTCAAACAATCTCCGAATCCAAAAAATTTATCAAATTTCCCAAATCATCTTATTTATGGTGATTATTGCCCATACTAAACATCGTATCACGTGACATTCTATTCAAATTGAGAGTGAGGTCACGTGGCATTACATAAAATATTAGTCCAGGCAATTTAAATCGTTGTTTAACTTCCAGTTTATTATCGCATCAAGATTAATTCAAAAGTTATTCACGAAAAACAAAAATAAGATTTCAAGTTTTTGTCATTCACATCGGCAACATCGCTGTCTGTCATATGTTCGCGCGGTTTGACACACTGTATATTGTGGATTTTTACAGTTTTTGTGTGTTTTGCGTCTACCATCCCATTTGAAATTGATCAACTAATAAAAACAGCTATTGTAGTTTTTTTTACCAATTTTCTCTGCATCTTGTTCTAAGGGTATTAAAATTCCATCATCATCGTCCATGTAGCCGTAATAGTCGGCATCAATGTCTTTCATGAGTTCGGCTCGTGTTTTGCGAGGCGGTGGGGGCGGTTCTTGTTCGAACAGTTCTCTCACGCCTACATATGATTTGGTTAGTGGGTTTATAAATAAATAAAAGGGGAGGGGATCATGTTACGCCCATCTAATCATTTTTTTTATTAACCAAAACTAACCCGAGCAAACTCAAACAATGTTTTGACTTCCATTTCAAATCAAGTTATTTCAAATCTTATAACACGGAACACGTTATAACAAAATACACTTGGCAACAGTGTTGTCAATGGATGATTTGCATACATTTTGAAATGACTTGAAATTTTATATACGTATTCTAGATGATATTTCAAAGTCATTAGCGAAAAAATTTTACCGAAATACCCAACAATGTACTAAATAGATAAAAAAAAACAAAAATGTCAGTGTATGATCGAAAACGGGGCGGAGCTAAATTACGCTCTCTCTGGAGAGAGAGCCATTCGAGTCAATACGCCAGACGGAGAAAGATAATGTATTCTGTGACGAAGTGGATGTTGATTGGCGCTCTTCAATTGGTGATAACTACATTAATAGAGGTCGAGGCTGATTTTTTAAACATCAATGGAATCAGTACTTACTAATCCTTACTATTTTCATATTTCCAAAAAATATGTAGATATGGGCGATGTTGTTAAATGTGGATGGCTCAATATACCAAAAATAATAACAAACAATAGAAAAACTCACCAGGCAACTCCTTGGCAGCCCCAAAATACTTATACCCCCTATTCCCCGGCACCTCCTTGCCCTCATGGTCCAACATCCGCGGCCCCACTTTCTGATAATCCGGCCCTCCCAAATCCTTGATCTGGTCCTCCCAATGACGCTTCTCCCGCAACAACTTGTTGATTTCATCGTTTAAATCGCGTATCCTAAACTCGCCCAAGCCGGCGTTCTGGATTTGGGCGACTTTTTTCGCAATTTCCCGGATAATCTGCATGCGCCACTTTTCGCACGAAAACAAACTGGTGCACTCGGAGGCTAAGTAGGGGCGGCGTTTTTTGATTTTGTCCGCTTCTCCTGCTTGGGCTGCTCGCCAACGGGCCAAAGTGGTCCTGGAGACATGCAAATTGGATTCTGTTTTGTTGGAGGGGTTATGAGGGTACTTACATGGCTTTTTCTGCGTTGCGGGCCTAAAATTTAATAATTGATTGAATTTTATATTATCATATTAATTGTTAAACTCACCATTGTATAGTTTGGCTTGTAGACAAGTTGATAATTATTTTAACGTTTGTTTACGTTGTTGGTTGAAGACAAGAATGAGGTTATGTTTATGTTGACGTTGACGTCTAGTCAGTTTCACTTAAAACAGGGACAACTGTGACACACTGATTATGTATACGTATACACCGTTGCCAAGCCTACATTGCACCCAATTTCCTTAGTTGTTCTATACAGGGCCACACTGGATACATAATGCAGAACATTTCAATGCTTCAGGAGGCGTAGCTCCCTTAGGAAACATTTTTTATACCGAGCCACACAGATCTGCCTTTTTACCAGTTCCAACAACTTACTGTTTAAAAAAAGATGTCATGTTTTCAATATTTAATTAATAATCTATATACTTTATTTTTGCTAATGAGGTAGCTAAAAATCACATCAACACCACAATTCACTGGTCTACTTTCAATTTATTCATCCTTGAGTTCCGTAATCTTTGGGGTCCCCTTATTATTCTGCCAAAGGTTGAAGTTCAAAGAAGTTGCAATACACAACCATAGACAATATGGAACAATGAGGTAGCCAGCAGTGCGGTTGACTTTGTGGAACAACAACCCAGTGGCTACTGCTGTTGCATCGATGGCTAAAATTTCAAAAAATGCCTAAAACAGAATTTGATTAATGATATCATTGTCCGAATTGAAACTTACCAAGTCCAATCTCTTAGCACCAAAAAAGATAGGACCCCAAGCCCAGTTTAGCAAAAGATTACTTCCATATACCATCAGTGGAAGCCTTCCAGGTCCTGTTCCAGAAAAAATAATAGTAATCTATAATAGTCATCAGTAGGTTATGATAAACTACCATGTAATCCGCCACCATGTTTAAATACCAAGTATGAAGCATAACCCATGCTACAATACAATGTGGTCCAAACAGGTCCAAAGACCCAGTTTGGGGGTCTCCAGTCTGGTCTCTTCAGAGTTGGCAACCAGTCATCGATGTTTTTTCTGATGAAATATCCACCTGTCAAATGGAATCTGTTAAGTATGGCATCATGGCTCTTTCAATTATTTGGGAACCGCCCTCATTGATACTTTGAACCATTTAACTTTTTTTTTTAATATATTCATTCACAAAATACAAATTCGTCATATGTTAATGGACATTAAGCAGGAATTGAGATAAGATTAAATAAGATAAAGCGTTTTGTATTAACATAAGTAAATAAATAGCAGATTAGCAGAAATAATAAGTATACCTATAGATATAAAATTACCTGCAATTCCTCCAAGATTTGGTAAAATTGTTAAACCAATTGCTGTATAATTAATTGCCATGTTGCTTACTTTTGCTTGAAATTTGCACTGAAAAAATGTAGGCTATACTTATCTTTATTTACTTATCTGTGTGAACAATCGGTAATGAACCAAAATCAGATAACTATACATAAGTACGTATGGACCATAGATAAAAAATATATGGTATGGACGTAACGCTTTACACTGGCTGAATTTATCAAATGCAAAAATGTAAAGATGAGGATATTTAGGTTATGTCAAGGCCAGAAGAATTTTATCAATAAAAAAAAATTGGACGGAGTCTATCCTATGACATCATGTGGAGACTGTGGGTCTATCTTTTTTGTCTGGATGAAAGTTAATGTTGACAAATACAGGCGGATGAGTTTTCCTGCTTAAAAATAAGAGAAAAAGTATTAATGAGAGGATCTCGAAATGTTTTTTTTTTGGTAAGGTGGAGAAATTCTGTTTACGGACACCCCCCTTAGTGTGGGACTCGTGCAGTCCTGTATCAAGATGCAATGATACAGGGAGATATCCACTAAAACTCCACCTTTACTATACAGTTTGTGTTTAGCCTTGAATTATTAATCCTTTTACGTCACCTTCACGAAGAGTAGTCGTTGGTGATGCATGGTTGTCTTCTCAGCTTCGATTACTTCACTACTACGGAAGTTCCTCCACCGTGTCCGTCAGCAAAGCTCTGGGTCCATATTCAGCCGTTCAATCATCCCTCCATCCCTCGCCAACCCTAAATTCTCTAACGCAGGAGGAATAAGGAGATCCACATGATGATAATATCGGAACCAGGCCATTAAAAGTGACCAACACGATTTAGCTATCGAATTTCACTTTCACGATGGTTAAAGGATTTCATAACAAGTTACATACAATAAAAGTTTACTCCATCCTTTTTACTCAACAGAGTGAAAGAGAATTGAGTTGAGCTGTCCTTGGCTTCCTCTGCTTCCTTAGAGAAGCAAAAAGTGACTACTGAGTCCCTCCACTGCGACAAAGTCTAACAGCTCCTTGGAGGGGAAAGAGATTGACGTGTAGAAATAAGAGGACAAGAGGAAAGCGAACATTGATTGAACGGAGAATAATTTCAAACACCACACTCCACTCCAACTCCTTCCACTTCACTTTAATTCACTCGCAACCCACTCACCTCACACAATGACAAAACCACACCAAATACAATAAACATAACAAAAACTAAATTAAATAAAATATTAACAATTATGTAGTTTCGACTCTCTTGACCTGAAACCAATGTCATAATGTTTTCTATGGGGATAGCAAAAATATCAACAATTTTTTTCAACCTACTACCTAGTCTACTACTTATTTGCATAATTCAATCAACGCATGAAGTCTGTGCCATGCAAACGAACCTTTATTCCGTATCCGTAACATTCCGTATTCGTCGTTCCGCGCAGACGCGCACCCATTTGTGTCATACTTCTTCACCATTATAATTATAACATTAAACAACGTCAGTTTCTTGTCGTATAGACTTTCCTTCGTAAAAATCGCAATATTCACGAAATTTCAACAAAATACATTTCATGAAAAACAACAAAATGTTTTAGAAGTGTAGAGTTTCAGTTTGGACGTGATGGAAACGTGCAAAATTGATTTAAACGGCAAATTAAGTTGGTCGGTGAGTGCGAAATGGCGGCTGCTGTGTTGTGTGAAAAAATGGCGAAGAAATGTGATGTAAGCTTGAGTTTTTTTACTCATTTTGATAGTGTTCCGTTGGTTGAAACAAATTTGTTGCTTTCAAAAACAAAACAATATTTTTGTTGCTTCTAAAATAGCCGAATACCCGCTATTATTGACAAGTGTAGGTATCTAGAAATTAAAAGTGAATTTTACTGACGAGACGAGAAATTAGGCTTTTTTAACGCTAGGCATGCAAAACACTTGGGAAGACTAGTAAAATTATCTTTTAACTGTTTCTAATAGAGGGCGTTATGGTGCTTGACAGTGGCGACTCTGATGTTTATACGGATGCGAAACGTGAATTTTTTGTTTCTTATTACTTTTTCTGTCGGTGGTTGGGTTGTTATTCTTAGATTGCAATTTATTGGGCTGCTATTCCCAAAATCTTGTTTGTAGTTTATACTTTTTCAATCTCTCTCTTGATTTGGTTAATTTTTTTCATGGCTCTTTTTCTCATGTCATTGTAATAAAATTCATGTTCAGTGTCTTTTTTTGTATTCTTGTGAGGTTGGAGCATCTTTTCTAGTATTTCTGATCATTTGAATAGTTCTATTTTCAGCCATTTGTCGTTGACGTGTAGCATGTATTATATTTGGACAGTGGCGTAAGTGTGTATTGTTTAAAAAAAAAACTCAAAATTCTTCAAAACATTGTTGTTTTATTTGAATGGACGGACTTATTTGGAGATCGTTGTTTTTGATTGAAAAAATCGTTCAGTGACGTAGAAACAGCCATTTCATTCATGGCGTAGAAACTTCCAAGTATAATTTTGACAGTATCCTGCCTTTTTTCAAATAATATACGCTAAGTGACACCTCATTTTAGAGGAAATTTAATTTTCTATCCAACAAGAAATTAATTATGGAAATTTGACCAGTGGCGTACCTAGATACAATTTCGAAAAAAGTACAAAAATTACGACAAATTTCTCCTAAGTATTGTAGTCCTATTCAAATAGACGAACAATTTGAAAAAATCGTGTTTTTTATAGAAAAATCGTCCAGTGGCGTAGCTATAGCCAAGTGAAATTTTGACAGAATTTTCAATTTCCTATTCAACGAAAAATAAATAATGAAAATTTGATCAGTGGCGTAGATACAATGTCGAAAAAGTACAAAATTTACTACAAATTTCTCCTAAAAATCGTAGTCCTATTCAAATAGACGAACAATTTGAAAAAATCGTGTTCTTTATAGGAAAATCGTGCAGTGGCGCGGCAATAGCCAAGTAAAATTTTGACAGTATCCTGCCTTTTTTTAAATATTACATATATGACAACTGACAACTCAATTTAAAGGAATTTCAATTACCTATTCAACGAGAAATCAATTATGGAAAATTGACCAGTGGCGTAGATACAATGTCGAAAATATACAAAAATTTGGAATTTTTTTTTTTTTTGATATTGTTCAATATAGTACAATGATGAATATGTATATAATTAAAATAGTTATAGCTAAAACTAATAAATTAAAGAAAAAAAACTTCATCCAATTGATGCTGTTCCGGAATTGTTACAAAAATTTCTCCTAAAAATTGTAGTCCTATTCAAATAGTCGAACCATTTGAAAAATTTGCGTTTATTCAAGGAAAAATCGTCCAGTGGCGCGACAATAGCTAAGTAAAATTTTGACAGTATCCTGCCTTTTTTTGAATAATATATGACAAGTGACACCTCATTGTAGAGGAATTTCAATTTTCTTTTGAATGAAAAATTAATTATGGAAATTTGACCAGTGGCGTAGATACAATATCGAAAAAAGTACAAAAATTTAGACAAAAATTTCTCCTTAAATTTGTAGTCCTATCCAAATAGTCGACCTATTTGAAAAATTCCCGTTTTTTTTAGGAATAATATCTGGGGAAAAATCATCCAGGCGCGCGGCAATAGGCAAGTGAAATTTTGACAGTATCCTGCCTTTTTTTGAATTATATGTGACAAGTGACACCTCATTCTAGAGGAATTTCAATTTTTTTTTCAACGAAAAATGAATTATGGAAATTTGACCAGTGGCGTAGATACAATGTCGAAAAAAGTACAAAAATTTAGACAAAAATGTCTCCTCGAAATTGTACTCCTATACAAATAGTCGACGTATTTGAAAAATTCGCGTTTTTTCAGGAAAAATCGTCCAGTGGCGCGGCAATAGCCAAGTAAAATTTTGACAGTATCCTGCTTTTTTTTAATAATATAGAACAAGTGATACCTCATTCTAAAGAAATTTTAATTTTCTACCCTAGAAATCAATTATGGAAAATGAACCAGTGGCGTAGGTACAATGTCGAAAAAAAGTACAAAAATACCGTCAAATTTCTCCAAAACAATGTAGTCTTATTCAAATAGACGACCTATTTGAAAAAATCTTGTTTTTTATAAAAAAAAACGTCCAGTGCCGATCTATGACTTTTATATGAACATAACTGTACCTACGATAAAGTCACTAATGTCGAAAAGTTGGCTGCTGATTACTCCATTTCATATTTGATTGGACTAGTTTTTTTTACAGCTCCCATCACAAACCCAGAGATTTGGTTTCACCTCTCCAATCAGAATGGGCCCTTAGAACAAGGTCTCCACACGTGCTGTGTATCTATTTGATTTATTTTAATAAAATAGAGGTTCAGTGCGACAGGATGTAAAGTCTAAGCCCGATGTATCTCCCGCCATTTGGGGGGGGGAGGAATGTCGGTTTCTGATTGGATTGAGGCCACCGATGGACTTCAGCAGCTGTGGATTCAAGGTTAGTCGATTTCTTTGACCCATACTTTATACCCTTTAGCTATATACAGAACAGATATAAGAATACTGCATAATTCATTTTTCCATTTGTTTAAAGATCAGCGCAATCTAGACTTTATTATTTTTGCATACTTTATTTTGTCAAGCATTATATCTAATTAACATTATTTAAGCAATTTTATCAAAACTCCACCAAATACAGCCAATATGAGAATACAGAACCTCCACCAACAAAACAATAAAACTAACAACATACGACCAACCCAATATAATGAATACCGGACGCAAAAATATCAACGACACTTGATGGAAAGAGGCCTTGAAAAAAATTTTACTCAATTTTCTCGTAAGAAAACTAAACCGATTTCTTTGCAATACCTTATCTAAACCTGCCTCGTGTATTTTAGTCAATATATGATCCACGCGAGGTAAATAAGGCGAACCGTGGTTCGCTATAAATATACTCCAGGAAGGCATGATTCCTTCTTTGAGAATAGTGTGACACACTGTATATCTACTGTCGCCAAAGCTTTTGTAAAGGTAAAACAACGCGATAGATTGTTTCATAACATATCCATGATCATTGCAGTTGTTGACGAAATCCAGCGCGCCCTCTTCAACATATTCATCCATGTTAACAGAACTAATCAAACTAGGCTTCAGCTTGGCAAACAAGTCCGGCTTCAAGACATCAGACAACAACTTCATGTATCTCGGGTGAAGACTGATTTTGAACTTTTGTATTATATCTTCTAACTCTGTGGAGACTATTGGAGTCTTTGGTACAGTCAGTGATTTAGTAAACGATGACGTGAACATACAGTTGGAGATAAGTGCATAGATTGCCACACCCATAAAGGGAATTTTCACTTTATTCAGCAGACTAGGTGGGCTTGATTGTCCAGTAAATGCAGCCAGACATATAGATGTTGTTTCAATCAAGGATATTTTGATGAAATATTTAACAATTATCACAAAACATAATCCAAACGCAACATCGGCGATGACTGTAGAAAGTTGCAAATGATAGTCTAGCTTGATGAGTTCCATGGGCTTTGTCATCAATGGAATGTATACTATCAAACTATCTTTGTACTGGGGATATGTATAATCAATCTAAAATTAAATTAACTTATATAATATAGTGAATCTAAAGAAAATTATTATGTTCTCACCAGCATGTCCACTTTACTCTGGTGAATCCGAAATGATAAGAATCTTCCGTTAAAACAAAACATAGTTTTGCCAGTGAATATATCTTGTGTGACTCCGTAAGTTGGTGGTCGGTCATAGCCCATACCCCGTCCATCTGATTCTGGTTGATATGAAGCTGAAGATCATTTTTATAATAACTTGAATTATTTAAAAAAGGACATGCTATACGCAGAATCCAAAAAGGTAATTTAGAGACCGAACCCTCACCGACTTAAAATCAAAATTTATTTTATAGGGGAGAATGGGCAACCTTGAGACAGGGCGGGGCCACAATGAGACACCGATAGTTTTGTAAAGGTGATGTGCCCATATCTAATTCATCAGTGCAATATATATATATATATATATAACCTAACCTAAGGCCAATTTTGACTGCATCCCCAAGACTATAAGCTTGATATATATACAGGGTTTTTCACTTAAAACTCCCCACGTCAATATCTCGGAAACGAATAGGAATATTTGATTTTTGTAAAAAGTAGTCAATGTATGGGGTCGAGTACTTATTTTTCACAGTTAAAAAAATTCGACGCCTACCAAGAGTAAAGCGTCGCGACGCATCGAAAATATTAATCGATTGCAGAAACTTTGAAATTATGCGCATGCTAAAGTACATGTTATTTATAAACTTTTTTGTTTTTCAGTCGAACTCATTTATTCTACTCAGTTTTGAGATATACAGTGTGTCCAAGATAAGAATGTCTATCATGGAGATCTTGAAAACCGTGAGAGATACAAGGTCGGTTAAATGGAGGCAAAGTTGCGTATTTTGATGCTTAACAAAATGCCGTTTTGAATGCCAAGAAATTCCGACTAAATCCGAAATTATCCGAAAAAAACCGAAATTTTTCAAAATTGTTTTCATTTTTTTCTGACCACATTTGAAGAGATATTTTGAAATGAATGGAACTTCTTCATTGCCACTTTTTGCCCTTTACAAGATAGCGTTATTAAATTGAAGAACCGACGTTTCGTCTATGAGCAGCCATCATCAACTTTGTTTTTTTAAATACGGTCCTGGATTTTTTATGACGGATTTTGAGGGCCTCTTATGTTCCTAAGCCAACAATGTATCGCAATTATTCAAAAAAATTATGTTGATGGATTTTTCCATGAGAACTCATGTGTTAGAGAGAGACAAAAAATACATTTTTGATAGGATCAAAAACGCACACCTCTTTTTTAATGAGTGCGATACATCGTCGGTTGAGGAACATGAGAGGCTCTTAAAATCCGTAATAAAAAATCTAGGACCGTATTTGAAAAAACAAAGTTGATGATGTCTGCTCATAGACAAAACGTCGGTTCTTCAATTTAATAACGCTATCTTGTGAAGGGCAAAAAGTGGCAATGAAGAAGTTCCATTCATTTCAAAATATCTCTTCAAATGTGGTCAGAAAAAAATGAAAACAATTTTGAAAAATTTCGGTTTTTTTCGGATAATTTCGGACTTAGTCGGAATTTCTTGGCTTTTAAAACGGCATTTTGTTAAGCATTAAAATACGCAACTTTGCCTCCATTTAACCGACCTTGTATCCCTCACGGTTTTCAAGATCCCCATGATAGACATTCTTATCTTGGACACACTGTATATCTCAAAACTGAGTAGAATAAATGAGTTCGACTGAATAACAAAAAAGTTTATGAATAACTTGTACTTTTGCATGCGCGTAATTTCAAAGTTCCTGCAATCGATTAATATTTTCGATGCGTCGCGACGCTTTACTCTTGGTAGGTGTCGAATTTTTTTAACTGTGAAAAATAAGTACTCGACCCCATACATTGACTACTTTTTACAAAAATCAGATATTCCTATTCGTTTCCGAGATATTGACGTGGGGAGTTTTAAGTGAAAAACCCTGTATATATATATATATATATGTATATATTTCTTAGTTACCAGTAGCCCCCTTACTGTCCGTCTGCTAAATTTCGTTTCAACAGTAATATAATAGTCATCCAAAGTTGAAATTAAATTATCAACTTGTTTGAAAAAAAAATTTTTTTTTATTCAAAATGCTGAAGCCGACTTGATATGGACAAAATAAAACAGTTATGGCAATTGAATTCTTCCAAGTAAAAAATGTGTTTTTTTTAGAATAAATCTTATTTATTATTATCATGTTTATGTTAACGATTATCAATAATTACCAATTTTCCCTTACCGTGAATTACTATGCTTCTCCATTGTTTTATCAATGGTGTATCGTATTATTACCAATGGTTTCCGTTGATTATCAAATAATTATCTTTAATTGCCAGTGATTACCGTTGATAGCTATTATCATGCATTATCATGTGTCAGCCCAGTCATTATCATTGATTACCAATTTTTATAAATGATTATCATATCATTGTGATTGATTACCAATGATTATCACACGTATTTATCGAAGGAGAGTTGAAAAATATTTTCTTAAAGTTTCAATAATTGAATGTTTCAACGGCACAGTCCTTGAAACGTAGATTTTATCATTTTATTTTTTTTTATCAGAGCTAAAAGAATTTACTTCTGGTTTGGATTTCCGTTACACAAATTGATTAATAACAAAATAAAATTGCACAATCGGTTAGATGGGTCATGTAACGCGCTTCGGATTTTTCAGATATTTTTTAGATTCAAAATTGAATTTTTTAAAACTCGGGCGCCACCCTTTGGATTTTTGTGATAGAGGGACCACAGCTCCTATCATGTAGCCCTTTCGACAGTGGTGTTTTAAAGAAAAACTCGGTGCAACTCCAAGAGACTTTTTTGATGTATTACTCCAGAACTACCTCGAGTACGGTCATTAAAAAATCTCACAATAAAAAAACGCGGTTTTGAAAACTTAGAAAATTTTCCCTTCCTGTGTTCGTTTATCCTGGATTTTACAATGTTAGAACTGTGACGGGTTTCTGGTTTTTTAGAGATTTTTCCAAAAACTCGAGCGCCACCCTTTAAAAAAAAATCAAAAAATCAAAAAATCTCGAAATAATATATTTAAACGGTCTAAGAGTGGTATATACATTTTGTGAAGTACAAACAATTTTATTATTTTAACCAGTGGCGCCCGTACTGGTTTTGCATTCAATATTTTTGGAGAAAAAACTTATACGCCACTGCTCCCTTTTAAATAAAAAATATTTTTAAAATGTCCATCTATTTCTGAGCCAATTTGTTCTGTTGATTCTCTTTCGTCCGGCGCATGCTTTTCGCTTGAAAAAATCTATTTAATTGCATAGACAATTTAAATCAGTGGCACCCTCTCTATCATTCCATTTAATATTTTTAAATTAAAAATGATACGCCAATGCTTTTTGTCAGAATAAAACTATAGCTTTCCCAATCAACTGTTATTTTTTGATAACCTAAAAAAATAGGCTAAATATGTCCATATGAAATTGTTGTCTTAAAAACATCAAAAAAATTATTACCCTTGAGAATCGGCACTCAATTGATAAACACCCTTTATAAGGTGCAGTATGGTTGGCTCAGTAGGCTTGAAAATAAAACGGACAGAAACGGCGCGGTGTTCTGAAGAAAAAAAAAACCGGTGCAACTCCCCCGCAAAGAGTTCCGTTCAACCGAATTCAACGACATAAGAACTGTGAGGCAAATCAGGTTATTGTGAGAGTTTTTCCGATGGGTTGGAAATAAATATTTTCCAAGAACTCGGGCGCCACCCCCTGGATTTATGTGGTAGATGACACAACGCCATCTGTGAAAATGATTCAGACGTTCGGTGAAAGGAACACTGAAACACATACAGTGGTTAAAAATATACAAACATCCCAAGATACTACATCAAAACGGTTCGGTTTAACGGTGAAAATATGTGAATAAAAAAATTTTGACTATAAAACGCGGTTTTGAAAATTTATGGAAATGTTTTCCTTCCAGCTATAGTTCAGTTTACTGAATTCAGAGAACCTAACGAAATAAAGCACAAAAAACCCTCAATTTTAAGAAGACCAATAAGTGCTCTCGATCTTTCCCCTCACCTGGTACCTGAGTCTGGCGCGCAGCTGAAAAAAATAAATAATACAACGAGTTTATCACTTACCTGTGCCATTCATGGCTTCAATTATTGTATGTGCCAAGTTACCATCTAGACCTCTATATCTATCTCCATCTTTAATAGCAAATAATGAATTTTTCATTGTGACATTAAATGGCGACCCATTTAAATCAACAAAAAAGTCTGGAAATAAATTTCGACAATCACGTCGTATTAGAATTTTCTTCGAAAAAGGGTTTCGTAAGAAAATCGCCTTGATCTCATTTTTCTCAGAAACGGATGCAATAGCAATGTTAACAATTCTTAGTTCCGATCGCTCATAGATTCGTACGAATAAATCCGTGATACTTTTCATGGACAATAAGTCACAATCATCCATGAATATCATAACTTTATGGCGCCATTTCCAGAAAATAGTGTTGTTGGACTTCAAAAAATCATCATACTTTGCATGGATAAAATAGACGTGATTTTCGCCGGAATGTTTGGAAAACTCCAGCAAATCGTTGTCCATGTTCAAACCCATGGAGTATGTTGGCATTTTAAATTTATGGAGTGATTTGCTCACTTTGTAATTATCGTTAAGTGCTGGCACTATAGATACAGAGCTCCAGATGTTTTGCCTTTGTAATGTTCTAAAACAATTTTCTATGTCATCACTTTGTGATGTTACGACTTTTATGTCTGCATAACTTTTCAAATAGAAGATATTGATGAAAATATACAACTTGAACATCGTGCTTGTGGCTCAGAACTGATATTTTTATCCAAAATTGATGGTTTAATGACACAATAATTGGTTGGTGACCCTTTCTCCATCTTTCCATTAAAAAAAAACCATTTGACAAGTAGTATTTAGATAAAAAGCATACATTATCTATATATTATTATATAAAAATGACCCGAAAAGAATGTTTGAACGCGTATCAATTAAGAACTACGCCACCGATTAGCTGTTTTTTTTTTGTTCTGTTCGTTTTAGTCAGAAGAAGGTTTATATGAAAAGAATTGCTTTGAAAACTGTCAGGGAAAGTCGGAAAATCAATGATTTTATTATATATCACATGGTATTATCTCCGGAACCAATCAACATATCGAGTTGAATTTGGTACTGACGGGTTCATCACTAGATTTTTAACAAATTATTTGATATGAATAATTACGGTACTACTTGAGGAACCACGTCAAAATCAAGCCTAAACTTTCTTGGGGAAAAATGACAACGTCCGACATTCAATTGAATATCTCCGGCACCAATCAATATATCACGTTGAATTTGGTACTGACGGGTTCATCACTAAATTTTCAACAAATTATATGATATGAATAATTACGGTACTACTTGAGGAACCACGTCAAAATCAATCGTAAACTTTCTTGGGGAAAAATGACAACGACCTACATTTAATTGAATATCTACGGAACCAATCAATATATCACGTTGAATCTGGTACTGACGGGTTCATCACTAAATTTTCAACAAATTATTTGATATGAGTAATTACGGTACTACTTGAGGAACCACGTCAAAATCAAGCCTAAACTTTTTTGGGGAAAAATGACAACGTCCTACATTTAATTGAATATGTCCGGAACCAATCAATATATCACGTTGAATCTGGTACTGACGGGTTCATCACTAAATTTTCAACAAATTATTTCATATGAATAATTACGGAACTAGTTGAGGAACCACGTCAAAATCGAGCGTAAACTTTCTTGGGAAAAAATGACAACGTCCTACATTTATTTGAATATCTCCGGAACCAATCAACATATCGAGTTGAATTTGGTACTGACGGCTTCAACACTAATTTTTCAATAAATTATTTGATATGAATAATTACGGTACTACTTTAGGAACCACGTCAAAATCGAGCGTAAACTTTCTTGGGAAAAAATAACAACGTCCTACATTTATTTGAATATCTCCGGAACCAATCAACATATCGAGTTGAATTTTGTACTGACGGGTTCCTCACTTAGTTTTTAATAAATTATTTCATATGAATCATCACGATACTACTTGAGGAACGACGTCAAAATCGAACCTATTATACCTACATTAAAAAAATTCTTTTCAACATAATCCATAACTGGAGAACCGTTGGAACGATTTTTATGTTAAACCTGAAAGCACAGGTGAAATTTATGTATTATGTACATAATATAAATATTTATATTAGAATAGATAGAACAAAAACACCTCATGGGTCAATTATTTTTATAACTTCACTTTATAATAGCATAATTTACCAAAATACAATTAAATTCAATATACAATAAAAAACAATAATACATTAGTCCTAACTAAACAACAAAATCGTAAAATATAAATTGGAAAATTCATTCAAATCTTACAGCCAATATAGTCTTCTGTCATCTCTCCTCACCTGCAGCATGGTGACGTGGCGATAAATTTTCAGGGCAGGACCAAGTTTGAGTTTTAAACCTGTCAGGACGTCTAGACGTTTCAGAAGTAAAAGTGAACGACCGTCAATTTCCTGTTCCTTGAAAACCTTCGCCTCTTCAGGGAAAAACTGCGCAAAATACTGATAAACCTCATCGGGAGTCCAATGAGTAGCATCCGGGATAGACGGATCAATGTTTGAGTCTTCATCCGACTCTTTGCCACTGTCAGACTGAGCATCTGCTTCTCCATCACTCTTCAAATTGGAATCTGCTTCCGGACTTGATGATGAAGAATCATACGGTGATGATCTTCCTGATATGAAAGAGTTGGCTTTCGAGGGGGATTCTTTGTCTGCAAGAAAGAGAGATCCATTTGTTAACGGATAATTTGCATTTTACGGTTTAGACCGAGCTTGAAGGAATATGCTTGACGCCATAAGCAAATCAGCGAGTAGGACATACGTAGAGCTTAGCTTGATTCGCATAATCATACTACGAGGGCGTTGCCAAATTGTCGAGATTGGCTTACATTCCTCTTATGAAGATTTCTACAAGTTTAATGTAGGTATGTTTTTGTTTGTTCATATGGAAAACCACGATGAATTTAGAGGATTAATATCAATCATCATCTAAACATGGCAACCTAGCTTTAACGACAAAACTTCGCTCATTGATAAACGGGTCCAAGGAAGGCAGGTCTTCTGTTTAGTAATTGCTGGAAATATATTTCAAGTTTCTAGGAACGCCGCAAGGGGGCGTGAGGTTACTGTGAAAACCCAATTCCACATTGAGCTACCAAAAACAAATATGGAAACAGATTTGGGACGATATTCTCTACAAAATGGCCTCCGACACTTCTCTCTAAGTTGTCAAATATGACAGTTACTGGTCGTCAAACTTGATGTTACTAAATTGGCTATAACTTTGGAGTCCCCCAATCGATTTGACTGTTTTTTGGCTCCTTTTAATGAGAAAAATATGCTGTTTCTGGTGCATGTACTTGGGGTCGATTTTATTCGCTTGAGCCGACCATACAACATGAATTGTAAAAGTCAAACCTGTTTTTGAGATTTTTCAACATTTTCAAATGCAAATCAAATAAATAGATGCCTCTTCTAGAGCTATGTTTCTCTCCGGAGATATGCCTGAAAAACCTAAATTTGCCGATTTCATCTTTATATATATTTTTTTACGTTATTTGATGAGGTATGGAAAAATAAAATACTCTATTTTTTTACATGGCGCGTAAAAAAAGTTCACCCTGTATTGAATAGCATATTTTATTTCGAATTCAACGATATATGACACAATTTGATTCTGCAATATTTAAATTGGAAAAAATGGGTTTTTATTTAATTCCGAATGTTTTGGTGTAGTAGGCGGTGAAATGATGGCGCTGAGTATGGTGTAGTAGGCTGTTGTTACTCATATGTTTCCAAATTTAATATTGAATAAAAATCACGTTATTGACGATTTAAAACCTTCATTCGTATAAACTAACCCACAAAAGTGGAGAGTTGGGAACTTTGATCCTGCATCAGTTACCAAAAAGTTATTGTGCATTTAAAAACTTGAATCCAGTTGTCAGTTTACGTGTCCTGGACACTTTTCAAACCTTTTTTCTCTGTAATTTTTGAAAAAAATGGCTAGCACCCAACGACTTTGCTAGCACAATTCGGAAGAGGGACACAAATTCTGTACTTCCTGAAAATCACAAGAATCGATACAAAAAAGTTGTATTTTCAGCAATGAAGCTGCTGAAAAAAATATAAAATTTCCAGAAAAATCAGTATAATGTCGACAAACAACACAATAATTTTTCAAATACCAAATAGAAATGTGGAAATAAAGAGACAAAATAAAATCAAATCATTTTTTTTTATGAAAAATAAAAAAGATTACCCAAAAAAAGAAGGATATTAAAAATAAGAACAAGATTATTGATATTCAAAATGCAAAATAGACAGTACATATTTTGAAAATTTCAATCTCTTTATAAAAAAATTAAGAGATAACCAGAGAGTTAAACATTTGAAAAAATAAAAATTTAATATGGCATAGATAATCGGAACATGAGAAAAAGATTAAACAAATAAAAACATTTTAAAATTGAAGAAAAAAACTTGGATAATTATTAAACAAGAAAAAAATTAGTTGAAATCATCCAAATATTAAAAGCGGCTTAAGTAGCACAGAGTTATATTCAAAATACCAAATATTTTTCTTTAATAGAATCCAATAAATGTATCTTTATGATGAATAAGAAAAAGTAATCAGGAAAACAATTGCAAAATTATGTAGTAAAATGTGGTAGATGTTAATGATAAAAATGAGAAACTAGAAATAAATTACCTTTAGGAAAAATGTAAAAATAGTCACGCATGATTAGTCAAAATAAAAAATACTGAGGAAAGACCAAATTAAAAATACGGCATAGATAATCAAAAGTTGCAATAAACAAATAAAACTCTATACAGGGTGCTACTTAATGGTATGTCATAATTTTTAAGGGGAGTTCCTGGATAAATTTTAAGTCGAAAAGGTCATATAGACTTGGGTCTTGAAATGCTTGGTGTTAAAGATCTATTTTATTTTCAGTTTTTAATACATTTTCCAAAGACGGTTTGAGATATTGAACTGAATTTAGCCACAGGATATTATGGTATAGGAACACAATTTTTTCTATTTTTATTTCATTTTATTTATTTATTTTTTTTTAAATTTTTCTTTTTAGACCCAAGTTAATATGACCTTTTCGACTCAAATTTATCCAGGAACTCCCCCTTAAAATTATGACATATCATTAAGTAACACCCTGTATACAG
Source organism: Orchestes rusci (assembly GCA_958502075.1). NCBI lineage: Eukaryota > Metazoa > Arthropoda > Insecta > Coleoptera > Curculionidae > Orchestes > Orchestes rusci. The sequence goes on from OY293312.1 coordinate 925,497, forward strand.
TGTAACCAAGATAAAGATGTCTATCATGGGGATCTTGGAAACCGTAAGAAATACAAGGTCGGTTAAATGGAGGCAAAGTTGCGTATTTTGATACTTTACAAAATGCCGTTTTAAAAGCCAAAAAATTCCAACTACGTCCAAAATTATCCGAAAAAAACCGAAATTTTTCAAAATTGTTTTCATTTTTTTCTGACCACATTTGAAGAGAGAAACACATGAGTTCTTATTGAAAAATTCATCAATATTATTTGGAATAATCACGATACATTGTTGGTTAAGGAACATAAGAGGCTCTTAAAATCCGTCATGAAAAATCCAGGACCGTATAAAAAGAAGACAAAGTTGATGATGGTTTCTCCGAAACGAAACATCGTATACGGAAAATCGCCCAACGCTGTTTTGTAGAGCTTGAAAAGTGGCCATGAGGAATATCTTTTGTTTTTCCATATCTCTCTAAATAACATAAAAAAATAAATAAAAACGAAATCGGCAAATTTCGTTTTTTCAAGCGTATCTCCGAAACTACTCGGAATTTCAAAACTTTCTAAACGGCATATTGTTAGGCTTGAAAATGCGCAACTTTTCTCTGATTTAATCTCTTACGGTTTCCAAGATCCCCATGATAGACATCCTTATCTTGGACACACTGTATATAGTGCTAATTCAGCATCTTGTTACAACGAAAAACTGCCAACATTCAACATAATCGGCAAAAGTATCTTGGGGATATTAATAATGATTTTTTTTTCTAAACCTTCAACACCCTGTATCTCAAAAAGCACTATTTAGGACACTTGAATTTGGTTCAGGAATGATGAAATATGGTATCGAATAAAATGATCATACCCGTGAGGTGATATTTCCTTTCCTGTTATTCCAACACACAAGAAACGATGATCTTGACAACCCATTATCACGGAAAAAGTGATGGTCTGGATAGTCACTATGGTCAATAAAAATTGACCAAAAGTAAAAATAATAGAAGCACAAACAAACACAAACACAAATCATGATTAAAAACGTGAAAATTCAAAATTCAAGCGGCAAACAATCAAAATTCCAAAAAGCTGTTGTCAACAAGCAGAACCATCTATATCCAACAAGACAATCAACCAGGCTTCTTCATCTTCTTATGGTTCACTCAGAAGTAATTTTTTTTCTTGAAATTTGTTCGATTAATTTAATTCATAGAAAATCAACATCGTAACCCAAATCGTGAGAAATGACACTTTCAACAATTTGATATACATCACATTGCAGTGCAAAAACATAAAAAAATCCTTTCTCACCATTATCATCACTGATAGTAATTCTATGCCTGACATCACCAATATTCGACTGTATAACATTAAACATCATATTGTCGCTGACGCGACAATTAACACACAACCATCGCTGTCCATTCTTTATTTTGTCCATGACTCTTGGTTGATGACAGCTTGCGTGATAGCCATCTGCGCAAACTGAGCAAACAATCAAATTTCCCTAAAAATCAAAGAGTATAAATTGCCATTTTGCTGTGCGGTCTACGTCTACGTACAGCGTCGGATGTTTCGTAGCACACCACGCAAGTTTTGCAATGTGGACACTGCCAAGTATTATCCGGATACATTTTCAGCATCATATCTTCGCCATTGAGACAACCGTAATGGGCTGGAAAGGGTGGACATGTTTTTTTTTATTGACACGATGTGATCGTTCGGACATTGAACGACCAGAATTATAAACAAACATTGTTGTGCAGCTGTAAATTGAAATTCACTAGCAATGAATGTATTTCTCTACAATATTCAACTTGTCGTTCAATGCTCCTTGGACTTTCACACTAAGAAGTTGATATAATGAATTTTCATTACAATCCGGCAACACTGGAACTATCGAAACATGACAGATGCGTGACAGCTGTCTTTTCCAGGTGTTGTTATATCAAAAAAAAAACGTGCTGTGTTTGTGGGGCTTCTTTGTTTTTTCTATGATCATTTAATAATAGATGTATTATACATCCAGTTTCTATTGGTTTATGTTACTCGTTACTCATACCAGTGACTTTTTTTCATTACTTAATTGTTTTTAACCAATAAAATGATCTAATCTGATTACTCCACTGTTTTAGAGCCAATCAGAACATTCGACAAAATGTCAACCTTCAAATCCATCATTTTGAAACAGCCCATTCGACCGTCCATACTTGTTTTATAGTCATTGTCACATTGTGTTAACAACCTAACCTCACTTCAAGTACAGTACAGTCGTCAAAAAGTGCCGTCCAAACGAAATTAAATATTGCTGAGTTTGCTTCAATTATTGAATAATCATAAAAAAAGTATAGTATTCTACTCGCGGGAAATGGCTATTACTCACTCAGATCGTCGTGAGTAATACCCACCATCGTTGGATACTATACTATTATCCAACAAATGGAGGAAATTATGGTTTTTTTTATGAGATAATTATTAAAAATAAGTTCCAGTGTCTGAATGACTAGACAGTGAGATGTTTACATTTTGGTAAAAATAGGTTATTGTTTGTTTGGTTGCTACGGGAACGTGAGTTATGGTCCATAACTCACAAGTGACTAGAGAGTTATGGATTATAACACACTAGTGTGTTATTTGACACTAAACTTGTCCAAAATGTCATCAATAATGACACCTATAACTATCATGCCTCAGATAAACAACTAAATTCTGTTGATTTCCACCAAGCCACCATTTTCTTTTGTCAATATGTATTGAAATATGAAAATAACGATTTTTGCTACAAAGTGATTTCACCACACGCACGATTAAAAAAAAAAAAAAAAAAAAAAACTTTTTTTTCGGAGAAATTTGGTATAGGTTTGCACCTGGGAACTAGCAAAGTATGCCTTCGATTCAGTATGAGCGATAGATGGAGTTTTCAAGGTCTACAATTAAAAAAAAAAACGACCAAATCGGTCAATTAATAAACTTTGCCAACACGACATTAAAACTGAATTTCACTGCCTCCAAAGAGACAAGACACTATTTGGTCGGCCTAGCCGAAGAAACGCCTACTTTCTTCGGCTAGGCCGACAAAATAGTGAAAAATGGCTAGGCGGTAAAATTATTTTCAACTTTTTCTAATAGAGGGCGTTACAAGATTATTTCCTGAATTCATGTGATTGTAGTTATAAATCAATATTCAATGTATAACCATTTTATCTAGATATTACTTATAGATTCTGAGTTAATTAAAACATTCAGGATACGAACTAAAGTTCACACTTCAACGTCGCTGTTTGTTTTGACTTCTGCCATCTTGGTTTTGACCTTGGCTCTAAAAGATGACTGCTGTGAAGCAGTGTTGCCACGTTGAAATATAGGATGGATGACTTTGATTGTCGTCTTGACTACCAGGAAAAAGCCATATCATTGATGAAGATTGATTATTATGGATAAACTCCAATGAGATTGAATAATACTAACCAGTCAAGAAGAATGAGAGATTACTGTCTAAAATGCTCATAACCTTTTAACTATGTTTATTGGTTAGGAACCTGCAAAGAAGGTTTTGATCATTGGTGTCCGGAATAAAATTATTGAACGGAGTTCTATTGCAAAAAACCATGTACAATTGGTAACCTAAACGAAGCCAGGACGTTGAGGTTGCCATATTGTCTCAACTTTCTCTATTACACACGTCATCTACACTATTTGTGAATTTAATCATAATAGATTAAGTCACATAATATGCAAAAACATGACAATAAGGCGGTTTTAATATCAATTGTGTCCTAGGGTATCACTATTTTTATCGACTGTATAACTTTGCGAAAATATAATTTTACTCATTCCTACCTTTGTTGCTACACTCGCGACACGCCACCATTCTGTCATTGGACTTTTTGCTCTGATTATGACAAACTGAGCACACACCACTATTATCCCGGCTTCCTATAAATATTTGAAAAATTACTTTGAATCTTAAACTGAAACTGAAATTTTCCTACCTGTCGACGTTCTTGATTCTGGCCGAGAATCATCATCTTTTGTTTTAAAAGATTGTTGTTTTTCTATGGTAGCTTTGTTCAGTGATCCTGCGGGACGTCCCCTTTTCTTTGGAATGTGATTGTCTGAAGGATCAAACACCTTCTTTGCTTTCTGTAAGGATAACACTGCTGAAACTTCATAACTCCAATTTTTTTTTTATTTCATAAGACGTATGTCTTGGCTAACATGACAACCAGCAAATCTTCTTTCTAACCTAACTTTTATATCGTTGTCTTTTGTGTTTTTGTTCACTTAACAATTCTCAAATGCTTCAAAATGTGTTCAATTCGAAGAAAAAGGGTTTTAAAATGTATTGAAGAAGGGGGTGGGCATGTACAATTGTTTGTAATAAAATCTTTCATATACCATTTTATTAATGTTGAGTTTAAAACAGATATAGGGAGAGGTAAAGGGCAAGCCACATTCGGAGAAAAAAAAAATCACAGATTCCTCCGAGATAACGCTTGTACAGTTAATTCAAAAACTAAATCAAATTAATGTCAACAACTGACATTTAGTGACAATTGTGACAGTTGTCATCAATCCATACGAACTTAGCCGCGATCTACGTCCATGACAGAAGAAGAAAACCACAGCCACCTACGACCATATTGATAAGTCTTCATTTCTGCACTTTTTAGCAAATGCGTATTTTTTTTTTCTTCCATAGAATTCAATTCATGAGCATTCATATTGACTATGGAAAAAGTGAATTTGCCTACTTAAAAATGTATGAAAATTGTTATTTCTGCATGTTTATTTAAAATTTGGACGTGATAAAAAAATTACCTGCTTCCATTGATATTTAAAAATAAATGTGGATCCGACTTGAAATTTGAAATATGTTGTCCTTATCTTAAGAAATAAACTAAAAACAAATCAGGTAAACCGACAAGTTTGGTATTGAACAGTCGGGAAATAATGTAGAAAATAATTTTGGTTAAATTCGATATGTCACGAAAGGGGAGATACAGGACAATGTCCAGAGTCTCCCTGTTGTCTAATACTTTAAACTCAATATTTATGTTATTTCTTGGCTTATAATCCTTATCCATTTTTCTAGCAAGTGCGCAAAGTGATGCTTTCCCGCACGCAAGAGCAGGGTGGAAAGACTCTTTGCGCATGTATTATAGCAACAATTTTTTTTTCTACGTGCATTCACAAAGCAAAATTTACTTTGATAGGGACCTCATTATCCTTGTTATAGCAGGAGAACTACTTGGAAATGAAGTGTTTCAGTGGTACCACATGGAAGAGGAGGAAATTTCCTATAATGATGTAGGAAAACTACGAAAACTGGAAAATTATAAAGAAACTCTACTTTGAAATGGTGGTAGCCATAAGTTACACCGCTGCACTACGCGATCCTACACCGAAATAACGAACACACCTTAACTGTCATGGTTGTCAGGACTCAGTCTGCATTAAGTCGTTGAGTTGACATATGAGTGCGGGAAAAGGTTGCTTTGCATACGCAGATGCAAAGTGGTGTGTTTTTCTGTTTATTTAACGTATACATTTTTGACTAAAGAAATTCAAATTTGATATGTATGTGGCGCCATCTACAAGTTTTTTCACTGTTTCAAATACTCATAACTTTTTTTGTCAATCCTGTATCTTTAATTGTTTTTATGAATTTTACGCCGAATAAAAAAAAAGTCGTAAAATGGTTGTATAGAAGTTTCTTCGCTTTGACGTAGTTTTTTTTTTAAACCACACACTCTGGACCTCCGAAACCAAATCCTAAATACGTGCCTGGTTCTATTCATATATTGGTACGCTTTCCCCAATAATGTTTTTTTTTATTAATTTTTATTTTTTCATTTATTTTCTTATTTGAAAATTTCTTGTGTACATACAGTGCTTTCAATTTGATTTGTCACTCTTTCAAAAGATTGTAAAATATTTATTTTTTGAGCTAAACGATCGACCAAATAAAGGAATTGTAGGGTTTTTTGTAAAGTTTTGTTTGCATGCAAAACTGTCAAGTTAAGAGTTTCTTAGCTCGAAATTGGTTGGTGCAATCGGCCATAAGAATATCAAATTTGAATTTCTTATGTCAAAAATAGCCTGTTCAGTACACAGGGTATTTTTTTTTAAATTATCAGAATTATTGTGGGATGTATGTAAATAAAACAAGAATTAAAATTGAACTGTGACACCCCATATCTTGAAAACGATGCATTTCCGGATCATTTTTCATATGCAAAAATAGTATATTGTTCAACGAGTGGGAAATGGTGGATATCACTCACGAGGATGAAGTTTGCGCCACGAGTCCTAGACGAGTAGCGTAATCATCTGAGTGAGTAATAGCCATTTCCCGTGAGTAGAATACTATACTGTATCAATGATTATTCAATAATTGAAGCGACCTTTGCAATATTTAATTTCATTTTGACGGCACTTTTTGACAACTATACTTAAAGTGAGGTTAGGTTGTTAACACAATGACTATAAAACAAGTATGGACGATTTCAAAATGATGGATTTGAAAATTGACATTTTGTAGAATTTTCTGATTGGCTCAAAAACAGAGGAGTAATGGCATTCGATCATTTTATTGGCTGAAAACAATTGAGTAATGGACAAAAAGTCACTGGTATGAGTAACGAGTTACATTAACCAAAGAAAGTGGATGTATAATATTATATTCTATTATTGAATACTCATAGCAAAAATCTTATTTTTTAATGTAGAATCCCCTTAAATTATTTGAACATTATTTCCGGAGAAATTAAATGAGTTTTAACCTCAAAAATGTTTATGGTATTTTTATGATGATTTTTATGGAATACCTATATTGATATTAAGAATCATGCATCAACATTCATAAACACATTTTAATTAAAATTATTCAAACTTCATAGATCTATGGGCAAAATGAATTTATAGAATCACATTCTAATTTCATCTAAGTAATCAAATTTACCTCAAAGATAATCATTGTAAAATCAAAAAATAGATTGTTTTGTTTGGACACAAATATTTGATTAATTCAACACATTTAAGCATAGAAAAAAAATATTATACCAATATATCAAACCCTTGTTTAATAAATTAACAAAAATAATCGATATTCCAATAAAAAGAAAGTGAACCACATCTGCACAAATTACAATATAATAGGTCAAAGAACTTGATAAAAATATAAACAAAAATCACTTACTGCAGCCCTTTTATTATACTTTGTCATAGTGAGGAACACTGATCAAAAATCAAAACAATTCCTGAAAACTACTTTCAAAAAATGATGTCCTAATTCAAAGAAAAACAAAGATCGTGATTGTGATGTAAAAACTAATTAAGATAGAAGCTTGACTCGGCAACATGGCATGAAATCATACTCAGCAGCTGTATTATTTTGTCTCTTTTTGTTCCACGTCAATAAAAAGAAACAGCTGGTGATCGGGTTAAATGAGTCACTGAGTTGATGATCGATATGAATGTCAATTGAGTACGTTGCAAGGACTAAAGGCGTCGCTGTAGTGAGAAGAGCGCCGTTGCCGTGTTGTGTGAAAATTCGTAATAGCAAAATTAGTTTTTGTATTGTTGATTTAACGATTTTTTTTCATTTATATAGAAATGGTCGTATACGAGGTCTGTCAAAAAGTATGCATTGTTTTCTTCAAATAAAAGTTATTGGGCGAGTTTTTTGATTTTCCTGCGATTATTTAATGTGAAAACCCCACAATAAGCCTAGTTTTTTACAAATATAGACTATAATAGATATTTTCAAGAACTTTTTTTTTATTTGAGCGCTAGAAAAATGCTCAATTTCTATAAATAACTTTTTTAGGATTTTTCTTGTGGAAAATATCTTCGAATAAAAGTTATAGACAACAACATTCTCTATATTTTTTTTTCAAAGGATTTTTCCATATTGGCGCTGGTTACCTATCATAATATTACAGATCAAACTTGAAAAGATAGTTTTATATAGGACCCATATCAAAAATGTTGATTTTGGGCATTTAATGTCATGTAAAAATAAAACACCCTGTATTCCCTTCATCAGTGCATTTACAAAAACATTGTTGGATTGTTTATTGAAAAGGATTGAATTCCCTATAATTTGACGCTGGAATCAACCGTATAACATCATTTTTAACAGAGTTATAAGTCATTTTGTTAAGACGTTTATGAATGGTTTTTGATTTTTTGTTTCATATTTTAGTCTGTATTCCCTTTTTCAGTGAATTTTTAGAGACATTGTCAAATTGTTTATTGATAAGGATTAAATTCACTATAATTTGATGCTTGAATCAACCCTATATCATAATTTTTAAGAGAGTTATGAGGCATTTTGTCAGACCTCATCTGCAATCCCTTAGACAGGGTTAAGCTCATTCATAAAATTTTAAGTGACATCTTATTTTGTCGTCCCTGATTACAGCTGCTGAGTTCCAAGCTTCTGCTGTCATTCCTTTTGATATGGCCGCTTGTCCTTTTTTTTTAATTAATAAATAATTTCTTCTCTTCTCTTATTAACTTCTTCAAAATAAGAGGATATGGTGAGGGACAAAAAATCTTCAAAATGAGCTATAAGGTACTGAATTAACGAGTATTCATTTCACCAAGAAAAAAAAATTGGGTGAAATGAATCATCGTCAAAAGGATTGAGTATAATAGCTCATTTTGAATATCTGTTCCTCTTTATATCCTCTTATGTTTGGGAGTAGGTAATTATTCATTAAATAAAAACAGTACAAGCTGTCATATCAACAGGAACAGCAGAGACTTGAAACTCGGCAGTTGTAATCAGCGTCGAAGGGCCTTCAAAACAAGCAGGTATCACTCGACCCCACTTTCCATTTAATATTCTAGGGGTGTGTTTAACCTTGCCCAATGGATTGTGAATGAGGGTTTGCTTATACTCGTAATAAGTGTCCCCTTCAAAAACAAAGCTGACGTGTCTGAATATTTCATTTTTCAATACCGTTTCGTTTTCGATGGGCCACCCTGTATAAATCTCCCTTATTCTCTTTATTATCGTATATACCACATATATTTTTTATAATAAAATTTCAATTAAAATTCAACAATAAAACAGTGGCATTGGCATTGGAAGACGGCCGCTCAGGTGATTTATTAGTTTCTCGGTTTATTGAATTAAGTGTTCTTATCAACAAAATTAGATTGACAGTATTTTTTTTTGTTAGCGATCCTCTGGCGATGGCACCCATGCACCCTCTATAAAACGATGGAGATGATTGGGTCGAACGCTTAAATTAACTCATTATATAATGAAAGGTGGATACATTACCTTTCGCCGTCCTCCAAATCGTAAGTTTCCGGGATCTTGACGCTTTCCCTCCCGAGATCGGGGATCCAGTTCTTTCTCCCTCCGCTTTTCCGCCTGAAATTTGGCAATCAATTGCTTCTTGGACTTGACGATGGTCACTTTTTCTTCCTCCCGTTTGCTGATGTCGACTTTCACACTATCCGGTCGTGGCGGAGATGGCGAAGAATTAGTTTCAGCTTGTCTTAAGTCGTCCGAACACGGACCTAGTAAATAGTTGCCATTTGAAAGTTTCACAAGATTGCCTCGTTCGACTTCTTTTACAAGCAGAATCGCTATGTAGCTTTTAGTGTAAGTTACACTGTCTTTTTGCAGAATATTGCAAACGATTTCCTTGGGTGGAACCCCTGATTCTAAATAGTCGGGTTCTTCAACTACTAATTCTCCGAAAACGTGTGTTAACAGTTCCATGAAGTTGTGACTGCTTGCTTGTCGCACAATTGTGTTGCTGTTGGCGTGCTGTTGTTCGCGGCGCTTCATTTGGGCCCATTTCTTTGCCGCATTTCTATAGCTGATATTTCCTTTGTATTCTACTTTGAGTACAAAGTTGTTTTCGACACACCATTCCAAGTCGGCCCTTGCTTCAGCTGAGGGAACGTGGAAGCGACGGAACAAATAGGCGCAAATCCGCGGTATATCCGGTCGGGCTTTGCGTTTTCGCAGCTGGTCAATCGCCTCAAGGATTCTTTCTCGGTTACGCGCTGGACGTGCAGAATTCATTTTCACCTGCAAAGTGTACAAGAATTAAAGTTGCGACGCCTATATTTTTTGTAACAAACTTCAAAATCTATTATACCACTACATCTATCAATGTATATAGATTCTAATAGACAAATAGTTTGAAAAGTTGACACGCACCGCAATCCAACAACGCCTCGGAATGAAAAGACGGTAGACGAGGCGCGCAGACACAGGGCATGCAAACTACCTTGCGGCTTCACTTTTACCTGTTTCAAAGTTCCGGAAATAGTTGTAGCACTTTGAAATAAAGCACAGATGGATCGCAATTGCAATGCGGATTATTTGAAGCACTTTGCACGGTTGTCCGTCAAGTAAATCGACAGAAAAACGATGTATAACGTGCCGCTTTTCACGCGCTCGAAACACAGACACGCTAAATCTGGTGGCATTTACGTGATACGGTCGACAACGGACTCGGGTTTGGTTTTCCGTGTTGCGACAGGGTTTTCGAGCGAACAAGCGTACAATAAAGATGTCCGGCTCCGTTGCCAAATTGTTTGCTATAAAGTCCTCAGGTAGCTAAATATGCCGCTAAAATAATCCTAATCAACCATTGTTAAGGTGCACACAATATTCCTATTCGTGTTGGAAATTATAAAGGGGAAAATAGGTTTAGTTTTTCTAAAACACCAAGGGCGGCTCGTGAGGATGGACTCTGGAACGACACTGACTGTTGTTTTCGTATCCGATGTCGTTTTTGAAAAAATCCTTCAAAATATTTGTATTTTTTTTTTAAACTTCATTCAGGAAAAACTTAAAAATCACAATAACGTATAATAATTCCCAATAAACGATAATTTCAATAGAATTCTCAATAAATCTTTCATTCTTTCATCGTTCTATAAAATTCCCGCGATTACTTCCTCAAAAAACTAATTCCCAAAATTATTATTTTCAAAAAAACAGCATTTTTGGATCTAGTAATTCCATTTCTTGAGAAACTGGCAACTATTTGAGCAATATTTTACCCGTTCCAACTAAAATATTGGAAAAAAAATATTTAGTGGATTCGATAACATTTTAAAAATATCACCACTTACAAGAATTAATTCCGAACCTGATAGTTAAAAATAAAAATATTCTCAAAAATGAATAATTTTTACTGGTATCCCAAAATCCCAAGTATTTTCCATAGTTCTATTTGTTTCATTGTTCGATAATATGTTCAAATTTCAAAAACTGAAACAAATTAGATTTAATTTTTTATCTCATACTGTACCGTAAAGCATCATTTACCGGACTCAAAACTAGTCCGGTAAATGATACTTCACGTCATCAGAGACTGTAAAAAAAATTACTTGACTACTCCAAAAATGACATCTTATTGCATCATCAAAGACTGTGAACTTGCATTGATGGCATGGTTTGGCTGGCGCCATCTCATGATTTTGATTGATAACTTGACATAGAATGTTGGTAATATACAGTGAGGACGTGAATAGTCCCCCCCTCCCCTCTAACTTTTAAACGCATTAATATTTGTGGCTCAAATTTGGAGGTGTTGTTCCAGAGTAGGCTTTACTAAGTTTTGACCTCCAAAAAAAAATTTCAACTGTCAAACTGACAGCTGGGCACCATTTTGAAACAAATTATTAAATGGAAAAGGGGATCATGTGATACCTTAATTGAAAGGTCCTTCCATTCTCTTTTCACCCCTAAAGTTTGAAGTCCTTAGCATTTTTCTTAAGGAAATGGCACCATATCGAAAATGAATTATTTGGGTCAAAATACTATCTCTAATTCTTAAAAGAACTTTATTAACAATGAAAAAACTAACCTATAACATGAGTGATTGTTTCTATAACAGTATTTAATAAAAAAATTCAAAAAAACCTAATACTATACATATAAAGATAATATTAAGAACGAAATCATGCAAAATTATTTAATTATTAATTCCTTATGAAAAATAATAAGGACTTCAAACTAAGAATGTGAGGAGCTAAGTGTATGGTTTGACAAGAAAGCAGTTTAAACCGATTAAATTTTTTTATCACAGTATTAAACAAAACAATGTACAATACTCGTCCAGAAATTCCAGACTCGGCTCCTTCGTCGCCTCGTCCATAAACATCTCGAGTCGTAATTTAAAAAGTCATTTACCGCCTTAGTAACGTAAATAAAGTACTATTTCAGTCAAAACAAAGATACAGGGTTAGGCAAAAAAGTTACTAGTTGAAAACGTAAAAAAACTTGTAAATGGCGCCACATACAAAATAGAGTCATAGTTATACCAAATTTTAATTTCTTATGTAGAAAACAAATACAAAATATGCATGGAAAGTACACTCACCTATCTGAAGAAATTTAAGGAGAAAAAAGCTTGAAAAAAAAATCGATGAAACCTTAAAAACTGCATAAAAAAAATAACAACCGAATTTTCAGATTCCACGCTCTCTTTCCTACATGTTATACGAAATTCTCAAATTTTTGGTCAGTGAAAAAATCTAAATTTCGAAAATCCCGAGGCTATCGATGTTTTTGACTTTGGAAGCTCCTATTTGGAAAAAAAAATCTTGCTTAAAATTGAAAAATTAAAACCTGAAAGCGACTTCAAAATTTCAATGTGTAATGAGGCTGAAAATGCCTCCAAAATGAGGAATCGCTGGTTCCCCCTTTTGTGACATTTTTGGCTGTCAAAAACTATGAAATATAGTTTCAACATTTTTGGTGCACTGAAAAAGGGGGAGGAGGACCTTTTTAAACCGCACTGTATAGATGCCCCTGCTCTGTGTTGGTTCATGTTCTTATGCGGAACACGCTGTATAATATTTTGTTTTAATTAATTAATGTTGAATTCATAAATGCACTTAAAACAGACAAATTAACTCAAGAGAACTCCCAAATCAAACTGAACAAATATGGAGCAAGAGATACCTACGTTTTAGGTTTATAAATTTAAAAAAATATATTCAACATCATAACTGAAGAACCGCTGGAACGATATTTATGATTATTGATATATGTTGGATTAATCATTAAAACATTGGAAAAATTCAAAAAAAAAATCAAATTCATTTAACACAGAATCTATTGATTGTGGGGTGGTATGAATTTTTTTGGGTCCGCAGTATTAAATAAAAACGAATGAAGATGTGTGAAAAAGAATAATTGCTGAATATAGGTTCGATGAATATGTACACATAACTCAATAAAAATGTCTACGCTTAAAATTTACAAGGATTCCATAATTTTACGAAACATCGGCAACACTATTTCAAGCACATGCGCATACACAGACCACACAGCCCCACACCGTGCATTGAAAAGAAAAGAAGAGATCCCGAAGTGAATTTTGGTTTCGGCAGATGGAGATGTTTGCTTTGCTTGCAGTTTTGGCTGAATAGAAAAAACAGACTGATAATCCATGCACTTTTGTTATCAATTTTTATCGCTAAGATAATATTACGCTAGGTTGACGCGTCTTATGAAATAGAAATAAAATAAAATTGTCGCTTTGATGTGATTCTTGCGATAAATCTGTAGGAATGCTGCTTCTAACAAGTGACAGTTGGCAGATATGTAGCTAAATTATCAGAAAATAATATTTAACGACATCAGCGGCAACATGGAAATGTCGAAATTTACCTGGAACGTTTATGGCCCAACAGCAGGTAGGTATAAGCTGAAAAAAAATCTTATTAGGACTTCTTCTGTGCCTTCCATCGATTCAAGTTTTTGAAAAATAATGGCACGTGTTCTATACAAATACAAATTTTGACCTTCATCTCCCCACCGGCATCACCTTATACGCTTCCCGAATATGAACCGTGATATGAGGAGACCCGACATTCTTATTGGTTCAAAAAATAATTTTCTTGATCACATTCTATCCGCCACACCCATTGTTTTGTCATTTTGCACTTTTGTTTTTAAATTATTCATCCGTGCCTTCACCTGAATCAGAAGAATTAAATTGACCTAGAATTTCACAATCCTTCTTTGCAAGAGGGTTTGGAAGAAAAATAGGAGCACTGAAGTTTCTTGAATAGTTTATGAATTATCATAGTAAATATGGTTTGAGGTAGAGGGGGTTCAATAAAAAATACCGTCATACGTGCTGTGGTTTTCTTTTTCTATCATCAACGTAGGTGCGTAGGTCGTGGCTAAGTTCGTATGGTTTGATGGCAACTGTCACAATTGTCACTGGATGTCATTATTTGTTGACATAATTTTGTGTGGAGCCTTAGATAATTGTGCACACTCTGTAAAATTCTATAAATATTTGGAAGAGTCTATGCGTGTACTTTGATATTCGAAGAAACTGCAGTCAAATGTTCACACCTCAGTTTCGTACTGTTACTGAGAAAACTTTTAGTTTGAAAAGTGAAAGGCATTTGTCATTTTTTGAATCAAATGAAAAATATTCACGCAACTATTATCAATAGACGTATAACATGTTCTATACGAGTGATTTCATACGAAATTCAAAAATAAAATAATATACAGGGTGTCCTATTTGAAATAAGAAAGGAAAACATGGAAGATCCGGCAACGCCGCAATCAACAAAATATTTTCAAAAGATGCATTACACTTTCATATAGACTCATACCAAATTTCAAAAGATTTGGAAAAGCCGTTCTCGAAATATTTGTAGCAGACGATCTACGTGAATCACCCTGTATAGTGACGCTCTTTGGTGATGGCTCCTCTTAGCTCCATTTCTCCACTGATTAATTAATTACCGAGTTCCTCCCCCTCAGTGCGTAGCGGTCACGTTTAGATTCTCCAGGGAAGATCCACATAATGTCAGCCCAGGTTCGGAACTATGCCATCAAGGGCCGGAACATCACATCGCATTTGAGGCATTGAGAAGGAGAAGGTCATGGAAGTGGATGGAGAGCGTGCGATGAGGGAGGAGGGGTTCTTTCTTTATCACTTCAATACGCAAATATCACTTACCTCAATAATTTAATACTGTGACATTAATTTTGCACTCAACTTCACTATCACCTAAATAAAAGAATCTGTATAGTGATCATGATAATAATCTATATTTATTATTTAACAAAGAACTACATATAAGTATAAAGATATATAGTTTCTCCACCACACCAAAGGCCGGTCAGCTCTGGGTTCCTAACCTGGAATTAAATATTTTTTCTAGCAAATCAAAAACAAAAATTGCATAAACGTCAAGATTTTCTACTATACTAAACTGGCATGTGCTCCTCCAACAGCGCTACCCTCTCCCGGTTCGGAACTATGCCATCAAGGTCCGGAACGCCGCATCGCTCTTGAGTGGTTGAGGAAGGAGAAGGTCATGGAAGTGAATGAAGAACGAACGATGATGGAGGAGGGGTTCTTTTCTTATCACCTACCTCAATAATTTAGTACCGTTACATTACTTTACTTACGTCACATGAATACACTAAAAACGATTTTACATGCACTCAGCTTCACTTTCACTCTGATAGAAGAACCTCATATCAATGTACCTACAAATTAAGTTTACTCAATTCTTTCTCACTCAACAGAATAAATAAAGAGCTGAGTTGAGCCACCGAAAAAATTTTGTTCGGTGGCTGTTGAGCTTCGTCACTTCTTCCTCTGCTTCTTTGAAGAAGCAAGAAGTGACTACTGAGCCCCTCCACCGCGACAAGGTCTCACAGCTCCTTGTTGTACAACAAAAAAACAAATATTTTCATTCCTCTACTGATGGAACTGATTAAACAAAAGCAAATGTTATAAACAGAATATCAACAATCATTTATCACCTTCAATATTTGTTGAAAATTTACCAGTCCACTTTCATCACCAACTCACACATCTGCACCCTAAAAAGCACAATGATAGACTGAATGATTTTCTAGAGGAAGAAGGGATTTGTTTTGTTCATTTCGCGCAACGATAATGATAATGGTTCTTGTTGTGCATAAACAATTCACTTCCACTTCTAACAGATACATCTGCACCCTACAAAGCACAACGATAGACTGAATGATTTTCTAGTGAAAGAAGAAAGAAGGCATTTGTTTTGCTCATTTCGCGCATTGATAATGGTTCTTGTTGCGCATAAACAATTCACTTCCACCTCCAACACATACATATCTTCATCCTACAAAGCACGATGAACGACTGAATGATTTTCTAGTGAAAGAAGGGATTTGTTTGCTCGTGTCGCACACTATTCATGGCGTAGTTGCGCATAAACAATTCACTTCCACCTCCAACACACACATCTTCATCCTACAAAGCACGATGAAAGACTGTTTTTCTAGTGGAAAAAGGGATCTGTATGTTTGATGTTGAGATCCATACTGTTCACGAAAAAATTCAACCAATTTCCAAAGAATATCAAAAACTGTGTTAATTTTATGGAGTTCAAACGTCCATTGAGGTCTCAATAGTTCAATAATAATAATTATTAAATTGATGCCCCACAATCTTTAAAAGGAATTTAACAAATGTAAAATAGTCAAGTGTTTTGACAAAGTTATCAACAATTAAATTCATTACTTTTCATCATCATTACTTTTCATCGACCATTGACAATACTTTTCATCGACCATTGACAATAGAACGAAATATGATGATGAATTTTAAAAATATCAATACTTTTATTATTGATGGAATTTTCCATTACTTATCAACAATAAACAATCACATGAATAAATTCACAACTAATTAATTACATCTCTCACTTAACAACCCATCCAGCACTTCACATCACGATTAGCAACAACAATTCACGGACATTTTCAACCCGCACATGCACACCCGACGAGGCATATCATGAAAGACTAATTCACTGTTTAGTGTTGATTTTAATTTACTTTCGAGCGTGTTGTGGGGGAATGGTTTTTTTTTGCGCAGTGATAAGGATTTGGACCACGTGATGCGTTTGGGTTCCATCATATGATTGAAAATTTTTCTTATTATTACCTATTACTATTGACACTACTTATCTGTCTAATTAACAAAATGAACAAATAATTGATTCTTTTACATTCGTTTAATTTACTTATACTATTGAGAGGAATCAATTTAACTGTTGTAATTTTTGAATGAATTAAAATACGTTGTCGAATAATGTTTTATATTACAACAACTAACCACACAATAACTTACTCAATATGTACAGTCAATTTTAATGTACACAGTTTTACAAAAATAAATAGTGAGCTATTGAACATAAAACTAAAATCTTCAACACCAAATCAACACTTCGACCATGACATCCTGATCGAAAGAAAAAGCTACTTTTTTTTGAGGCTGAAAAATACGAATTAACAACAATCAATTAATAAATATACTCACTTTTTTCGTTAGGATCAGTCACTCCGCACAATTTGTAGGAAATTTTCGACTTCCTCTTCTCCTTGATGTAACCAGGAATGAACAAAGTAGGACTATCCAGTCGTCCAGTGTTAAGAAGCCTATTAAAGTCCTGTTCCAGTCTAGTCGCAATGGGACCTTTAAAGTGGAGAAGCAACTGGACGCAGGCGTTGGTATGCAGAGTTTTGGTTTTTCTAGTATCCACTGTTAGGAACCAGTCAGGGATTCCCATAACTTCCCGGATATCCTCTATGAACTGGGCTCTGCAGAAAAGATACAACATTACCTCATTAAAGTTATAACCAAACTTACACCACAAATCTAGGAGGACGTTCTATATTGGCATACTTGATGATATCGTAATCAGGCTCAATATTGGCACAAGCATATCTCTCTCCTTTCCTGTCAGGGCTAAGAATCACAATTGAGCGCCCAACAGCACTCACATCACCTTCCAAAGGGAAATTCGAGTCAACGAAGACTTTTCTTTGCAAACCTATGTCGATGGTACCAAGTCTTGCTGATAGATCGCCAACATAGCAACGTAGAGGGTTCTCAGGTCCGCATTCTTGTCTGTAAAGCTCATCCTGGAACATGATCATGAATAAACAGGATTATGAGGGGATCACTCACATTTAGAGGATCAGCAAGTTGAGTGTAGAATGGGTTCCAGACGTAGCCTCCTGCAACACATCTGGTACCTTGGGTTTTAACAGCAGCATCTACTCCGACTGGGTTTACGTAAATTGCCCAGTTGTGGTCTCTGGTCTGAAATTTGGTATAGAAAATAACCTATATCCCCTGTTATTTACACTGTGACGACATTCCGCTTGCTATTAGTACGTAGGTACGCTGATTCATTGAGATTGAACTGGATGACGGTGACGGTGCGTTTTTGTTCTCGTTTGATGTGAGTTTAGACTTGTTGGATAATGGAATCAAGTGACAATTTATGAGTGAATACTCTCTTTCGAACTGTGACGTCACGAAGGAAAACGCTTGATTTAGAAGGGCGGATCCAGGCGCAATTTTAATTAATGAATGAAGTTCAATTATTCAAGACTGTGGGTTGTTTTTTTTTATCAAAATCGGGCATTTTGAAGCTTTCACGAAGTATAATAAATTCTTTTATGATTTAGAATGCTTTAAAAAGTTTCTTGATTAGTTGCATGTTTCGAAAATCTTTTTAAGAAATTTTGAATTTATCCTGAGTTTCTAAGATTATTTAAAACAGTTATTCTACCAGTGCAAAATATTTTAAAGCCTTTAAAGATATATTTGTTTAAATCCTTTTTATCACAAACATTTCAATAACTGTTCTACTTTTTTTTTAAAGGTTTATAAAATCATAAATCTTTGTTGAAAGGGGGGTTTTCAGGAAGTTATGTTGATTTAGTTTTTTCCTTTTATAAGTGTTGCACAATTATTTAAATCAGTTTACGACATTTTCGAGGATTTTAAATCACTTTCATAATCATTTTATAGTTTTTCCAAGGCATTTTAAAGCTTTTTGCTTGAATTAACTTGAATTTGCATTTTTCTCATCCTTTTTGAATGTTCTTTTCTGATTAAGTGAAGTAAAGAGTTTGAAAAATTTCAAAGCCTTTGAATATTCTCTCAACATTTTAGAGGAAGAGGGGTTTTTGAGGAAGTTTTCTTGATTCAATTTTTCTTTTTATAAGAAGTGTTAAAAATTATTTTAATCAGTCAACGACATTTTAAAGAATTCAATATCACTCTCATAATCATTTTAGAGATTTTCTAAGTCATTTTAAGGCTTGTTACTTAAACTAACTTGAATTCAAATTCCTTTGATCTTTTCTTTTCTGATTTAGAATGTTTTGAAATGTTTCTTGAAGATTAGTTGGATGATCTTAACATTTTTTTTTCAATCAGTTCAAGACATTTTCCAAAATTTTCTAAACGATTCTTATTCATTTTAGAGTGTTTTAAAGAGTTTTTTGAAAGTTTTAAAATTTAACAATCTCTTTAGGAAGTTTTAAGATTTTGAGTTGATTCAATGCATCTTTTTAGTTAGTTTAACACATTTTAGAGCCTCTAAAATACTTTTTAAGCTTCTATTCGGCCTACAATGTTAAGGAAATTTATTTAAAGGGGTTTTAGGGACTTTTGAGCTTTTAAAATGTATTTAGAGGCATTTTGGAGAGTTTTACAAAGTTTGAAATTATCTTGATAGTTTTTTAAAGTATTTTAAACCGTTATTTATACCACTTTTGGAGAATATTTAATTCTGTCAATAATTAAGTATTTTACTAAGAAGATATATTTGTTCAAATCCTTTTCACCACAATTCTTTTACATTTTTTAAGATTTTAAAATTTTTATAAGGTTTATTCTAATACTTTTATTAATAAAATTGTGAATCCTTGTTTAGAGGAAAAGGTTTTTTTTTAGGAATTTCTGTTGATTTAATTTTTCTTTTGATAAGTGTTAAACAATCATCTTGATCAGTTTACGACATTTTAGAGGATCCAAAATCACTCTCAAAATCATTTTAGAGTTTTCCCAAGGCATTTCATGTTTTTTCCTGATTTAAAATGTTTTAAAAAGTTTCTTGAAGATTAGTTAGATCATTTTAATATTTTATTTTTAATCAGTTCAAGACATTTGTAGTCTTTCCTTGAAAACAATTTCTTTTAGGAAGTTCTGTTGATTCAATTTTTCTTTTTATAAGTGTTAAACAATTATTTAAATCAGTTTGCGACATTTTAGAGGATTTAAAATCACCTTCAAAATCATTCTAGAGTTTTTCCAATTAATTTTACTTGAATTTATATTTTTTTCATACTTTTTTAATGTTATTTTCTGATTTAAAATGTTTTACAAAGTTCTTGAAGATTAGTTTGATGATTTTAAAATTTTATTTGAATCAGTTGAAGACAAGTGAAGTCTTTCCCTGAGAATTTTATTCACTCTAGAGGGTCTTGAAGAGTTTTTAAAAGGTTGAAAACCAATTTAACAATTTCTTCAGGAAGTTTTAAGATGTAAAAAGGTTTTTAAAAATCCTTTTTAAGCTTTTATTATAGGTGTATACTGTTTTAGAAATTTGATTAAAGCAATTCAGGACTCTTGGTAATATACAGGATTTTAATGCTTATCAAGATTTTAAAATGTACTTTTGGAAGCATTTTTTTGTGGTTTTCACAATCGCATCTTGATTGAAAAGAAAAATATAACCTCACTTCCGAAAAACGACTTCCTCAAGGACAAGGAGGTTAAATATTTCTACGAACGACAGACTTCGTCACAGAATGCGAATTTTGACAAAAATATAACGAATAAAAAAATCATGAAGAACAAGATCAAATCCCTTCAAGATTGCCTGGGATTCATTCAATTCGGTCAATCCGTTCAAAAGTTATAACGTTTTAAAATTTCAAAGTAAAAAAATATATTTTGCTTACAATATTTCGATCATTTTTTCCAGGATAAGCCAGCTTAACCTCAATCGTAGTATCACTGCTGCTTCCATCATTGTATATGAGTTGTTTCTGCAATTGAATTATATAAATCACTTTTTTCAAATCAAAAACACACCATTTTCATATATCCATAAGCATATCCTTGAGGATGATGAAAAGAGGCTATAGCTCTAATCTCCCTGGCCTCTGAAGGACTGTACCCTCTTTCAATGGTGGAACAAACCCATCGTTTATTTCCAATCTGGAAATCTATCATTTAACAAATATCCCTCAACCAATCATAGCTTACTCTTTTATGAACAATAATGGACCTTCCCAGGATACTGCGAGGACCAAACAAGGGCAACATGGTGTCGTTGTACAAATTCTTGTAGAAGGTTGTATTTTCCAAATTGCCAAACTTCCCACTCAAATCGCCCATTTCATACTGGTCTGGAGTACCATGGTATCTGGTTGGAGAGGATGAAGGGTCCACGTTGAGAGGGTTCCAATGTCCATACAAGGTGGTTGCCTCGCAAGGGAATTGGAGATTTTCCTCAACTGGTGTCTGTAACAGCAAGATTTAAAATATACCTAAAATTTAGTATATCATACAATATGAATGTGGTAGCCTTTAGCATCTTGCAGCCCTTCAAATCCTACTTCAACGTTCGTAATATCATACTCGGTTTGTTGTATGAATTCAACTTTGCCCTTCATGGACAGTTCTCCTCCGTTGGGGAACCAGTCTTTGGCCACTGCTTTTCTTCGATAAACACCTCCAATTCTATGATAAACATTATGTAAAAAAATGGGGTTAAAAATGGAAACTCACTTGGAACATGCCAATCTCTCTCCTCTGGCTTCTGGGCCATGGTCATCAAACAATACAAAACTTTTGCCTAAAATACTATGCGACCCTGTCAACGGCAGCAGAGTATCTGTCCAAATTTTCCTGGACACTCTATCGCTGTCAGCTATTTTTCCTGAAATGTCCAAGGTACCATGTCGTTTTGATAGATCACCCACTCGGCATAGTCCTATGGTGTCAAAACTGCACTGTTCGGTGGATGTATTGTCATAGTCAATCTTATAGGGGTTGTACACATCTCCTGCACTAATACACCGATTCTGCCAGTCATAGAAATCCTTTCCTGGGGGAGTATCATGAATAGCCCATCGATGGTCTGCGGAATTATTCAGTTGGGCCCCATCCGCATGCACCAAATACTCCATCATCACTGTGGTATCACTCCATGGCTCATCCTTAGCCTGTCTCATAATCAACCTTCCCACTGTAGGATATCTAAATAGCACCTGCGCAGTGAACATTTGCTTTTGGTATTCAAAGTTTGCTTCGTACAAGCTGATGGAGCCACATATCCATGGTTCCGCCACGATTTCAGACGTCGGGTACTGAGTGTTTCTATATATATATATATATATATAATAGTGTAAAATCAATCAGATGATATTATCTCACTTGTAGATCACAACAGATCGGTGTATAATAGAATATACACCTTGTAAGGGTAGAAACACGTCCCAAAACTCCCCGTTTAGTTCCTGACTTCCAGGTACAACAATGGAAGCATTGTTTCTATTGAGTAGTTTGCCAGACAGGTCTCCTAGGGGATATTGTTCTTGGGTGCCAAATCCTGTGAACGGGGTGATTAATGGACGTGTACGTGTTCATCAACTGGTTTGAAAATGAGGAGGAAATGTGCTTGCGCATCATTGCTGTTCACAAACGTTTAATTACGATCTTTGCCTCCATGCGAATTTTTCAAAGCTGGTTCCGATGATTGTGGTTATCCAGTTTATATATAGATCAGTGATGTGAACAGGGATAGGAACGTCGGTTTATTGGGAAAATAAGGACCTTGATAATAATCTATAATATCCTTCCGAGTTGCCCGGGTTTCAGGTTTTAGCTGCCGTTGTCGCCTTGTCACGTCACGTGAGTGTTGTTCATTTTTGTGACAGAGAAGTTATTTTTGATAAAAAATTCAATATAAGTAAAAAGTTAGTTTTGTGGACATTTTTCTATCCGATTCTAGAACATTGAGGGGACCTGGCAACATCGCTGAACCAAAACAAAATATTTTCATGACAAAGAGTTATTTTAAATGTAGGATGGTGAATGATTTGATGACATTTTGGCTCCAAAAGATGACGTCAGTGTCAAAGTATGTTAAAAACAAATTTTCTATAAAACTTTTCTTTTACCATTTGGAGGTGTTGAGCCAACATCGGATTTTCCAGGATTGTAGACAAATTTGGTCGTCAAACATGAGTTTTCATTCTGACCAACAGTCTTGGCGGGTTTTATGGGAAGCTCGTGGATTTTATAGCTGGAAAAGTAAAGTGGTTTTGCTCAACAACAACAAAAATTTAAAGCCAAAAAAATTAGTAAATGTTAACAAAATTTCCCAAACAAAACCTACGAAATTATAGTTGAGAAACCAAAACAGCAGACTAATCACTAATACAAAATTTAAGTAAGTGAAGGATAGGATGAAAAAAAAACATTATAAAAACCATCCTTAATCAAAAGGAAATAAATATTCTAAAGAATGCAGGACGAAAAATTAAATGTTTATCAATGATCAAAAGAACAAAAGAAAGTATAAAAGATACATTTTGGAAATTTAATTGATTTAAACTAAAACGATTGACTGTTAAAAATAAAGAATAATGAAACTAGGAATGAAACCATAAAGAAAGTAGAATATTTTAAACTTGAACCGATCGTTCTAAATTTTCAATGGGTAAAAAGACCCCAATAAAAGAACTGGGGAAAAATATCAATAAACATGAAGGTCAATGAGAGTAAAAGTAAAAAAAAAAGAATATGCAGGAATAAAATATTAAGAAAAGGAGAAAATTATTGAAAATAATTCAAAATGCCAAAAAAAATAACTTAAGAATAGTAAAATAATAAGCAGTCTTCGACAAATTGGTCCACAAAAAATCACTTGAAACTAGAAAAATAATGACAAAAATAAATTAATATGAAAAAATATTGAAACAAAGAAAATTGAATTGATGGAAGAAAGTGGGATTGATCTTTACAAATCAAAATGGTAAATAGGCAGTTAATATGAAGAAAGGAAAAAGTATAGGAGAAATATAAACGGTTAAAAATGAAGAGATTAAATATATAAAGATTATTTTTTTCCTGTTTTTTATAGTATTTTGAACAGTTACTTCTACCAGTTTAAGGTCATTGAATTTTCTCGAAATTTCAGTATTTAACGAAGAAGATATATTTGTTTAAACCACTCTCATAATCATTTTGAAGCTTTTTACTTACATTAACTTGAATTAATTTTTTTTTCATCCTTTATGAAAAATGTTTTTTTCTGATTTAGAGAAGTGATTGAGTTATTTATTTAAATATTCTCTCAATATTTTAGAGGAAGAGGAGTTTTTGAGGAAGTTTTGATTCGATTTTTCCTTCTATAAGTTTTATTAAAATCAGTCTACGTTATTTTAGAGGAGAAAATTATTCAAAGGTATAAAACGAGAAAAAAAACTCATAAAAAAAACCGATCCTCCTAAATTGTTAATGGATAAATAAACCCTAATAAGAACTGATGAAAAATATCAATAAGGGAAAACATGAAGGTCAATATGAGAGTAAAATAAAAAAAAAGAATATGCAGGAATAAAATATTAAGAAAAAGAGAAAATAATAATTGCAAATAATTCAAAATCCTCAAAGTGCATGCCAACAAAATTAACATGACAATAGTAAAATTTTAAGCAGTCTTCAACAAATTGGTCCACAAAAAAATCACAACAAAACTGCTCAATATCAAAATTATATAATAGAAAAATTATGAATAAAAATTATTATAAAAAAAAATTGAAACAAGACAATTTTGTTTTACACACACATACTATTGTATTTATGTTTATTTTATATTTGTTTTGCTTTTTATTGAAATTATTGTATTTTTTATAACTATATGCTAAATGAAGATTATTATTTACTATTACTTTAGACATTTTAGAGCTTTTAAATATCCTCACAACATTTTAGAGGAAGAGGGGTTTTTCAGGAAGTTCTGTTGATTCAATTTTTCCTTCTATAAGTGTAACAGTAATTTAAATTAGTTTACTACATCACATAACAAAATGATATACCTAGCATGTGCTCAGCATCTTCTCCTTGGTATAAGGATATTGAAAATATGTTCTGAGCATGTGCTAAGAATAATACTTATATATACTGGGGAGGTGCTGAGCATTATCTTTTGGCCGCGAGTAGCATGTGCTATGGAACTTTGATCAGGAATGTTCCAGGAATATTCCAAAATATACCAAGTATATCCTCTTTTATATATCTCAGCATATTCTGTGAACATTCCTAGAAATAAAATCAGCTCATATACTATTTGGAGTATTTTATTTTTGCCAAGTACCTATAAACAAATGAAATTCAAGTCACGAATTTGTCAACTGAAAATAAATCAAGAAACTCTAAATCTATAAATACAGATCCAGATCTATTGTAGGAACATAATACCAATAAGTATTACCATGATTGAATATAAACTCTAATTATTCCATTCCTAGTTAGACAAAATATGATCATGCACAATTTTAAAAATCAAAAATGCAGAGATAGGTAAAGAGAAACATGTCAAGGCTTGCCGAAAATGAAACCGTTTGAATCATTACATAATTTCATTGTCAACATCAATAAGCACAATAAGTAGGTACAAGATCGCTAGAAAAACTGATACCTACTTACAATCAATATTATCACTAGACACAGCTATGAGAAATTGGGGAATCCGGTAGAAACTTGACTCTTCAAAATTGTCATCCAACGTGAGCAGTCCTGCCTCCCGAGTTTTTCCAGCCATCATGTAGGTAGGTACCTATATATTGAGAGAGCCCGGAGGAAGCATTCATCAATTTCCAATAAGCCTGATTACAATCAATCACTTACCATCAGGTATATGGTCTATCAATCCAATCCGAAGAAGATGCAAAGTTATAAGGCTTATAAACTTGTCACTAATACCGACCACTATAGACTATAGCAAATCTTTGGCACAGTACACTTCATCAAACTCCTGATTCCACATTTTAATCACAAAACACACACAAAAGTTTAGAAACCAGATACAATCAACCGATTAATACTTTTTTGGCAAAACCGAGGACAAAACAAACCACACCACTCTACTCACTTCACAAACATCAAAATATCAAAATGGCGTGCACCACAGCCGCGTGCGCGTGAGCAACTATGGAAATAGATAAGCGGCACAGCGGCACTGTTGTCATATTTTCCACTTAAAAAAGAACTCTCATTATTCATTCTGGAATTTTTAATTGTGTAAATCCTATTTGACGTTACATTTATTCAATATTTATTGAAGAAATTGACATTGACTTCTACTTGAGTGTAGGGATCATTCTTTGCTTTTACCATAGTACCTATTTTATTGCAAAAATCCAGAATCATGATCGTAATAATTGTTATGCCAAGCTACACTTGGCAACGCTGTTCATGAAAATGACGAGTACGCAGACCCGCAGACGGACGACAGACGAGGTAAAAAATATTGTAGAAGGAGAACTTTTTCTATGGAGAACTCCAAGTTACACACTTTTGATAATAACGTATACACCGTAAACAAATAAGATTGTATTATATTTTTGTTCATACAAGAGGTACCTATAGATAGGTACCTAACTACCTATGCCTGTCTACTTTGAAAAAACTGGATCGGGTGGATTGAAAGGGCTGGTTTTTTTCATTTTATATTTTGGAAGCATATTCTAGGCACGTTCTAACACATGGTGAAAATTATATCCTGCCAAGCATTTATAAACATATGGTAAAATGTTCTTGGCACATGCTGAGAATATATGTGAGCGCATATACGTTAAAGAATATATTTGGTACATGAGAATATATTCGTAGAACATGCTAATGATATGCCCGTAAGCATATGAGTTGACGCACGTTCTAAGTACATGCTGAAGATATGAATATGCTTTCATTGTTATGTGGGGAGGACTCTAAATCACTCTCATGATCATTTTAGAGTTTTTCCGAGGCATTTGTTACTTGAATTATCACTTTTTCTATCTTTTTTAAATGTTTTTTGATTTAAAATGTTAAAAAGTTTCGTGAAGATTAGTTGGATGATTTTAACAATACATTTTATTTCAATCAGATTAAGACATTTTCCAAAATTCTTTTAACGATTCTTATTCACTGTATAGAGTGTTTCAAAAAGTTCTAAAACCAATTTAACGATTTCTTTAGGAAGTTTCAAAATGGTGAATTGATTTAATGCATCTTTTTAAATAGTTTAAAACATTTTAAAGCCTCTAAAATCCTTTTAAAGCTTCTAAAGGGTTTACAATGTTTTAGAAATTTGATTAAAGCAATTCAATAGGAATATGGGGTTTTGATGATTTTTAAACTTTTAAATGTATTTAGAAGCATTTTTTAAGGAGTTTGACTGAGTTTGAATAAATTATTTATTTAGCCTGATAGTTTTTCTAGAGTATTTTGAACAGTTATTATTAACACTTCAACACATTTTAAAGCCTTTAAATTAATATGCTCTCAATATTTTATTATTTTACTGAGAAGATATATTTGTTTAAATCATTTTTACCACAAATGTTTCAATAACTGTTTTACTTTCTTCAAGATTTTTTAAAAGGTTCATCCAAGCGTTTTAATATTGCTTAATCAATGGTAAAAGGAACAAAAGAAAGTATAAAAGATACATTTTGTAAATTAAATTCATTTAAACTAAAATGACTGTTAAAAATGAAGAATAAGTGAAAACAAAACAATCAAAAAGAAATGAAGAAAGATTGTCGTACTGGATGAAAATTAATTGAAGGTATGAAAGTCAAAAGAAATCATAAAGAAAGTGGAATATTCAAAACTTGAAAGACCGCGATCATTTTAAATTTTAATGGATAAATAAACCCTAATAAAAGAACTAAGGAAAACTATCAATAAGGGAAAACATGAAAGGTCAAGGAGAATAAAAGAAAAAAAAACAGGAATAAAATAATTTAAAATTCTAAAAGTGCATTAACATTAGAATAGTAAAATCATAAGGCAGTCTTCAACAAATTTATCTACAAAAAAAATCAGAACAGAAGTTTCAATACCAAAAATACAAAAAAAACATGACTAAAATAAGTTGATATAAAAAAAAATAAAAACCAAAAGAGAATTGAATTGAAGGGAGAAAGTGGAAATAATCTTGAGAGAAAAAAGTATATATAGGAAAAACATTTTTAACCGTTTTTAAAAATGAATAAAAGAACAAAAAGTGAAAATGTAAATTTGAACTAGAACAAATAAACTATCCGAATAGGGAATTTGATAAAAACGATCAAAATAATAATATATGTAAGTGAGAAGATAAAACTCAAATGACAAAAAAACTAAAGATGATGCTTACCCAGCAACAGTTGAGCCAAAAACAATTCTGGTCTCCAAGTCGCCTCTGGCAGTTGACAGATTGAAATTCAACAAAGTCGGCTCGAAACGATTATGCTGAGTTAGTCTGATGTCCCCTTTGATTCCACCCGATTGAATTATTACCCTGGAAGAGCAATAATAAGTCTACAATTGTTTTTTTATGAATATCTCACCTAGCGTTTACAGGATGATCATATCTTATCTTAGCACAAGCCAAGAACACATCCTCATGCTTCTTCTCAAATATCACCAAATACAACCTCCTCTGAGGTCCTGTCAAATCCCCAGGTAACAAAATCAACTCTCTATCCTGATACAGAGTTTTAATTTTGTTCCTACTGGTGGACACTTTGACTTTTCCAAGCCTGGCATCAATATCGCCAAGGGCTTTGCCATTTCCTTTGTTTTCTGGGTCGAAGACCAATTGAAGAATATTACAGTTATCTTCAGAGCGGTCGGTATCATCGAAGATATCCGTCACGTAGATTTTCCAAGAGTGCTCGGTTGCAGCCAGATATTTTTCGTATTTTTCTGTTTTCCGCGAGTGGTATAGATCAGTGGTTATTAACATATCGCTTTGGTTGTCTTTGGTGGAAAACCATCTGAAGTAGACGTTTCCTGCTATGGGAGAGTTGAATCTGGCAACAGCGATTTTTTCTTGTTTTTTGTCCGATATCGATATTGACGCACATATCTATAAAAATAATCTGTATGTTTGTGTTGTTATAACTCAAGAATCGCAGTAAAGAAGTTCAAGGAAAATTTGCAGAGTTATCAGTTTAATCAGGGATTAGTCCAAGGGCATGTTTTTTTTCGTCAACCCATAGCTGATTTTGAGAAATTAATATTTATATTCAAATTTTTGACTAAAAATGACATTTGTCGCATTACATTTATATTGACATTGACAGTTGAGGCATGTTCTATTTGTACGTACAAAACATAAAGCCTTATTCACATTTGATTAAATGTAAATCAGAAAAGCTAAGTTAAATAGTAATGCCATAGTTACCCTTTTTCCAGAATCGACTTCCTGCAACAAAATCGACTTGCCAAATATGCCATTTTGGCCTTTTACTGTCAAATCAGAACTAGTAAATTCACTAGTCTTATTATCAGGTATCACAAGATATCCGAATAGTTCTTCTAAATTGACTAGGTTGTTGCCTATTTTATCTCTAGAACACCTAAAACAAGAAAATAGTGCATAGATTCGATGCTATTTTTCTTACCTGTCATCAATTTGGGTATAATCAACAGGAAATTCGGTAATATACCAGGACCAGACAGAGTTTGGAAATTCTAAAGTAGGCTCCACGTTGATTTTTATAACAATTTGATCGGCATTTTTGATGAATGTTATTGTCCCGTGCAGTCCATGCTCAGAAATGTAGCTTCTGAGGACAAGTGAGGTAGATTGTTGGATAACTTTGAAAGAAAAAAAAATCACATTATACCTTAATGAAGTGGTTAAGATACCCCCAAAAATTGATTTTTGAGGAATCATTAACATGAATACAAATGATTCTATTTTTGACCTGATACATTGTTTTCATCAAACAAAAAAGCCAGGTGTATCTACCGACATTATTAGATGATCAGAAACCCCAATGTTATTGTAAAGACATTTATCTTGATCTCGGCCTTTTTGTGAAATAAGTTGGCTATTTTAGGCCATTGCTATTTGGTTTCTTAGAAAAGTATCCCGGAAGGTTTTTGAATTTTAAGGCTGTTTTACAGATACCTGCCTTGGTTTCTCAATGAGGAAGCATTCAAGAATATTCAACTTATTTGGTGTACTTTTTATACAAAAATATTATGACGGAAATTTAGAGATATATGGAATATGGATAAGCAATAAACCAGATATCCTTCACCAAAGATCCATATTGTTAATAACAATCTTCGGTTCATTAATTGTTATTTCCTAATTACTCTGTTTATTTGATTTTTTTATAATTTGTTGACATTTAATAATTATTCATTTTTTTTTAGGTTTTTTGATAGTATGGTTTCATCTAATTTTTGATAATTTTCTTTATTATATTGTTCTATGGAAATTAACTTTTGATTATTTGATCATTTCCATGTTGTTTTGCAGATTTATCATTGCTGTCACTATATCTACATATGTATATGTATACAGCAAATGCCAAACAACTTCCGATCTACGTCATAATTGCCACCAAGCTCGTTGTTATGAAGTTTGCTGGTGGTCAAATTTGTTCACCAGCTAATCACATATTAACTCGCTTGTTGGCAATTATGACGTGAATCAAAAAATGTTTTGTCATTTGCTGTATTTTACTCTCATTAATTGGTAATTTCATTGTTAATTTCTTTCTTTTTCTGCTTTTTGAATGCTTTTTTCATTCTTACTTACTTTCCTTTTAATTTTTGATATTTTTATTGATCTATTGCTACGTCCTTGGATTTCATTTCTCAATTATTATTATATCTGTACAGGGTGTCCCATTTTGGGTACTTTCGCTAGGTATCTCCGTTATTGTTATAGATAGAAAGTTGCGGTTTTCGCGACAGTGTGCTACTTTTTCGTGAAACTGAAGATGCCGTTAACAAAATTTCTATACCCCTTTTCGTTTTCAAGATACAGGGCTAAACTGGAAATGTTGCATTCTAAGGTACCCCTCGTATCTAAACTATCAGATAAGTTATGGAAAATGTAAAAACGGTTTCTTATATAACTTTTCTCGTAAAACTCGATTCTGCCTTCGAAATTAGTATATAGGGTCAGGTCAAAAAGTTATCGGACCTAGCTTTATTTTTTTAAATGGAACACCCTGTATATTTATAGTCCATAAGCTTAAAATTTTGAAACCTGGCATACTTCAATTGCTGTCGAAATACTACTTTTTGATGTTGCTGACGTACTTTTAGTATTCAAGATGGCGGCTGGGCGCCAATTTGAAACATTTTTTTAAATGGAAAGGGGGTCGTGTGACACCTCATTTTGAAGATCCTGATGAGTACTTTATAACCCTAGAATATTGAGTCGATATCTTCAAGTAATACAAAATGGCGGTACATTTAATTACTACATTGATACACACTTTAAAAAAAAATCGTCAAATTCAATTCAAAAGATGCTGGAAATATTCTTGACATAAAGTTTGGGTTAGGAATAAATGACAAAAATGTCAAAAAAGCATCTTTTGAATTGAACTTGACGAATTTTTTCAAAAAGTGTATATCAATGTAGTAATTAAATGTACCGCCATTTTGTAGTACTTGAAGATATCGACTCAATATTCTAGGGTTATAAAGTACTCATCAGGATCTTCAAAATGAGGTGTCACACGACCCCCCTTTCCATTTAAAAAAATGTTTCAAAATGGCGCCCAGCCGCCATCTTGAATACTAAAAGTACGTCAGTAACATCAAAAAGTAGTATTTCGACAGAAATTGAAGTAGGTACCCCAGGTTTTAAAATTTTTGGTGCACACATTAAAAAAAAAAAGGGGGGACCTTTTAGAGCCGCACTGTATATAACAGTATGCACTTTTAAAAAAATAAGTTTTTGTCCAATAACTTTCTGACCTGACCCTGTATACTCATTCCGAAGAATAGAGTTTTACGGGAAATGTAAGAAACAGAGTTTTCACATTTTCCATGACTTATCTGAGTTTAGATACGAAAGGTACCTTAAAATGCAACATTTTCAGTTTAGCCCTGTATCTTAAAAACTAAAAGGGCTATGATTTTTTTTTAACGGCGTCTTTAGTTTCACGAAAAAGTAGCACACTGTCGCGAAAATCGCAGCTTTCTATCTATAAGAATTACGGATATATACTGCAAAAGTACCTAAAATGGGGCACTCTGACCTATATTATTATATTGACCCATATCTTATCTATGGAGATTTTACAAAAATATCAAGAAATGTTTATATTTCAATGGAAAACTTACACATATCAAATGCCATATTTTCACTCACATTTTATACAGGGTTTTAAATGTCCAATGAAAATCTAAAACTTCTACAAGATTTTCATATGTCCATAGATTAAATGGATAGCATTTGGGTCAATTATAGGGAATGACCCCGTACCCTAGACTGTATTAAATCACAATCTTTACAGTAAAGATGATATAAATTTCGAATTATACATGAATTTTTTTAAACATTTTTGTTCAAAGTAAACATAAATTGGAGATGGACTCAATATTCAATATTGACGCCAAGGCTGGACATAAAGGCATATACAGGGTGTCAGGAAAGTCAACGATAATACTTAAAGGGGTGATGGACCAGCTCATAAGTATCCAGAAAAACATAATATGACTTTCGAGATATTGCCACTAAAAGTTCAAAATATTCAATAAGAAATCTTATTTTACAGAGAAATAACTTGACTTTCCGAACACCCTGTATATGACTGGGGCTAATATAGTCCAAACTTATAACAGCAGTTTTTTTTGGATTACTAAAATTCTATTGTAACATCTGTTTTGGAAAGAGCAGACAATTTTAATTAGGAAACAAAAAGTACTTTTCCTTAGAAACATAAAAAGTTAAACAGATTTTACGTACGACGTTTCGTTTCGGAGAAACCCTCATCAACTTCATTGAATTATCTTATAAGACTTTTCTCTAAGTTAACCATCCTTATATGGTTTCCAAAAGATCCCCATGATAGACTTTCTCATATTGCATGCATGGATACATGATATATAATTATTATAGTTTGTTGTACAATTTTCCAAATGTACTATTATTAGGGATGTAAATAAACTTGTTGAAATATGATCAGAGTTTTAATAATTTTTGTTGGAAAAATCATATACCTAATAAAAGGAAAAACTTTAAAAAAACTTACGTTTTTTTTACGAACTGAAAAAGCTCCAATATTTATTTCGACAGTGAAGTTTAAACATTTTTTATCAATAATATTAATAATGAATTTACAACTTCTGATAGCGGACTATTTAATAATCATTCAATGAATCATATTAATTTGCAATAAAAACGACCTTGCAAAATCGAACATCCGTCTTACCGAAAATCAAGCAAATAATCCACGTAAACACCATGATTTATTCAAAAATCACTATAATCCTTTAAAAAAGTAGCAATTTTATCACATTTTGCGAAAGTTGTTTTCGTTTGCACGCACAGTGCGGATTTCACTTTCGTCCTCACCAACACATTTACGACTGCGAGCAGTGCGAGCGAAACCGTTCTTCGTTCTTCGTTCTTATGACCACTCGACTTCTCAATGCTGTCTGTTGAATGTTGAATAGAAAGCGGGAATTCAGGTAGAGTTTTGCCGTTACACACGATCGTAACGATAGAAGTAACGAGCAACAAAGGTATCTTGTTGTGTAATTGTCCACCTGGCTAAAATTGCTGTGGCACACCGACCCCCATGAAGTAGCAAGGAGATCAATGGTTGTAGACCAACGGATACCATAACTTAATGAACCTCTCATATGAAACCTCACTAAAAAAAAATAAGACTGAGGAAACAAGAAATCATGCACTCTCTTCTTTCTCTCTTGATTCACTATTCACTATAGGTTTTCAACATATTTTTTTTTTTACCAAATATAATGTGACACGACCAACAGGTATTGACTAACGGCGCTAACCCTTTCATCGTCAGTTCAAGGTAAGTAAGAGGTTTGAAGGGATAAGGTCTTTCAGATTCTAATACTTTAAGCTGGGTCTATTATTATTTTTAAACGAACAAAGTGTTTACGATCATCTCAAGGTTCTCTTCTCTGTCAGACTCTTTTGAATGATTGTTAATCGTATTTCTTTTTCTTGTTTGATTTTTTCAACTGATTTGTGAAATCGCTTATTTTTGTTATTTTGGTGGTGAATTTCGCACGAACAATGCTATTTGGTTGGTTGATCGGTGTATTTTTATTTGATCGATTTGCCTATAATGAAAAAGAAGTAGGACCAAAAGAATACGGTCTGCTGTCAATGAGATTTCATCTAGTTTCCTGTTTATTTTATCGATTCTGTCCGAGTATATATATTTTGATTCTGTTAAAAATCACCAAGAGTTCGGAGTAGAGCCAAAAGAATACGGTCTGCTGTCATTGTGTTTTTGTTGATTGTTTTGCATCTTATAGTTTCTGTTTGAAAACACGACTAGTAGAACCAAAAAGAATACGCACCAGACCGTATTCTTTTGGTTCATTGCGGATTTGTCAATAGAACGCCTAAGTTGTGACGTCACAAAAGTGGGTGAAGCTTATATTTTTTCTTAACAGATTTGTATCCCATGTTTAAATGCCATTAGAAAAAAATTCTTGAGTGTTTTTGAGTTCATTGTTACAAGCCAACAAGACTACTAGCAGTGATATTTGGTTAGACGAGAGTGATATTTAATATTTTTGACAAAGTTAGTGGATTTTAGTGTACAAATAATGCTTGGAAACATTTTGAGGCTACCCTGTTTGCATTTTTTTCAATTTTATCGACTTTTCTTCAGACAATTTTGAGGAAAATGCATGGCTTCTAGCATGATTTGAAGCTATCTATTAATACTTCATTGGGGAATGACAATAAATACCTACTCCACGAAATTTTTGAGGTTATGGTACAGATTGTTTTGTTTTTCTTGTGTAAAATTCAAAAATCATTATATCTGAGATTTTGATAGTTTAACTAATTCAAAGAAATCGTCAATACTAGAAAGGTTGAAATATGCTTCAAAGCCATTTTCTTCAGTATACTTTGAGACAAAAGCTGAGAAAATATAGACAAATATAAACTCAAAATGTTTCCAGACATTAATTATACATTAAAATCAAGTTACCCTAATGAGAACAGATGATTTCAGTAAATATCACTCTCGTCTAACCAAATATCTCTGCTGGAAGTCTCATTTATTGCTTCTAACAAATTCAAAAATATACAAGAAAAATTTTCTTATGGTATTTCAACATTGATACTAATTTGTTTGGAAAAATTATAAGCTCCACCCACTTTTGTGACGTCACGACTTATAGTTTTGTATATTTTATCGATTTTGTTAAAAAACACGAGGGGATTGGAGTATAGCGAACCAAAAGAATACGGTCTGCTGTCAATAAGACTCCGTCGATTGTCTCGTATATTTTATCAATTCTGTTGAAAAACACCAAAAGTTCGGAGAGTGTCATAAAAAAAACAAAAGTTTGACCAAAAGAATACGGTCTGCTGTCAATGATATTTCGTCAATTGTCTTGTATATTATATCGATTCTAAAAAATTTAGTTATCCCAACCCTGTTGTGAACCACAAAGATTACAAGAATTTCAACAGCTCTAATTCCCATACCTGGCCAGCCTCTTCTACCCGTCAAAATGCAGGCTATTCAAAATTGAGTAAAGTATAATGTGGCCAGAGAGGTATTGATCTTTTTTATAGTCGTAAAATGTTTCAAAAGTGTCAGTGATTTATGGGGCGGAACCTAACCAGCAAAAATCATGTTTCTGTAGTTTTTTTTTTCTATAGGATCTCCATATGGAGGTCATGTGCAAGTACCCACTATAGGTGTAATTTGATAAATTTTTAATCTGATGGTTCCTAGGTAAGTCTCCTTAGAATGAACCATTTTGATCACAATCAGCTTATTTAGTTTTCCAGGGACGGACAAGTTCTGACGCTGATATTTTTGGACAGCTTTCACCTTAAAGTGAACCAAATCGAGAAACCGTTATATTTCATTCACCATTTTAAATCAAAATGGCACACTATCTTTAACGCATGGCCAATTCGATAAAATCACAAAAAATCAATTCGGTCCTGTTCCCATAACTACCGCTAAATCAGACCCACCGTAGGTAATAATTTTCCAAATATTTTGTGAGACTTTTGTTAAGTTCGTTCATCCTTGGGCGTTGTGACCATTGTTATTATTCACCAGTCAGAAAAATTAGGTAGAGGGATATTTTGTCGGTATTTTTTTTAATTTGTGGGAATTGTTTCTTGATTATTGTGGGAATATTGGCTATATTGGAGTACCATATGGGGTGATCTGTCATCTGACGTCTGACGAACTGTAGGAATGCGACATTTTCTTTTTTATTCGAAACTGCCAATTTTCTATTCTTTTTTTTTTGTTGATGATATTTTTTTCATTAATATTTTTGCTTTTCTTGAATACACTCATCTTCTCAATCTTACAGAAAATTGTTTGGAAAATACAATGGCAATACAATATAGAAACTGAGAATAAGTGAAAATGTCAACATTCATGTTCAATGCCGGTTTTCTCGAAATTTTCTCAAATCAACGTGTGTGTTTTTTCATCAATTCTAATGGAAAATTGTCTCAAAAAGACAATGGTCGAAAAATCAGGACCGTATCTCTTGTACTTTCCAAGTTATGATTTTTTTATGCATGGTTACTGCTAATGTGTAAACTCATGTCATGTCCAATGGCGGTTTTCTCGAAATTTTCTGAAATCAACGTGTGTGTTTTCTTATCAATTCTAATGGAAAATCCTCTAAAAAAGTCAATGGTGGAAAAATCAGGACCGTATCTATTGTACTTTTCAAGCTATGATTTTTTTTTATGGATTATTGCCGTTGAATGTGTAGACATGTAAAATGCCAGTTTACTCGAAAATTTCTCAAATCAAAGTGTGTGTTTTTTCATCAATTCTAATGGAAAATTGTCTAAAAAAGACAATGGTGGAAAAATCAGGACCGTATCTATTGTACTTTTCAAGCTATGATTTTTTTTATGGATTATTGCCGTTAAATGTGTAGACTTATGTAAAATGCCAGTTTACTCGAAATTTTCTCAAATCAAAGTGTGTGTTTTTTCATCAATTCTAATGGAAAATTGTCTAAAAAAGTCAATGGTGGAAAAATCAGGACCGTATCTATTGTACTTTTCAAGCTATGATTTTTTTTATGGATTATTGTCGTTAAATGTATAGACTTATGTAAAATGCCAGTTTACTCGAAATTTTCTCAAATCAACGTGTCTGTTTTTTCGTCAATTCTAATGGAAAATTGTCTAAAAAAGACAATGGTGGAAAAATCAGGACCGTATCTATTGTACTTTTCAAGCTATGATTTTTTTTATGGATTATTGCCGTTAAATGTGTAGACTTATGTAAAATGCCAGTTTACTCGAAATTTTCTCAAATCAACGTGTCTGTTTTTTCGTCAATTCTAATGGAAAATTGTCTAAAAAAGACAATGGTGGAAAAATCAGG
This sequence comes from Orchestes rusci, assembly GCA_958502075.1. Lineage (NCBI taxonomy): Eukaryota > Metazoa > Arthropoda > Insecta > Coleoptera > Curculionidae > Orchestes > Orchestes rusci. Next base: position 962,916 of record OY293312.1, read on the forward strand.
ACCGTATCTATTGTACTTTTCAAGCTATGATTTTTTTTATGGATTATTGTCGTTAAATGTGTAGACTTATGTAAAATGCCAGTTTACTCGAAATTTTCTCAAATCAAAGTGTGTGTTTTTTCATCAATTCTAATGGAAAATTGTCTAAAAAAGACAATGGTGGAAAAATCAGGACCGTATCTATTGTACTTTTCAAGCTATGATTTTTTTTTATGGATTATTGCCGTTAAATGTGTAGACTTATGTAAAATGCCAGTTTACTCGAAATTTTCTCAAATCAACGTGTCTGTTTTTTCGTCAATTCTAATGGAAAATTGTCTAAAAAAGACAATGGTGGAAAAATCAGGACCGTATCTATTGTACTTTTCAAGCTATGATTTTTTTTATGGATTATTGCCGTTAAATGTGTAGACTTATGTAAAATGCCAGTTTACTCGAAATTTTCTCAAATCAAAGTGTGTGTTTTTTCATCAATTCTAATGGAAAATTGTCTAAAAAAGTCAATGGTGGAAAAATCAGGACCGTATCTATTGTACTTTTCAAGCTATGATTTTTTTTATGGATTATTGCCGTTAAATGTGTAGACTTATGTAAAATGCCAGTTTACTCGAAATTTTCTCAAATCAAAGTGTGTGTTTTTTCATCAATTCTAATGGAAAATTGTCTAAAAAAGACAATGGTGGAAAAATCAGGACCGTATCTATTGTACTTTTCAAGCTATGATTTTTTTTTATGGATTATTGCCGTTGAATGTGTAGACATGTAAAATGCCAGTTTACTCGAAAATTTCTCAAATCAACGTGTCTGTTTTTTCATCAATTCTAATGGAAAATTGTCTTAAAAAGACAATGGTGGAGAAATCAGGACCGTATCTATTGTACTTTTCAAGCTATGATTTGTTTTATGGATTATTGTCGTTAAATGTGTAGACTTATGTAAAATGCCAGTTTACTCGAATTTTTCTCAAATCAACGTGTCTGTTTTTTCATCAATTCTAATGGAAAATTGTCTGAAAAAGACAATGGTGGAAAAATCAGGACCGTATCTATTGTACTTTTCAAGCTATGATTTTTTTTATGGATTATTGCCGTTAAATGTGTAGACTTATGTAAAATGCCAGTTTACTCGAAATTTTCTCAAATCAAAGTGTGTGTTTTTTCATCAATTCTAATGGAAAATTGTCTAAAAAAGACAATGGTGGAAAAATCAGGACCGTATCTATTGTACTTTTCAAGCTATGATTTTTTTTATGGATTATTGCCGTTAAATGTGTAGACTTATGTAAAATGCCAGTTTCCTCGAGATTTTCTCAAATCAACGTGTGTGTTTTCTCATCAATTCTAATGGAAAATTGTCTAAAAAAGTCAATGGTGGAAAAATCAGGACTGTATCTATTGTACTTTTCAAGCTATGATTTTTTTTATGGATTATTGCCGTTAAATGTGTAGACTTATGTAAAATGCCAGTTTCCTCGAAATTTTCTCAAATCAACGTGTGTGTTTTTTCATCAATTCTAATGGAAAATTGTCTAAAAAAGACAATGGTGGAAAAATCAGGACCGTATCTATTGTACTTTTCAAGCTATGATTTTTTTTATGGATTATTGCCGTTAAATGTGTAGACTTATGTAAAATGCCAGTTTCCTCGAGATTTTCTCAAATCAACGTGTGTGTTTTCTCATCAATTCTAATGGAAAATTGTCTAAAAAAGTCAATGGTGGAAAAATCAGGACTGTATCTATTGTACTTTTCAAGCTATGATTTTTTTTATGGATTATTGCCGTTAAATGTGTAGACTTATGTAAAATGCCAGTTTCCTCGAAATTTTCTCAAATCAACGTGTGTGTTTTTTCATCAATTCTAATGGAAAATTGTCTAAAAAAGACAATGGTGGAAAAATCAGGACCGTATCTATTGTACTTTTCAAGCTATGATTTTTTTTATGGATTATTGCCGTTAAATGTGTAGACTTATGTAAAATGCCAGTTTACTCGAAATTTTCTCAAATCAACGTGTCTGTTTTTTCATCAATTCTAATGGAAAATTGTCTAAAAAAGACAATGGTGGAAAAATCAGGACCGTATCTATTGTACTTTTCAAGCTATGATTTTTTTTATGGATTATTACCGTTAAATGTGTAGACTTATGTAAAATGCTAGTTTACTCGAAATTTTCTCAAATCAACGTGTCTGTTTTTTCATCAATTCTAATGGGAAATTGTTTAAAAAAGACAATGGTGGAAAAATCAGGACCGTATCTATTGTACTTTTCAAGCTATGATTTTTTTTATGGATTATTGCCGTTAAATGTGTAGACTTATGTAAAATGCCAGTTTACTCGAAATTTTCTCAAATCAACGTGTCTGTTTTTTCATCAATTCTAATGGAAAATTGTCTAAAAAAGACAATGGTGGAAAAATCAGGACCGTATCTATTGTACTTTTCAAGCTATGATTTTTTTTATGGATTATTACCGTTAAATGTGTAGACTTATGTAAAATGCTAGTTTACTCGAAATTTTCTCAAATCAACGTGTCTGTTTTTTCATCAATTCTAATGGGAAATTGTCTAAAAAAGACAATGGTGGAAAAATCAGGACCGTATCTATTGTACTTTTCAAGCTATGATTTTTTTTTATGGATTATTGCCGTTGAATGTGTAGACATGTAAAATGCCAGTTTACTCGAAAATTTCTCAAATCAACGTGTCTGTTTTTTCATCAATTCTAATGGAAAATTGTCTTAAAAAGACAATGGTGGAGAAATCAGGACCGTATCTATTGTACTTTTCAAGCTATGATTTGTTTTATGGATTATTGCCGTTAAATGTGTAGACTTATGTAAAATGCCAGTTCACTCGAAATTTTCTCAAATCAACGTGTGTGTTTTTTCATCAATTCTAATGGAAAATTGTCTTAAAAAGACAATGGTGGAAAAATCAGGACCGTATCTATTGTACTTTTCAAGCTATGATTTTTTTATGGATTATTGCCGTTAAATGTGTAGACTTATGTAAAATGCCAGTTTCCTCGAAATTTTCTCAAATCAACGTGTGTGTTTTCTCATCAATTCTAATGGGAAATCCTCTAAAAAAGTCAATGGTGGAAAAATCAGGACCGTATCTATTGTACTTTTCAAGCTATGATTTTTTTTATGGATTATTGCCGTTGAATGTGTAGACTTATGTAAAATGCCAGTTTACTCGAAATTTTCTCAAATCAACGTGTCTGTTTTTTCATCAATTCTAATGGAAAATTGTCTAAAAAAGACAATGGTGGAAAAATCAGGACCGTATCTATTGTACTTTTCAAGCTATGATTTTTTTTATGGATTATTACCGTTAAATGTGTAGACTTATGTAAAATGCTAGTTTACTCGAAATTTTCTCAAATCAACGTGTCTGTTTTTTCATCAATTCTAATGGAAAATTGTCTTAAAAAGACAATGGTGGAAAAATCAGAACCGTATCTCTTGTACTTTCCAAGTTATGATTTATGCATGGTTACTGCTAATGTGTAAACTCATGTCCAATGCCGGTTTTCTCGAAATTTTCTCAAATCAACGAGTGTGTTTTCTCTAAAAAAGATAATGGTGGAAAAACCAGGTCCGTATCTATTTTATTTTTCAAGTTTTGATTTTTTTTTAATTGTTTATTCTATCAATCCTCCATCACACAAGAGTTGCTGAAAAGTCTGTGTTGGAATTCTACTACTACTTTTTAATAAGGGCAAAAAATTTAATGGATCGTTAATGTTCATGTTTTTTTCATTATTTATTGAATATTAAAGACTGGTTGTCAAACTAGTTTTAATGGAATAAACCTCATCAATCCTAGCCGTAGTAATGCCATGCATTTCAATTTCAATCCCACCATCATGTTGATAAGATTGTTTGATCATTGTCTAATTATCAGTACAATAATTTTGAGATGTTATGCAAAAATTGAGGCCATACCACCAAAAAGTGATGACATCGAAGACTGCTTTCGAATGGTTAAAACCCAAAAATTCTGGACAGCTGTCTCTATAAGATCAAAACCCTATAAGGACTACAAAGTCAGTAAAACACTTAATACACTCAAGATGCCAACATACACAATGGATTTGAGTCTGAACGAAAATGATTGGCTATTATTTTCCAAAAATTCCGGCAAGGAAAACATATATTTCATTTATACAAAGTATGACGAATTTTTAAACATCCAAAACCCATACATTTGGAGATATAGACCACGATTGATATTATTTATGAAAGACTCTGAATTATACATGGACAGTATTTCGGAGCTATTTTTGAGAGTTTACAAAAATTCTGATCAAAGGATTGTTAATATGGTCATTGCTTCTGTATCTGAAATGGATAATAAGATCCAGGCGATATATATACGAAATCCTTTTTTGGGGCGGATTGAAATGAGAAAAAGGTGCAGAAATATATTTCCGAATTTTTGCAACAATTTATATGGGTCGCAATTTAATGTGACAATGAAAGCTTCACTATTGGCTATCAAAGATGGATACCAATTTGAGGGGTTAGAAGGGAAAATGGCAGCAACAATTATTAAAGCTATGAATGGAACAGGTAACTTTATATTATACTAATTTATTTACACACACACACAGAGAAACATAAAAGGGTGTGTACATGAACGGTGAATGTAAATAAATTAGTTACATGATTCTTCTATAGCTCAATACCAAAGAGAATCAGATGGACTGGGTATAGGATACGATGAGCCACCATTTTACGGAACCTTACAAGATATAGTCACTGGCAAGTCACTGTTCACTTTCAACGGAAGATTTCTGAGTTATCAGATACACAAGAATAAAGTTAATATGCTAGTACGTACATAAGAAATTTTTGAAAACTACTATTTTTGATTAAATTTCAGCTGGAATACACATATCCCCGTTATAAGGATGGCATAGTAATTTATATGCCTGTACCACCATCAACATACATCCCTTCAAAACTTCTAAAGCTGCAGCATTTTCCTTCAATTATGCCTGTTGCAGCAGTCATTTGCAGTGTGTTTTTTATAATAGTTGTAAAAGTTTCTTCTGGTGGTTCCCCAAGTGAAACTATATTCGTTGCGCTGGCTGTCTTTGCTGCGCAGTCAGGACCAATTAGTTTGCTGAGAAAAAACAAACTACCCTTCGCTGGGTTGACAATATTTGGGCTTATTTTCATTACAATCTTCACCTCAAGGCTGCCCAGATCGTTTTCAGTACCCATCCGCCCCCAGGTTGCACAAACCCTGCAAGATATGGCTGATAAAACTTTTCCTATAAATCTTCACCCCAGGTACGTTCGATTGATGCAGTACGTTCTGGATCCGGACATCTTTGCCAAGTTAAAATCAAGATTAAACACTTCTGTTGACATGAGAGAATATGTGGAAGAGAGTCAACTGGATTACATCAATAGCTGCAACGATCAAGGTTATGTTTTGAAAAGTTCCACCGTGGCCTTTCTACGTAAAAAAAATTATTGGCAAGAAAGGACAATTTGTCATGTTCTTCTCAGAGAAGGAATCATGCCCTCGTGGAGTACCTATATGGCAAATTACGGCTCCCCCTACTTACCGCAAGTGAACTACTTATTGAGTAAAATATACGAATCAGGTTTGGATAAGGTGTTCGCCAAAAATCGGTTTAGTGCGTATCCCGACAACATTAGAAATCATTTTTACAGGGCTTCTTTTTATCAACTACCTCTCAGTGTTTTGCATTCGGTATTTGTTGTTTTCGGGTGGTCATCTTTTGTGAGCTTTATAGTATTTTTGTTGGAAATTTTCTACTTCAATAGATTCCATATTTTATTCCCAAAATTAATAACTATTGATACAACAAGACTAGACCAAACTTAAGAATATTTGCTTTGTCCATTTTTTTAGGATCTGTAGCCTTTGAAATATCTGTAGGACTTATATGCATCGTATGCATAAACCAGCCCTAATATTGATCCAGCTACCTGGAACAAAAAAAAATGTTTTTACGTGATCCACATCATTTCATAATAATACATTTTCCAGTTATTGCACATTTAAAATTTTATTTTTAATATCAACTGTATGACGTTGATTGAAATTGAAAGGTGATATTTCAAATCTCGGGCGCCACCCTCTGGATTCATGTGGTAGAGTTGTTCAGAGTTTTTGAGTTGAGAAGAAATATACTTTTAAAGGTAAAAGAGTTTTACATTTCAGTACCTATTGTATGCAATTATTGTAAAGCCTAACAGGATGTGAATGTCGTATTTTTTTCAAATATCAATAAACTTGACTCAATTATGAAAAATTATTTACTCACATACGCAGCACTCATAGCAGGATAAACTTGATAATGAGGAGTTATCACATAGACTGGCTCTAGTACTATATTCACTATATACCCCAAATATGAGCACGTACTGAGGTACGAGAACGCAGCTATGAGGTTGAAAAGTACTTCCTGAAAAAAAAAAAGATTTTACGTCTTTTTTGAAGATATTAAAAAAGACAATAAAACTTTGAAAAAAATTGATAAGAGTCAAAATTTAAGGTAAAAAGAATCGGAAAGAGAAAAATGAGGAATGAAAACGATAATTTAACCAATATAAAGTCTAAAGAAAGAAAAGGAATATCATAAAGGACATACGGATAATCAGAATCATCAAAACAAAAATGTTTAACATAAGATGAGTCCTTCAACCCCTACACAGTAGAAAAGGAAATTTTGAGAAGAAAAATCATTAAAAAGTAGGTTTGTATAGTAGATTCATACAAAAATCAAAAAATCATAAGATTATTGGTAGTAACTTGAAAAATTAGTTATCTAGAGATTGAAAGAAAATATGTTTTTCCATTAATTTACTGAAATCAACTCTCTAGAAAGCAGCTAGATCTTGGTGAAATATTCATGAACAGAGCATTAAAAATGAACAACAAAAAGCAATAATGCAAAAATAAATAGATATTTTCCAGAATGTAGCTCAAAAGACTGGAAAGTAATGAAAACAATAACAAAGGTGCAAAAAAATAGAAAGGCTAGTAAAAATTCTCAAGAGTACAAAAGCAAAAGATCAAAAAAATTACAATTTGAACAATCTACAATCTACGATTCTATTGAAAACACCAAGATTTCGGAGTAGAACCAAAAGAATACGGTCTGCTGTCATTGCGATTTTGTCGATTGTTTTGTATATTTTATCGATTTTGTTAAAAAACATCAAATGTTCGGAGTAGAACCAAAAGAATACGGTCTGCTGTCAAGGAGATTTCGTCGATTGTCCTGTATATTGTATCGATTCTGTTAAAAAACACCAACAGTTCGGAGTTGAACCAAAAGAATACGGTCTGCTGTCATTGCGATTTTGTCGATTGTTTTGAATATGTTATCCATTTTGGTGGGAAAATATCAAAGTCTTTAATTTTGTGAAGATATTGAAAAAGGCAATAAAACTACCCAAAAAAGTAGAGAAAAGTTAACATTCAAGATTCATAATACTTTTATTATTATTAAAAAAATAAAAAACAGAAATGTGGACAAACTCATGTGAAAGAAAAAAGGTTGAAAATCGTTTTTACTTAAAAGAATCAAAAAAAGACCCAGAAATTAAAATGATGAATGGAACAACAAAAGTTCGGAGTAGAACCAAAAGAATACGGTCTGCTGTCATTGCGATTTTGTCGATTGTTTTGTATATTTTATCGATTTTGTTAAAAAACATCAAATCTTCGGAGTAGAACCAAAAGAATACGGTCTGCTGTCAAGGAGATTTCGTCGATTGTCCTGTATATTGTATCGATTCTGTTAAAAAACACCAACAGTTCGGAGTTGAACCAAAAGAATACGGTCTGCTGTCATTGCGATTTTGTCGATTGTTTTGAATATGTTATCCATTTTGGTGGGAAAATATCAAAGTCTTTAATTTTGTGAAGATATTGAAAAAGGCAATAAAACTACCCAAAAAAGTAGAGGAAAGTTAACATTCAAGATTCATAATACTTTTATTATTATCAAAAAAATAAAAAACAGAAATGTGGACAAACTCATGTGAAAGAAAAAAGGTTAAAAATCATTTTTACTTAAAAAAATCAAAAAAAGACCCAGAAATTAAAATGATGAATGGAACAACAAAAGTTCGGAGTAGAACCAAAAGAATACGGTCTGCTGTCAACGGGATTTTGTCGATTGTCCTGTATATTGTATCGATTCTGTTGAAAAACACCAACAGTTCGGAGTTGAACCAAAAGAATACGGTCTGCTGTCATTGCGATTTTGTCGATTGTTTTGTATATTTGATCGATTTTGTTAAAAAACATCAAATGTTCGGAGTAGAACCAAAAGAATACGGTCTGCTGTCAACGAGATTTTGTTGATTGCCCTGTATATTGTATCGATTCTGTTAAAAAAACACCAACAGTTCGGAGTTGAACCAAAAGAATACGGTCTGCTGTCATTGCGATTTTGTCGATTGTTTTGTATATTTGATCGATTTTGTTAAAAAACATCAAATGTTCGGAGTAGAACCAAAAGAATACGGTCTGCTGTCAACGAGATTTTGTTGATTGCCCTGTATATTGTATCGATTCTGTTAAAAAAACACCAACAGTTCGGAGTTGAACCAAAAGAATACGGTCTGCTGTCATTGCGATTTTGTCGATTGTTTTGTATATTTGATCGATTTTGTTAAAAAACATCAAATGTTCGGAGTAGAACCAAAAGAATACGGTCTGCTGTCAACGAGATTTTGTTGATTGCCCTGTATATTGTATCGATTCTGTTAAAAAAACACCAACAGTTCGGAGTTGAACCAAAAGAATACGGTCTGCTGTCATTGCGATTTTGTCGATTGTTTTGTATATTTGATCGATTTTGTTAAAAAACATCAAATGTTCGGAGTAGAACCAAAAGAATACGGTCTGCTGTCAACGAGATTTTGTTGATTGCCCTGTATATTGTATCGATTCTGTTAAAAAAACACCAACAGTTCGGAGTTGAACCAAAAGAATACGGTCTGCTGTCATTGCGATTTTGTCGATTGTTTTGAATATGTTATCCATTTTGGTGGGAAAATATCAAAGTCTTTAATTTTGTGAAGATATTGAAAAAGGCAATAAAACTACCCAAAAAAGTAGAGGAAAGTTAACATTCAAGATTCATAATACTTTTATTATTATTAAAAAAATAAAAAACAGAAATGTGGACAAACTCATGTGAAAGAAAAAAGGTTAAAAATCATTTTTACTTAAAAGAATCAAAAAAAGACCCAGAAATTAAAATGATGAATGGAACAACAAAAGTTCGGAGTAGAACCAAAAGAATACGGTCTGCTGTCAACGAGATTTTGTTGATTGCCCTGTATATTGTATCGATTCTGTTAAAAAAACACCAACAGTTCGGAGTTGAACCAAAAGAATACGGTCTGCTGTCATTGCGATTTTGTCGATTGTTTTGAATATGTTATCCATTTTGGTGGGAAAATATCAAAGTCTTAAATTTTGTGAAGATATTGAAAAAGGCAATAAAACTACCCAAAAAAGTAGAGAAAAGTTAACATTCAAGATTCATAATACTTTTATTATTATTAAAAAAATAAAAAACAGAAATGTGGACAAACTCATGTGAAAGAAAAAAGGTTGAAAATCGTTTTTACTTAAAAGAATCAAAAAAAGACCCAGAAATTAAAATGATGAATGGAACAACAAAAGTTCGGAGTAGAACCAAAAGAATACAGTCTGATGCCAATGACATTTTATCGATTGCCTTGTATATTCTATCAATTTTGTTAAAAAACACCAAATGTTCCGAGTTGAACCAAAAGAATACGGTCTGCTGTCATTGCGATTTTGTCGATTGTTTTGTATATTTTATCGATTTTGTTAAAAAACATCAAATGTTCGGAGTAGAACCAAAAGAATACGGTCTGCTGTCAACGAGATTTTGTTGATTGCCCTGTATATTGTATCGATTCTGTTAAAAAAACACCAACAGTTCGTAGTTGAACCAAAAGAATACGGTCTGCTGTCATTGCGATTTTGTCGATTGTTTTGAATATTTTATCCATTTTGGGGGGAAAATATCAAAGTCTTGCATTTTGTAAAGATATTAAAAAAAGCAATAAAACTACCCAGAAAGTAGAGAAAAGTTAAAATTGGAGGTTCATATTGAATAAAAAAATAAAATTCGAAAAGTGGGTCAAAAAAAGTCGACAAAAGAAACAGAAATGTGGAGAAACTGATGTAAAAGAAAAAAGCTTAGGAAACATGTTGACTTGAGAAAATCAAAAAGAGTCCAAAAAAATGTGGACAAACTCATGTAAAAGAAAAAAGGTTTAAAATCATTTTTACTCGAAAGGATCCAAATAAAAATTAAAATGAGGAATGGAACAACAAAAGTTCGGAGTAGAACCAAAATAATACGGTCTGCTGTCATTGCGATTTCGTCGATGGTTTTGAATATTTTATAGATTTTGGGAAAAATTATGCCTTTTCGGCACAGTTGCCATGAGTTTTGAATAAATGTTAAATCAAGAATACTTACAAACAGAGATGACTTTATAAGACCAACTGACTTAGGCGAGAATATGTAACAAATCAACAACAAAAACGTTGTCGAAAAACACCACGCTACATTTGTAACAAATGATTGAAAAGAAGGTCCGATAGTTCCAGAGTAACTTGCACCATATTGAAGTGCCAAACCTTGGCAGAAAAATCCAATTATCTGGAAAAATGTGTTTTAGATCTACGGGTGGCGATATTTTCCAAAACTTACTACTTCAGCCAGCTTTAATTTTCCCGGTCCTGTTTTCAAAAATTCAAAATGTAAACAGCTGCAGCAACGGCAAAAACAGCAACCGATGCCTCCATTACCACTTCCACTGGTATGAACAGGAACTGTGACTACGGTAGGTCCTCTGTTTATTCTCATTTTTCTATAAAACAATATGCTGCTATTAAACGAAAAAAAAAAATGTACAGAATGATTCAGTATAATTGACCCCCTCCTAACTCATTTTTAACGAGGTGTACAAAAAAAAGTTTGATACAAAAGTTGCATAGCGATAAATCCTGTACTTCAGATACAGACTTTATCTAGAAAGATATGATAGATTTATTTCATACAGATTTGACTCAGAATTTAGCGTATAATCTGAAAATAAAATAAAATGCAACGTGTCTTATTTAAAATTTTAAATTTGGGTGCTGCTTTAGGGACACCCTGTATACATAATATGGCCCGATTTAAACAATTCAGTATAAACCAAACAACTTTTGTATTACACTTTTTCTTGTACACCTTGTGTAAAATGAGTTAGAGGGGGGTCAAAATATTGGATCCTCCACAATATTTAACAACTTTTATCTCGAAAGCGACAAGGGATAAGATAAATATACCTAATACACATAATATGACAGAATTTAACGTAGAATCTAAAAATTTAATAAAATACAGGGTGTTCCGTTTAAATTTTCAAAGTTGGGTGCAGCGGACAGCTTTTGGGACACCCTGTATAAATGATACTGCTTAATTAAAAAAAATTACTATAAACCAACTTTTTGATATAATTATGATTCCTTGGTTTTATAGATCAATGTCAATTCAATTAGGTTTATAGAGGCATAGATTCAATCTACCACACTCACCTTTCATGTGAAAAAAAAAACAATACGCTCCAATTCACACCATAATATCAAGAACATACACGAGAACACTGACTAATTCAAGACAAGAACTAACACGTTTTCATGGTTTCTCGATTCTTTTTAAGTATTGATTTTTTTATTCCTCATTTCTGTTATTAGAAATGTTATAGCAGCTGGATTTTCGAGATCTGTTAATCATGGAAATTTAAAAAAAAATGTTCAACGATGAATGATTTGACTGTGTTTTTTTTTTTTTATGCAATCATTCTTGTCATTCCCGACAATAAAAAGTTTTATAAAAACTGGCTTTTTCAAAAATGCCACATAGCTAAGTGTTTGGTTCAGCCGTTTTTGATAAAGTTTCATTTTCTACCATTTAAACTCAACTACTCAACAAACAAAAAAAACAGTACACCTGAAACTTTCGCCTATGTTTGGTTTTTTAACGAATCGATGAAAAAATATGCGGTTTATGCGGATGGTTCAAAAAATTAATTTCCTCAAAAATTTCTTTTATACGGGGTGGTAAAAAAAGTACTGTAAATTTTCTTTCTCTTTACTGTCCCCCCATTATTTCACAGATATTTTTTAGATCTTTTTTTCGATATTCCCAAGTGCTTGTCACGTCCATACCTCGGGACATTTTTGGATTTTTGTTGATATCTTTTTATCGTTTTTGAAATATTGATTTTTTTTCAAAATTATGACACAAACGGCTTTGAATGGCTGTCTTGCTAATTCTTAGTCTACAACTGACAATGTTATGGCATAGATCTATTGTTTAGCTCTGTCTTCAGCAATATTTTGACTATACAGGGTGTGCCAAAGAATTTTGATCATGAGTAAAGCACTTTGAATTATTAATTAATTAATTCTTCGACATAATAATTTTCAAGAAAACCTGACAAAATAACTAAAAAGTGCTTTACTTATGATCAAAATTCTATGGCACACCCTGTATACTCAAAACATTGCTGAGTATCCAATAATTCATGGAGGATATAAAACAATTATTTTTTTTTTGCGCTTACCGAAACAAGTTTTACAGAAACGGACAAATTCGTATTTTTTTTTATTGCTTGTTAACAACCTTTCAAAAAAATGGGTGGAATAAAAAAAAAATACAATTTTGAGTCTACAAGCTTCTAAAAATGGACATAACCTCAATTGTTTGAGTGGTGTCATGGTTCGAGAGGACACTTCGTCGTTTTTTAGAATAAAACAAAATAAACCCAAGTCCTTAACTAAATGTGGCTCATAAAAAACTGTAATTCAACTGTAGAGGATTTAAAAAAAAATTTATAGAATAAGAATTGTTCATTTTAATTAGTAGAATCTAGATCCACCCTGTATACAGTTTTTAAAAAATTCACCAGCGGCGTTTGAACAAGATTGTGTTGAATTTTTTTGATGAACAAAATAGTACGCCACTGCTTTTTCTTAAATGAATATTTTTTTTGAAATACTCATTTACTTAACTTGATATTTTTTCGTACGACGTTTAAAGAAATAAAAGCCAGGTTGATGCATGGCAAAATCAGTAAAATCTGATATGGTGTTTTGTTTAATCCGTTTTTGTCTAATTTATATTAAAGTACTACTCAAACAACGTCAAACAACGCTTTTATAACATAATTTTATTTGAAAACATTTCTCAATTCATTGCATTCCAAAAAAAAAAAAAAAAGTAAAGTACCAACTTGAAATTCACCCTGTATATCACGTTAAGTCAATCCTTCTACGTGGATAATATATTTTTTTGAGAAATATTTTTTAAAAAATCGTATGAAATTTTTGTTTCTCATCCCACTTTGTCGAGAACAGTATGTATATAAGATCCATAAATCAAATTTTGAACAAAACTTTTTTTGGTTTAAATTGGAAAAAGTTCAATGCGCTTTGTGTCAAATAAAACGGCGAGCGAGAGAGTATTTTTGGAAAATAATGGTTTTAAAAAAAAGTGATATTCAAATTTCAAATACTTTGCTCCTAATAATCCTGTATAAAGAAAGCAAGGTAAAAAAATATGAAATAATCCCAAGATAGAAATATACAATACTCAAACTTTCTGGTGCAGTTTTTCGATGATTTTATTATGAAAAAAAAGACAGTGATGTTGAACGAGATCAACTTTTTGTAAAAAAATAAAAATTGTTGCGGGCAAAGTTTAAATAATTAAACATACGTACCAAGCGCTAGAAGTAAGTTCAATCACACTCTTTCAAAGCAAATTCGTCACTATTCTACGTAAAATAATGATAACAGCCGGTTTTCTTTGAAAGTTTACAATTTTTTGTCTACTAAGGCATGTGCGTTAGCGCACGCGACTCAAACACATGATGAAAATAAACATTTCCAGCCGTCTAGAGTGCAATGCTCAGCGGGGGTTCTAGAGTTATTTTTAGGAGTTATTCCTCATTCATCCGGCTTGTTTAATTTGCACTCTTTTGTCCAGGTCAGTCACATTTGACTGTTAAATTAGTTACCACCAAAGATGTTCATGTTAAAAAATTCAAAACTCCATAAAACAAAATAAATATGGTCTAGGCTAGAAAACAAAATCGCTTTTATGACGCAAACAAAAGTAAAATTGAATCATGGTACATTTTAATACTTCTTCAATTTCATTTAAAAAAAATATATATATTTTCTATATATTTTTTTTTGTCTCTGACCTTACATCAATATAACAATGTATTATAAAACAATTGTTTACGGAATTCAGACACGTTTTATAGCGTAGAACGTTATCATCGCATTCACTTTCTGTTGGTATGAAATGAAACAATCCGACAGGTTTTTCATTCCCAATCAGTTTTAGCGCAATATCGACGCGTCTAGCGCGGTACCTGCTGGTACGACTAGTACTAGGTGTTTGTGTTTAAACAATTTTTTTGCCATGGACCCTGCGACGGAAGATAAACAAATATTCGGTAAGTACAGGTTCAGAAATGTTGTTGTTAAATTTCTCAGAATTCATAATTGTTATAAGAATCTCGAAGGCCTTGAGTGCGGTATTCACTATGATTATGATTATAGAAATACTTCTTTCAGTCATGCATAATTGCACATTAATTCATCAGATAAATACAAATTTAAAAAAGACGTACTTACATAAAGAATGTATCGAAATCTGGTTCATCCTGTAATTTATTACATTATTTATTTCTTACATCTGAATAATTGATCAACAAAATCCGCAAAAAAATTAGAAACAGAAACACTTTCCTCAATTTTCTGAAAAAAAAATCCAATGGTTGCTCTGATTTTTATTATACACTGTGGGCCAAATTAATTTAGAACCTAGTCTGATCCTTAATAACTTTTTTGTTTGTTTATGGATTTAGATGAATTTTGGATATGATATTGGTCAATATGTTCTGGATGTTCCTCCAAAATTGAGTTTTCGAATTTTGGACAGGACCGGACTTACGACGTTTTTATAAAATCGGTGCATTTAAGCTCGTTGCAAAAACGAACTGCGCTAAGTACAGACCAACTGATATATTTTTGAGAAGGACATTAGTGGGAAAAGGTATCCTGATAACATCAATATTTTAGAACCATAACCTGAGAAACTATATGATTTTTCTATATGATGGTGCTTGTCGGCATTAGAACTATTTCACTTCGTTTTGATCAAAATTTCTTGAAATTCCATTGCAACGTGGATTGTTTGTTGAAAATTGTTGACATTTTTGAGATTCCAGAGTTTGCCTGTTTGATTTTGAATACGTAGACATGGTTCTATCTATGAAAGATAAAATCTCGATCAAACGATTAATGGAAAAGAACATGCACGGCAATGTTGCGGCCCCTTTCAAATTATCGAGTGAAATTAAACAAAGTTTAAAAACGAAAAAAAAAAATAATAATTGGGTATTGTTTTTTTTCCAAATTAAAAAATCTAAAATGTGAAAAAATCGACAAATCTCTAACAAACAATCCACGTTGCTATGAAATTTTAAGAAACTTTGATCAAAATGAAGTGAAATAGTTTTTATGCGGACAAGCACCATCATATAGAAAAAATCATAGTTTCTTAGGTTATGGTTCTAAAATATTGATATTATCAGGATACCTTTTCCCACTAATGTTTTTCTCAAAAAATATATCAGTTGGTCTGTACGTAGCGCAGTTCGTTTTTGCAACGAGCTTAAAGGCACCAATTTTATAAAAACGTCGTAAGTCCGGTCCTGTCCAAAATTCGAAAACTCAATTTTGACGAACATCCAGAACATATTGACCAATATCATATCCAAAATTCATCTAAATCCATAAACAAACAAACAAGTTATTAAGGATCAAACTAGGTTCTAAATTAATTTGGCCCACAGTGTATTTATACATAATATATTATGGAATATTGCTAGTTAATGTGTGTAATAAGAGTAAAACTTTCATATAACAAGGATCTGTTAAAGTAAAACCATCATTATATTTTGATTTAGAGTAGAGATAAATTATAAAAATTCGCATTTCTGTCAACAATGCAGTCATCAAATTTCAAATTAATAGATAAATGGTATCTATATAGTGGGTGGATTGCTTTCAAAGTTATCAGAGATATTGAATGAACAAAAAATGACGCAACAAAACTATTGAATTTGTTTCAACGGAATATCATATAGGCGATTCTGAATGCATGGTAATAAGATCCCGCAACGCAGGATTTGATCGAGTGGTAGAAGTGATCCCTCACATCATATTCAAGACATGTATTTGCCTGAAATACCCTGCTCATTAAACATAATTAAATCTCATTGTCTTCAGCCTCCTCCATGTCTCCCATTTATTCTCTAATTTTATCATGATCGATTTCCAGGAGAGGAATTTTTTTAGAATTGTGATCATTCATCACATAGTTGAATAAAACGGTCGCTCTTTGGTTTTTTCGATTTTTGTCGATTCAACAGATTTGTGATTATCATATTAATATTATTTATTTTAACATGATTATTGATGGTGAACTTTGCTAAAAAAAAAAGGATTTATTGTTGTATTGAATAAAACGGTCGCCTTTTTTATTTCTCTAAAATTTGTCATTTTAGATTTATAGGGACTTTTGCCATCTATGATTGTGATTTTTTTGATCAATTGCTGGTAGATGAAAGTGATGAAAAGGCCGCCCTTTATCTTTCGTCAATTTTTGCCGAACATGTTCAATTTTCAAAGGATTCTCTAGTTTTGTGATAATTTATGAGATTGTCGATAAATATCGCTTTGAATAAAACGGTCGCCCATTGTTTTTGTTCAATTTTTCGCCTCACATGTTCAATTCTATTCTAAGATTTGTTATTATTCTTAACATAATTGATGAAATAAAACGACCGCCTCTTTTGGAATTTCTTCAGATTTGTGAACTTTTTGACTCTATTGACGAAAATTGATGAAAAAAAAACGAAGGGCGATCCTTTCATTTAGGGCGGCACTTGCCTTAAATAAAACGGTCGCTCTTTGTTTTTCATGATGTTTTGTCCATTTTAAAAGGATTCTATCAGATTTGTGGTTTTTCTTGACATAATTGTTAAGGATCGCCCCAAATAAAACGGTCGCCCTTTGTTTTTGTTTTTATATTTTTGTCGATTATATGTTCAACTTCAAAGAGTTTCTCTGGATTCGTGATAGTCTGTGACATTGCAATAGAGGTCGCCCTAAATGAAACGGTCGCCCTTTTTTCAATTTTTGCCGATTATGTTTGAGAAACTCTCTTAGACTTGCAATTGTTTTTTATATTGTCGCCCTAAACAAAATGGCCACTTTTTAAAATTTCTTTCGGATTTGATTTTTAGACTATTGACAGGGGCCGCTTTGAATGAAACGGCCGCTCTTTTTTTATATATTTTTTTTGTTGATAATGTTCAATTTTGAAATAAATCTATCAGATCTGTGTTTTTTTTTTACATAATTGTTAAGGATCGCCCTAAATAAAACGGTCGCCCTTGGTTTTTTATAATTTTTTTATAGATAATGTTCAATTTTGAAAAAAATCTATCAGATCTGTGGTTTTTCTTGACAGTATTCACTCATTATTGTCAAGGATCGCCCTAAATAAAACGGTCGCCCTTTGTTTTTGTTTTTATATTTTTGTCGATTATGTTCAACTTCAAAGAGTTTCTCTGGATTCGTGATAGTCTGTGACATTGCAATAGAGGTCGCCCTAAATGAAACGGTCGCCCTTTTTTTCAATTTTTGACGATTATGTTTGAGAAACTCTCTTAGACTTGCAATTGTTTTTTATATTGTCGCCCTAAACAAAATGGCCACTTTTTAAAATTTCTTTCGGATTTGATTTTTAGACTCTATTGACAGGGGCCGCTCTGAATGAAACGGCCGCTCTTTGTTTTTTATATTTTTTTTGTTGATAATGTTCAATTTTGAAATAAATCTATCAGATCTGTGTTTTTTTTTACATAATTGTTAAGGATCGCCCTAAATAAAACGGTCGCCCTTGGTTTTTTATAATTTTTTTATAGATAATGTTCAATTTTGAAAAAAATCTATCAGATCTGTGGTTTTTCTTGACATTATTCACTCATTATTGTCAAGGATCGCCCCAAATAAAACGGTCGCCCTTTGTTTTTGTTTTTATATTTTTGTCGATTATGTTCAACTTCAAAGAGTTTCTCTGGATTCGTGATAGTCTGTGACATTGCAATAGAGGTCGCCCTAAATGAAACGGTCGCCCTTTTTTCAATTTTTGACGATTATGTTTGAGAAACTCTCTTAGACTTGCAATTGTTTTTTATATTGTCGCCCTAAACAAAATGGCCACTTTTTAAAATTTCTTTCGGATTTGATTTTTAGACTCTATTGACAGGGGCCGCTCTGAATGAAACGGCCGCTCTTTGTTTTTTATATTTTTTTTGTTGATAATGTTCAATTTTGAAATAAATCTATCAGATCTGTGTTTTTTTTTACATAATTGTTAAGGATCGCCCTAAATAAAACGGTCGCCCTTGGTTTTTTATAATTTTTTTATAGATAATGTTCAATTTTGAAAAAAATCTATCAGATCTGTGGTTTTTCTTGACATTATTCACTCATTATTGTCAAGGATCGCCCTAAATAAAACGGTCGCCCTTTGTTTTTGTTCTCATATTTTTGTCGATCATGTTCAACTTCAAAGAGTTTCTCTGGATTCGTGATAGTCTGTGTCATTGTCAATAAAGGTCGTCAAAATGAAACGGTCGCCCTTTTTTCAATTTTTGCCGATTATGTTTGAGAAAACTCTCTTAGACTTGCAATTGTTTTTTATATTGTCGCCCTAAACAAAATGGCCGCTTTTTAAAATTTCTTTCGGATTTGATTTTTAGACTCTATTGACAGGGGCCGCTCTGAATGAAACGGCCGCTCTTTGTTTTTTATATTTTTTTTGTCGATAATGTTCAATTTTGAAATAAATCTATCAGATCTGTGTTTTTTTTTTACATAATTGTTAAGGATCGCCCTAAATAAAACGGTCGCCCTTTGTTTTTTATAATTTTTTTATAGATAATGTTCAATTTTGAAAAAAATCTATCAGATCTGTGGTTTTTCTTGACATTATTCACTCATTATTGTCAAGGATCGCCCTAAATAAAACGGTCGCCCTTTGTTTTTGTTCTCATATTTTTGTCGATTATGTTCAACTTCAAAGAGTTTCTCTGGATTCGTGATAGTCGGTGATATTGTCAATAAAGGTCGCCCTAAATGGAACAGTCGCCCTTTTTTATTTTTGCCGATCATGTTCGAGAAAACTCTCTTAGACTTGTGATCATTTTCGACATTGTCGACCTAAAAAAAATGGCCCCTTTTTTAAATTTCGTTCGGATTGAATTTTTTGACTATTGATAGAGGCCGCTCAAAATGAAACGGTCGCCTTTTGTTTTTTATGATTTTTTTTATAGATTATGTTCAATTTTGAAAAAAATCTATCAGATCTTTGGTTTTTTTTTACATAATTGTTAAGGATCGCCCTAAATAAAACGGTCAACCTTTGTTTTTGTTTTTATATTTTTCTCGATTATGTTCAACCTCAAAGACTTTCTCTGGATTCGTGATAGTCTGTGACATTGTCAATAAAGCTCGCCCTAAATGGAACAGTCGCCCTTTTTTTATTTTTGCCGATCATGTTCGAGAAAACTCTCTTAGACTTGTGATTGTTTTCGACCTAAACAAAATGGCCGCTTTTTTAAATTTCGTTCGGATCTTCGACCATCAAGCGTATATGGTCGAAGGTTGGGATTGAATTTTTTGACTATTGATAGAGGCCGCTCAAAATAAAACGGTCGCCTTTTGTTTTTTATCATTTTTTTTATAGATAATGTTCAATTTTGAAAAAAATCTATCAGATCTTTGTTTTTTTTTTTAAATAATTGTTAAGGATCGCCCTAAATAAAACGGTCGCCCTTTGTTTTTGTTTTGATATTTTTGTCGATTATGTTCAACTTCAAAGACTTTCTCTGGATTCGTGTTAGTCTGTGACATTGTCAATAAAGGTAGCCCTAAATGAAGCAGTCGCCCTTTTTTTATTTTTGCCGATCATGTTGCAGAAAACTCTCTTAGACTTGTGATTATTCTCGACCTAAACAAAATGTCCGCTTTTTTTAATTTCGTTCGAATTGAATTTTTTTGACTATTGATAGAGGCCGCTCAATATGAAACGGTCGCCTTTTGTTTTTTATCATTTTTTTCATAGATAATGTTCAATTTTGAAAAAATCTATCAGATCTGTGTTTTTTTTTGACATAATTGTTAAGGATCACCCTAAATAAAACGGTCGCCCTTTGTTTTTGATTTTATATTTTTGTCGATCATGTTCAACTTCAAAGAGTTTCTCTGGATTCGTGATAGTCTGTGACATTGCAATAAAGGTCGCCCTAAATGAAACGGTCGCCCTTTTTTAATTTTTGCCGATTATGTTCGAGTGAACTCTCTAAGACTTGTGATTATTTTTGACATTGTCGCCCTAACAAAATGGCAGCTTTTTCAAATTTCTTTCAGATTTGTGGATTTTTTGACTCTATTGGTAGGGGCCGCTCGAAATAAAACGGTCGCCTTTTGTTTTTTTTCATTTTTTTTTATAGATAATGTACAATTTTGAAAAAATTCTATCAGATCTATGGTTTTTCTTGACATTATTGTCAAAGACCGCCCTAATAATACAGTCGCCCAATGTTTTTTTTTTCATGTTTTTGCCGATCTGTTAACTTTAAATGAATTTTTTGAATTTGTCATTATTCTTGCAATTATTGTTGATCAGGGTCGCTCTAAATAAAACGGTCGCCCGCTATTTTTTTCAGTTTTGTCAAAAAATGTCGTCCCAATTGAAACGGTCGCTCTTTTTGCTTATTTTGTTCAACTTTCACTATGATTATTTTTAACATCATTAATAAAAATTTTATTTGATAAAAAAAGTCGCCTTTTTGACGAGAATGCTCAACTTTGAAAAATGGGTTCAAGATGTGTGTTTATTCTTAGGATTAATAATAATAATAATAATAATCATCATAATAATAATTCATGAAATAAAACGGCCGCCCTTTTTATGGTCAGCTTTGAAGTTATTCCTGCTAAATTTGTCATCAAAAAGTTAGGTTAGAAAGTGAATTTGGAGGCTGTCATGTATTGTGAGGGATACTTTATTCTCCTAAAATCTGACAATAGATGTTGGATGAAGTTTATTTATATGCCAATCTAAATACAGTCTACTTATATAGCAGAGCTCTTTTTCCTTGCTTCAATACTGGCCAAGCTTCTGGAATATTCCAATTGGACTTTCAAGTAATTCTCCCTCAGCAAATATTTCCTGATACTCCCAGCGCTGCCTCTTGGAAAGCTATCGCAAAATATAATTCCAGTTATGGGGAGTTTGAAATCGGGCATCTTCTTCAATATGAATCTACAATAGCTATCTAAAGAGGCAAGCAGGTTTAATAATAAAAACTCACGATCTTATATTTTCAGCAGTCAGAGGGCTTTCTGCTTCTTTTTCAACGCAAATTAATAATTCCTCTTCATCGCCGATTAACACTGCATCTTTTATTTGTGGATGAGAGTAGATGTTTTCTTCTATCGATCTAGGCAATATTCTGTGAAATTTACCATTAACTGTTTAACCTGTGTAAATTGTTGTGAGTACAAATTATTCTTATAAAGAATTATATCTTCAATTCTGCCCTCCAAGAAAATCCATCCATCTTCGTCAATTCTAGCCAAGTCACCTGTTTTGAAGTATCCTTTATTAACTGCTTCCATGGTGCCGATATTATCCTTGAAATACCTGAAATGGTTTCAAAATTCAACTTATTATACACTCACAAAGGTATGTTTTTTGCCACAAAAGCCAAGATTTGGCATCACTGTTGCTGACCTCTAGTTTGACGTCACTGGCTGATGCGCAACAACATACCGTCGTATTTTATTTGTTACCCAAGCATAAATCCATCTCCATGGTACAAAAGTTCTCCGAATTTGTTTCCCACTGTCTGCTGAGTTTTATTTGGATTGACGATTTTGATTCGGGAGTTCTTCAACAGACGTCCCACAGTTGTTGGTTTTGAATGAGTGGCACTGAAAAGAGTACTAAAAAACAGAACTTCCTGTGTGTAACTATTATTATATCCTGTTACCTATAAGAAGCTCCTGTAACAGCAGCAATAGGCCCCGTTTCAGTAAGACTATAAACCTGCAGGAACTTCACTTGAGGCAGTACTTTCCGCATACGTTCCATATCCATTCTAGAGGTGTTGCACAGTCCTACCATTACGCTTTTGAGACAACTAAGATTGTAGTCCTGTAAAACTGAGAATGTAGACTTTACGACGTCCAATGGACGTACATATTTAGTCCATATCATACCTTAACTCCCACATTTGCGGTAAGCCTTAATGCCAGTTCAGTACCAAGAATAGCGCAGTCTATACGAAAATCGTGTATTATTTTACAAGACATTCGTTCGTTGAAAGATGCAGCCATTACAAGCGTTATTCCGAATTCCAGGGCGCTACAAAGGGCTATTGTTTGGATTATCCAGGATAACGGGAAAAATGATATCATTTTGGATGGGTTTTCGAAAATATCCACGAAATTTATTGTTTGGTAGAGGATGTTGTGATGGGAGAGGCAGACTAGTTGGGGTTCTCCAGTTGTACCTGAAATAGACAACAGCCTTGTAGTTGTTATTATACTCTGTTCCCTCCCCGATCTAGATTTTAACAAAAAAAAGAGGTATTTTCAGTGTTTTTAGAAAAATAAACATAATTACTCTTATTTTTTGTTATTGTTAAGTTTCTGGTTTATTTTGAGTTTATTTGGGTTGGTTTGGTTTAGTTTGAGTTAGTTTTGGTTGGTTTGAGTAAGAGAATATTGACAAAAACATACAGGGTTTCTCAGTAAAATTTTGAGAAAATTCGTCTTAAATTTCAGAAAACTGTGAAAAATGTCACGAATAAATTCATAGCTCAAAAACAACAAGAGATAGCTCGTTCAGAGACAATAAATTGTCTCTGGCTCGTTGCAAATATTGACAACCTTTTCTTTTTCCAACACCTGGCAACATCGCCCACCCGTCAACTGGCTCAACCATTGTAAGCGTTGATCCATGCTATTGTCTATTTTGAGTCAGGGCCGTAGTTAGGGGAGTGCATTTGGGGGCAGTGCCCGACCTTAAAATTTCCATGCCCGAATTTAAAAAAGTTTTCCATTATAATCGTTTTCTTTTTATATTTATCAATCCATCAATCCTGTAAAGGTTCAAAATGGGTGTTCAATTTCGATGTTCACCATATATGATCGACGTACAGGGAAAGTTTAAATTGAGGCAAAGTTGTACTGTGGTACTTAATAAAATTCCGTTGAACATTTCGAAAAGGGATTTTTATGTTTCTTGGGTTTTATCAAGAAACCATCGTCAACTTTTGATAGTTGAACAATTTCGTTCTACGGTCAATGGATTATAAGTTTGACTTGACATTTATTTGAGCTAATAGAGTCATCATCATTTTTTTCGCATTTTTTTTTACTGAACAATTACGTCATAGGGATTGTAGTCTCATATGAAAAAAATATTCTCGCAGTGCTTCACTAGATTATCGAGAAATTTACCTTTCAAGTAGTTGCGAAATGGGGTGATTTTGTTCATTTTCTATAAATAAATAATAAGTGACAATACAGCAATTTTTTTTGTCAAAATTTGTCTACTTATACATTATTACTCATTTTTTGATACCTTGCGTTGGTATAATAAAAGCAACTTCATTTTGGGGTTTCTCAATGTCTACAGGCGTAAAGTCTGTTTCTCCTTTAAACGGAAACAGTTTGACAAACTGTGTGGTACTTGATTCGTTACCAAACGTAACTACCTCAGATGTCATATTTAAAGTCATCAGAATCCTCTCGATTTGGCTGATGGTTCTGCTGTCGCAGAAACACATTTTGGGCTTCAATTTTTTAATCATCAGCAAACTTTCCTGCAGTTGATGAAATCATTACTACACATACACCCAATAAAGGACCTTACTTTATATGGAGACTCTGGATTGATGGGACAAACTATGGCCCCTACAAACAACGATGCCAAAACCACTACAGTCTGGTGCGCATGTGTTTTACTAGATATTAAAATTAAATCATTCTCCTTTATGCCCCTTGTTGTCATTTCTTGGGCCAAAATACAGCTTCGGGTTTTGGCAGTGCCCCTACTTTCTGTTACATTGTTTATGGTGTCCACCTAAAAAATTCTTTATTGACTAATTAATAATTATAAAAAATATAAATTCACTTGTAGTATTTTATCAGGCTCTACGGATAATCTTTCGAAGAATCTTTTGCCCAATCCCCCATAGAGCAAGGGTAAAGCTGTTTTTTGTCCACTTAAGGTTGTCGTTGATGTTGTTGCTGTACTGTCTTTGGTTTTTCCTCTCAGAGACATAATTTGATTATAAAATACACGATTTTCATGATTTTGATGCTATGACATTTTGACTGACTTTTATTTAAAATGGTGCACTCCGAAATTATTTTTGTCAGTTTCCTGGTCGGCATCAGCTCTCGATCCCATTGACGAAGTTAAAAAAATGACTTTTGACTCCAACATAAACGTCATAATTGTGACCTAATTTGCCTTTGTTTGGCACCAAAAAAATGGCGTCAGTGAATTTGTATCATCATAGATTTTACTGAGTTTGTGAATTAAATATATGCCACAATTAATAAACCAAATGTGGAATTTGAAATATACAGTGTGGTCACTTAAGTGTGCAACATATGGGATTTTTTTTATCAACTTCACAACCAAACTACAAATATTGCTAAAAGTTGGTGCATGTTCGATAATTAATAAGGTGCACTTAGAATGGTTGCAAATCAAACAGCATACAGAGTAGGCCAAAAAATATGAAAATTGTACAAGAGTAAAGTACCTTTATTACAGAAAATTCGACAAAATTTTATAAAGACAAGTTGTTTAGAGTTGAAAGTTATGCCTAAATACCAAATCATGGCCTCCTAAGAAAAACAAAATATTTTTCTTTAGACATCTATTCATCTCCCAAAAAAAAAATGTCTTTTATATTCACCCTAAACAGTTTTATGAATTATTCAAAAACAAATCAATTTCGCATAGCTTAGTTCAAATTTAAGCATACCTATTTAGAAAATTTACCTAAATTTTAAATTTTCAATTTTTTAGAGAATAACAAGCTTCATGTTTGTTGCAACGATATTGAACACACTTTAAAATATCGCAAACATTCTTTTTCACAAGGTAAAACATTATTGATGATAATATGCATATTAAAAAACTCGCATATGAAGTGATTTAAATTTTGGGATTCCCTAAAAAATTCAAAATTTAGGTAAATTTTCTAAATATGCTTAAATTTGAACCAAGTTATGCGAAATTGATCTGTTTTTGAATAATTTATGAAACTGTTTTGGGTGAATATAAAAAAAAACATTTTTTTTGGGAAATAATTAGATGTTTAAACAAAATTACATTTTTTTTCTAAGGATGCCATGATTTGGTATTTAGGCATAACTTTCAACTCTTAACAACTTTTCTCTATAAAATTTTACCGAATTTTTTGAAATAAGGGTACTTTACTCTTGTACAATTTTCTTATTTTTTGGCCCACTCTGTATGCTGTTTGATTTGCAACCATTCTAAGTGCACCTAATATGATTATCAAACATGCACCAACTTTAGGCAATATTTGTATTTTGGTTGTGCAGTTAATAAAAAAAATCCCATATGTTGCACACTTAAGTGACCACACTGTACAATATACATACAGGGTGTTTATTTATTGAATGTCGATACTTAAGAATGATAATCCTTGGATGATTTTGAGACAAAAATTTCAAGAGCAAGAGCTTAAGGGTGTTGAAATATTAAAAAATAAATGATTGTTTTATAATTACTTTGATACTATTCGAGATATCTTTATGAAATTTGGTACACGTCTTCTAGGCTTCAATATGCATTTTGTAATGTACGAACAATTTCATAATTTTTACCAGTGGCGTCCGTACGGGCTTTGCACTCACTATTTTTGGAGAAAAAACTTGTTAGCCACTGCTTCCTTCCAAAATAAAAATTATTTTTAAATTCTTTTGTTCTCTTGATTTATTCCGTTCGGCGCATGGTTTTCGCTTAAAAAAATAAAATTTACTTAATTGCATTGACACCCTGCTGTGTCACCCAATATTTTAAAATCAGTGGCGCCCTCTTTAATATTCCCATGCATTTTAATGCATAGAAGACGTGTACCAAATTTCAAAAAGATATCTGATATAGTATCAAAGTGATGATAAAAAAAAAGATTTTTTTTTTAAATTTCAACACCCTGTATCTTAAAATCTATGCTCTTGCGGACCTTTGTCCATATGAACTTTTTGTCTTAAAATCATCCAAGGATTATCACCCTCAAGTATCGGCATTCAATTAATAAACACCCTGTATTGTATACAGGGTGTTTCCTAACCTCTGTGACAAAATGAAAGGGGTGATTCTTCGCTTAATTTTAAGACGAAAATGTGGTATAACTTTTTTTCGAATTTCGCTTTGTTTCCAAAATACAGGGTGTTTAATTTTTTTTTTGATTAGTTTTTTATTTTTAATTAATTTATCTTTCACTTGATTTTGTTGAAGTTTGGTAACGGTATTTAAAGTGATAACGGACTCATTTCGCCATGAACAACTAAAAATTATCGAATACAGTGGCGTCCCGAGCGGCACTTCAACCAATATTATTGGGAAAAAAATGTACGCCACTGACTTTTTGAGTCATTTTCATTTTTTTCTCAGGTTATTCATCTGAAAACGCAACTTTTTGATCTCTTGAATTTTTATCGTATCTTGCCTAATTTTTGAGATAAAAATTAAATCTAGTTGAGTGAGTTTTGACGCAAAAAGTAATTTTATCGCTGATGTTGAATTTTCTAACAAATACAGCAATCAATTATAATCATTTTAATGGAGAATTCAAAAACACTAAATAAATAAAAAAAAAACATTTATAAAAATAAATAATAATAATAAAAAAAATTAAACACCCTGTATTTTGGAAACAAAGCGAAATTCGAAAAAAAGTTATACTACATTTTCGTCTTAAAATTAAGCGAAGAATCACCCCTTTCATTTGGTCACAGAGGTTAGGAAACACCCTGTATATAAAAAATGGTTACATATTTTGATTTTTGATGCCAAAAGGTAACAAAACAGTCACATTGTAGGGTATCTCTCTTTTTTATCTTATCTAAGCTCTCTCCTTGATAATATGAAGGCTTGATTTGGTGAGTGCGAGGAGGAGATGATATCAAAAACGTTCGAAAAGTTTGCAAATTTTTCCTATGTTGGTGAATCTCATAAGTTTAAACTAATTTTATATCGATTGACATTATAATAAATGTAATACTAAACGTTATAAATTTATTCCGGATTGGCAATAAAAAAAAAAAGCTGTTTCGAATGTCTACACATGGTCAAAAAAATTGAAGAGAAACCTTGAAGAAGCGTTTCAGGATCGTCTTGTGACCTAGATTGTTTCATAACTTTCATTGTTGCTGACAAAAATATTTCATTTTATTGACTTATTCACTTATTAAGTGACGTTCTATAAAAGCACAAAGTGAAAAGCTCCCAATTATGTCAATAAATAATTACTGGGATTATCGAATTTTTCCAACACTTAGTTTAACTGTCTTTGATTCGTTATTATTTTTTCAATCACATACAGGGTGCTTAAGTGTTCCTACCCCTGTAAATGTCTGTGAAAATACAGGACGCGTTTTTATGAAAGGTTGTTTCAATGAACTTTAAAACCGTTTATTCTATCCATTTAAGATTCAACAAACATACATGTTTTGAAAGTGCAAGGTTATATTTACTATTTAGCTTAAGATCTTCCGCCAACATCCATCAAAGCAATGACTTTGAAATTTGAAAACATTCGTTGTTATGAATAAAGTTGAGTAAATGCTCTGATGAGTGAGCATTCACTCATCACGTCATCATGTATTATAATCATTGTGTTATTTTAATTTTCAGTTGCCAATGAGACTCTCGCTGAACTAATCAAAGATGAATCGCAGGAAACAACAACTGTTGTCATTTTTGTCATCTCAGCAGTCCTGGTCATAACTGTGATATTCGTCATGGCTGTTTTGTTAGATTGTCGTCAACAGTGAGTTTAAAAATTGAAAACATTATTTGTCGCAATAATAAGCCACAATTAAACTGATTCATCGTTGTTTTAATAGTGAAAATAATGATTTAGATTCTAAAAACATTTTATTGGATTGAATTTTAACATATACAGGGCTTTTCACTTAAAACTCCGCACGTCAATATATCGGAAACGAATAGGAATATTTTTTGATTTCTGTGAAAAGTAGTCAATGTATGAGGTCGAGTAGTTATTTTTCACAGTTAAAAAAATTCGACGCCTACCAAGAGTTAAGCGTCTCGACGCATCGAAAATATCAATCGATTGCAGGGACTTTGAAATTACGCGCATGCAAAAGTACATGTTATTTATAAACTTTTTTGTTATTCAGTCGAACTCATTTATTCTACTCAGTTTTGAGAAATACAGTGTGTCCAAGATAAGGATGTCTATCACGGGGATCTTGAAAACCGTGAGAGATACAAGGTCGGTTAAATGGAGGCAAAGTTGCGTATTTTGATGCTTAACAAAATGCCATTTTCAAAGCCAAGAAATTTCGACTAAGTCTAAAATTATCCGAAAAAAACCGAAATTTTTCAAAATTGTTTTCATTTTTTTCTGACCACATTTGAAGAGATATTTTGAAATGAATGGAACTTCTTCGTTGCCACTTTTTGCCCTTTACAAGATAGCGTTATTAAATTGAAGAACCGACGTTTCGTCTATGAGCAGCCATCCTCAACTTTGTTTTTTTAAATACGGTTCTGGATTTTTTATGACGGATTTTGAGAGCCTCTTATGTTCCTAAACCAACATTGTATCGCAAATATTCAAAAAAATTATGTTGATGGATTTTTCCATAAGAACCCATGTGTTAGAGAGAGACAATAAATACATTTTTAATAGGATTAAAAACAACCACCTCTTTTTTAATTAGTGCGATACCTCCTTGGTTTAGGAACATAGGAGGCTCTTGAAATCCGTAATAAAAAATCCAGGACCGTATTTTAAAAAACAAAGTTGATGATGGCTGCTCATAGACAAAACGTCGGTTCTTCAATTTAATAACGCTATCTTGTAAAGGGCAAAAAGTGGCAATGAAAAAGTACAATTCATTTCAAAATATCTCTTCAAATGTGGTAAAAAAAATGAAAACAATTTTGAAAAATTTCGGTTTTTTTCGGATAATTTCGGACTTAGTCGGAATTTCTCGGCTTTTAAAACGACATTTTGTTGAGCATCAAAATACGCAGATCCCCATGATAGACATCCTTATCTTGGACACACTGTATATCTCAAAACTGAGTAGAATAAATGAGTTCGACTGAATAACAAAAAAGTTTATAAATAACTCGTACTTTTGCATGCGCGTAATTTCAAAGTCCCTGCAATCGATTAATATTTTCGATGCGTCACGACGCTTTACTCTTGGTAGGCGTCGAATTTTTTTAACTGTGAAAAATAACTACTCAACCCCATACATTGACTACTTTTTACAGAAATCAAATATTCCAATTCGTTTCCGAGAAATTGACGTGCGGAGTTTAAAGTGAAAAACCCTGTATACAGAGTGACCCATTTGAAAGCGGGCCACCCCCATAATATTTTTATTTATGGAGCGATCTTGACGATTTTTTTTTTTTGTAATGTGGACAGTGGAAAAGTTTTATTTTGAGGCCAGATGGAGTCAAGTTTTTCCAAAATTCAAGGCTACTAGATCATATTTTAGAGGCTGAAAATCCAGAATCCATATGAGCGATTTTTTTGGAAAAAATCTGTCTACGCCACTGGATTCGTCATACCCTGAAATGGATCTGTACCAAAATATTGAAAATTAACGATTAATTTTTTTAAACACTTTACCTCGTAACTCTTGCGATAGCAAATCTATCAGAAAAAAGAATTAAATATAAACATTTAATAGATATTCTTATGTCAAAATATAATGAAAACAAACAAGCGAGAGTGATAAAAAAATAGAAAAAAAACTTACACACAGAAATAATATTTTTGAATCAAATATTTTACATGAAATTTGGTACAGACCCATTTCAGGGGATGAAAAATCCAGTGGCGTAGGCATATTTTCTCTAAAAAATCGCTATATGTTTTCTGGATTTTTCGGCCTTTGAATATGCTCTAGTAGGCCTTGGTTTTTGGAAAAAAACTGGGCAACGTAAGGCCTCAAAATAAACCTTCTCCTCTCTACACTTAAAAAGAAAATCGTCAAAATTGATCAATAAATTGAAAAGTTATGAGGGTGGCCCGCTTTTAAATGGGTCACTCTGTAGATAGTTTTGATGAGGAGTCGATAATACCCAAAAGTCTTGCATTTAATTCGTTAGTGACAAATCCTTTTTTTCAGGAAAATCGACAACATAAATAATGCCATTTCAAAAAAGAAAACCTTTAGAAGACGGGCGAAAAATAACCTGCAAAAGGCCATCAACGCTCTTCCTACCATTGGAGAGTCTTCATCTAGAGAAGATGAAGAAACCATAGTGGATAAAATGGAAGAGCCATCTACGTCACACGCTCACATCGTTTAAAGTAATTTTATTAGTTTTTTATTTGTGAATATGTATCTATTTTACTATAAGAGATATGCAACCTTTTTTGACACAAATGGCATTTATTTTATTACTTTGTGACATACAATTCTCAATATTGATATAAATTGCAGAAGTACAAAAAAATCATGCTGTGTCTTATTTACAGCTTTTAAATATACAATATCCTAACCACAGACTATTATTGATGATCTTTGATCAAATTAATAGCTCCCCTAGAGAATAAATATCATATCTATGGTGCTGCTATCACAAACTCCAAAAACTAGCGTGGTCTAAGAATAATAATTTTTATTTTAAAATAACCGTTTAAATAATTTGGAAAATGATCCGATTTCATACAAAAAAACAACAAACGAAACAAAATATCCAACAGCAAGAATCATAAAACAGAAGGCGACATTTTCCAGGCCAATTTTTGTGGGTGAATCCAAGGAATCGTCAGTGAAAACTGGCCGTTGGTTTTTCTCCCAATATTCTAACAAACCAGCTGACAAAATTCTCAGAATTATGTCACTTATTCTGTAGTTTATCGGCGAGCCATGTCTTATCATAAAAGATGATCGTACTGGTACTAAATCTTGCTCAACTTGATAATAGCAATTCTTATGAAAGCCATTTTCATCTTTGAAACGTCCTGTATAATCATAGCCTAGCTTGTATGTGGTTATGAACCCTTCATTTGTATGGCACTTGGACATTCTGGAGATGAATTCTTCAGAAGGAAGATATGTGTTTCTCGACATGATAGACTGGAATGAATCATAATCTTCCCCTTCAAATTGTGTGAAAATGCCAGCACATAGATCTTCACTGATGAAGTTATATTTTGTTTGAGCAACTTCTTTGATACGAGTCAATTCCGCCTCTTTTTTCGCTATTGTCAATACACTGACAAGTTTCGCTTGAAATATATTACTTAAGACAAAATAATAAAATATTGTACATGACAGGAGAATTTTGAAAAAAGGAGTGTTCAAAATATCAACTGAACGTCCAGTGATGACTTGCATGTTCATAATGAAAATTTTCAAATACGAACTGTGGCTGTAAAATCTTAAGTATATGCTGAAAATCACTAGTATTAAAACTCCAAATATCAACATTATTTTTGGAATGATATTTAGTAAGTTTCCCAGTTTCTCTACCTTGATAGGCAAATATATAACAATCATGTCCTTATCATGGGAGTAAGTGAAATCAACCTACAAATCGGCATATCAGTAATAGTGATATCAATGTGTGATACTAACATAGTCAAAAAGAGAATGAACCATAAATCTTGTATTGAAAGCTGCATCTGCGTCGCCCATATAAATATCTTTCAAAATTCCCGTCATAGATCCATTTTTATGTATATCGCCATAGTTGGTCAAGTCGACGTTTATGTACTCAGCCGTCGCATTAAGATGCTTTAAAATTTCCAAAACCGTATAACCATCCCGACCAACGTAATGGTCTCCCGTCCATATGGCAATGAGGTTTGAAAACATTTCAATTTTCAAAGGAAAACCGTACAAATTATCAGCAACACGTTCATAAAGTAAATTTGGGTTTTCATCCGTTAATAGGACTTGAGAAAATGGATTGTATCTAAAAACAATATCTTATTTCTTACATACAAAACCTTCAATCATCCATACCTTGTGATTTGTTTAAATTCACAGTCTACAAATGCTATGTTGGTTGTCCAATACCTCACAAATGATTCTTTAGAGTATTTTATGATTTGATCCTCAGTGAAGTTGCCAACGAAGATCATTTTCTGCCTCCTCTTCCAAAATACAAATTTGGATATCGTTTCCAAAACATCAGTAACATTGTCGTCTTCATCGATAAAAACAAAAAATAGATTCTCATCATTCGCCAAATTATGGTCGAAATTGAATAAATTCATCTCTTTATTGATATCGATTAAAAAGGTAGGTCCATGTTTGTAAAAAGCGCTCATACATTGGGAATCGCTAACTGAGGTTTGATAGTTTACCAAACCTGTTACAGGATATATTTCAAGAGCATCCACAAGAAAATCATCAAAAGCATCACAATCATGACCAAAACAATGTTCAACCAGTAAGAATATGATAGAAACCGTAGCTCCCTGCATTGTGGGTATCACTAAATAATAATCAAGTCTAAAGTCAGCATTACATGCATTTACCACTCCTGTTAAATACATAGAACATTACGTACATATTAAAGTCAAATTATGGCGGAAATGCTTCTTAAATTTCAACTTTTTTATAAATTGAGTAAAGTAGAAGGCAACACGCTAATGTACACAGTTTGTAATAGTTAAGAAAATGGGGTTGTCTGGTTAATCATTCATATTCTACATAATAAGTTATGGTTTTGCATTGAGTGAATCGAATAAATTGACGAGAGCCCATTTTTTTGGTAATATCAACAAAGTTCTGAGTTCTCCCCCCAATATGAAGATTAAAATACTAGTGAGTGGCTCAGAGTCCTGCGAGCTTTTGAGCGGCCTAAGATGTTTCAGAAATACACGTTTTTCTAAAACATCTGTTGACATTTCTGAACCGTTTTTTTTTCTAGTTATAGAAAAAGCC
Source organism: Orchestes rusci (assembly GCA_958502075.1). Lineage (NCBI taxonomy): Eukaryota > Metazoa > Arthropoda > Insecta > Coleoptera > Curculionidae > Orchestes > Orchestes rusci. The sequence goes on from OY293312.1 coordinate 996,337, forward strand.
TTGATTGATGTCCTATACCTCAAGGAAAGTTTCAAAATTGATCAGAAATATTGAAGATTTTTTGCTCAAAGTTAATCAACCTAAACTCTAATTTTCTGGACTTTGTACTTATTTTATCTGGTCGAAATAAAGTATAGGACGTGTATTGAACATTTGGTGAAAGGCTGAAAAAAAATCATAGATAAATGTTTTGCTGTTCACTAATAAAGTGCGTTTTTCAAAACATTCACATTACCAATTATCACTTATTTTCACCCCATTCAGTGGCGACATCACAGATTATCATTTCAACTCCATTTTGGAGCGTAGTTGTATCAGCTGTTTAGCTTGGATTTTGACGTAAGATATCAGGACCGGATTGTGTTTTTTAATGGACTTGGAAAATTGATGCTTTTGGTACGGTCAATTTGAGATAATATGATTAAAATTCAGTTTAGTCCACATAACTGAGCCGTTTTGAATCCGGAGTAGTTTATGGTGAAAATGTTCCGATATTTGATTTTCAGAAGTGAATTAAAAAAAATTATTTCATCATCCAAAGCGGAAGATGAAGAAGTAATTCCAAAACCAGAAAGACCACGTCCAAGAAAATGACAAATCAGAGTGTTTATTGACAGTATTGACACTTGCGTATTATACGATGCACTTCAAATTCAAATTCATTTATTCATGTTAATGTACAAAAAGGAAGTCTAACACTAGTCAAAAATTAGATTAGATACTAAAACTCAAATGCCAGAAACTCCTCAAAAGTGTAAAAGGCATTTTTCACTTATAATCTTCCTAGAGCTCGAATTATTTCCGGATTTTTAATTCGAGCTCGCGGGAGATTCGGCAAGAAAATTTCATGTCGAAACTATTTGAGAAGATTTAATAGTAGCGGCTGGATGTAGCTCCCATGCGCCAACCAGAGTTGGGTTGGGTTGGGATTGTTAGGGAGGGTGGGGACGGCAACACTGTAATCATATGGGAGCTACATTCAGATGCAAAGCCAGAGAGATTTCCACTTATTAATCTTTCAGTCACGTGATTATGAGTAGGGTGATTTCCGATAAAATTAGGTCGTTGCCATAGCAACATGTTAAAATGCAAGCCTATGATTGGTTAGAATTTGACTAGTAGGAAATTTTCACTTATAATCTCCCTAGATTTCGAATTATTTCCGGAAATTTTGTCGAGTTGCGAATTTTCTTGAAAAATTCGCAACGAGAACAAATTTCCGGATTTTTAATTCGAGCTCTAGGGAGATTCGGCAAAAAAAATTCATGCCAAAACTGATCATTGGAAAAAACATAACCCAGGACTCACCTCGCATTTAGTGGAAGAAACCAACGGCTCCTTACTCTACTCGCCATTGAGGAAGAAAGAAGGGAATCAGGATTTTATAAAACATTTGGAAGTTATAACCAATCTTGTCCATAATTGATAACATTGCAACTTTGTATTGGAAGTTGAAAATAAATCATTTATCAAAAATATTTGACATTGAACAGCTGTCAAGCACTCGCGGCTGGATGTAGCTCCCAAGCACCAACCACAGTGTTGCCGTTTGCCTTATCTCTGTCTGTGAAAGTTGGGTTGGAATGGGATTGTTAGGGAGAGTGGGGACGGCAACACTGTAATCATATGGGAGCTACATCCAGATGCGCAAAGCCAGGGAAATTTCCACTTATTAATCTTTCAGTCACGTGATTATGAGCAGGGAAATTTCCGATAAAATTAGATCGTTGCCATAGCAACATAATAAAATGCAAGCCTATGATTGGTTAGAATTGACTGGTAGGAAATTTTCATTAAAATCTTTTTTATTCTGGATATAAAAACCTTTCCTGAGTTTCTGGCAGCTTATTAAAAAACTTCACACCACAGTACCCCGGTCCACTTTGACATCTCTTCAGCCTCCAGCAGGTTGAAACAAGCTTCTGTTTGTTTCTTGTATCGTAGGCGTGCATGTCCTCATAGGCCGTGAAACTCCCCTCCCTCTTCAGAACATACATCATGTTTTGAAACATATACAGGGAAGTCAGAGAAAAAAATTGGACGACGTATGGCCTCAAAATAAACCTTTCCATTCTCCACATTTCAACAAAAAATCGTCAAAATCGCTCCATAAATAAAAATGTTATGGGGCTTTCAAATGGGTCACTCAGTAGATACCAGTGGCGGCTCGAGGTCAACTCAATAGGGAGGTCAAAATGTTATAATTTGTGCGGTGGAACAACGCAAATATTTGGAAAAGAGAAAAATGTGAAGAGCCCTCAACCTCTAACATTTAACGCGATATCTCATGTTTAAATATGACAAAACTCGAAATAAATCGTACTGAGTGCAAAAAAGTAAAATGATGAAGTCAGACGATATTTAAACGAAAAAACTTGAAAACAACATCACAATATTTGAACCTCTCTTGACAAATTTACAATGAACAAAAAAATCGCATCGACCGTACACATCTGGCAAACGAATGGAAAAATTCCCCAGCAAAAACGTTTGCCAGGTGTATACCCGGCTTAAGAAAGTTTTTATCAAAAACGTTATGTTAGTCATAGCAGTTGATATCTATTATCTCGTTCTTGATTTATTCAAATCACTCTATGGAAAACTCATGACTTATTTATCGAAAAACATAGATTTCTCAAACTATACGCAAACTCATCATCATTAGCGTGCTCAATTCCAAATTCCACTCTATGCAAGTTAAGAAAGTTAGAATTTCAAAGCCATTTCCACCATAATATGTCTTTAATATTGTTCCACAATTTAACCGAAGCGGTCAAATTCATGGTGTTTTGGGTCTTTTCCATTTAGTGACAACCCATAATGCACAGAGCTCAAGTTTTCATTTTATTGTTACTAGTTGAACATTCTCTTGGTAATTGTGGTGCTTTAGATGGCTTTCTTGTGAAGGCTCTTGAAACAAATCCAGTAACAGGTTTGGTAAACTATCAAACCTCAGTTAGCGATTCCCAATGTATGAGCGCTTTTTACAAACATGGACCTACCTTTTTAATCGATATCAATAAAGAGATGATTGTATTCAATTTCGACCATAATTTGGCGAATGATGAGAATTTATTTTTTATTTTTATCGATGAAGACGACAATGTTACTGATGTTTTGGAAACAATATCAAAATTTGTATTTTGGAAGAGAAGGCAGAAAATGATCTTCGTTGGCAACTTCACTGAGGATCAAATCATAAAGTACTCTAAAGAATCATTTGTGAGGTATTGGACAACCAACATAGCATTTGTAGACTGTGAATTCAAACAAATCACGAGGTATGAATGATTGATGCTTTTGGATGTGAGAAATAAGATATTGTTTTTAGATACAATCCATTTTCTCAAGTCCTATTAACGGATGAAAACCCAAATTTACTTTATGAACGTGTTGCTGATAATTTGTACGGTTTTCCTTTGAAAATTGAAATGTTCTCCAACATCATTGCCATATGGACAGGGGACCATTACGTCGGTCGGGATGGTTATATGATTTTGGAAATTTTGAAGCATCTTAATGCGACGCCTCAATACATACACGTCGACATGACCAGCTATGGCAGAATATATAAAAATGGATCCATGACAGGAATGTTGAAAGATATTTATATGGGTGACGCAGATGCAGCATTCAATACGCGATTCATGTCTCATTCTGTATTTGGCTATGTTGGTATCAACTTATTAATTTCAGTACTACTGATATGCCGATTTGTAGGTTGATTTCACTTACTCCCATGATAAGGACATGATTGTTATATACTTGCCTATCAAGGTAGAGGAACTGGGAAACTTTCTAGGTATCATTCCAAGGATAATGTTGATATTTGGAGGTTTGATACTACTGATATTCAGCATATACTTGCGATTTTATAGCCACAGTTCATATTCAAAAATTTTCATTATGAACATGCAAGTCATCACTGGACGTTCAGTTGATATTCTGAACAAGCCTCTTTTCAAATTATTCCTTTCATGTATAATATTTTATTATTTTGTCCTGAGTAATATCTTCCAAGCGAGGCTTGTTAGTGTATTAACAATAGCCAAAAAAGAGGCAGAATTGACTCGTATCAAAGAAGTTGCTCAAACAAACTACAAATTTAACAGTGAGAGTTTTTGTGCTGGCATATTCAGTTCTTTTGAAGGGGAAGGCTATGATTCATTCCAGTCTATCATGTCAAGAAACACGTATCTTCCAACCATAGAGTTCATCTTCAGAATGTCGAATTGCCTTTCAAATGAAGGGTTTATGACCACATACAAACTAGGCTATGATTATACAGGGCGTTTCAAAGATGAAAATGGCTTTCGAAAGAATTGCTATTATCAAGTTGAGCAAGATTTAGTTCCAGTACGATCATCTTTTATAATTAGATATGGCTCGCCGATATACTACAAGATAAATGAAATAATTCTAAGAATTCTGTCAGCTGGTTTGTTAGAATATTGGGAGAAAAACCAACGGCCAGTTTTCACTGACGATTCATTGGATTCACCCAAAAAAATTCGCCTGGAAAATGTCGCTTCGTGTTTTTTGATTCTTTCCGTTGGATATATTATTTCGTTTATTGTTTTTTTGTATGAAATCGGACTCTTCTCCAGATTGTGGAAGCATAGATTATACTTTAATTGAGGAGTTTTCAATTTACAGCACATCCTAGTTGTTTCAAGCACTAAAAAACATACTTCATGAATAAAGTTATTAAAAAAATGTAGAGTTATTTCATAATGAAAACAAGAGCACCATATCTTCCTTGTACTGTTTCCACGATATAATCGGACATTATTGTCGTTAAGTTGTTGGGTTGTTTTTCTTGATGTAACGGCCAGAGGGTTGTGTTTTTTGAACACTTTCCGCATTTGTCCTTTGTGACTCCATCGGGTAATCCAGATCCATAACAAAAGAAGGTCCTCCTCTTGGAACATTGTTAATGATCTTTTTCTTATAATTCAGTTGAAAAAACTGAGTCTGTTGAGATCTTGTTCTATGAGTCAACCTTTGAAAGATGGGGATTTATAAGTGTACAGTGTTCTCTAATATCTTACACAACCTTGTAAGTCCAGTGATGGTTTTCACGTCGTGTTACATGAGTCAACCAACAAAACCCAAACGAAAACAGACGAAAAGAAAGAGGTTTTGGAAGATAGATGGAAAATGACCAGAGTCTGTCTTTTATCAAAGAGTGGAAAATCCGTGGAAAATAACTCATCATTTCGACCCTGGGTAAACTTTTTGAAACCATGATAAGAGCCAGACTAGATCAAGAAGTTGAAGAAAACGGTGGTCTATCGGAAGATAAATGTGGGCTTGTCAAGAAGAAATGTACAGTATATGCCGTCGAATCCGCATTAAAAGCAACTCAAGACGCCGAGGAGAAATGGTGCACGCTGGTCACATTGGACATCAGAAATGATTTCAATACAGCCACATATAGAGTATCGTCATCCTTAAGCTGAAAAACATGAACATCTCAGAGTACCTTATCAACATATAGAAATAAGCTGAAGATCGCAGGTGCCGGAAAGCAGATGACGTGTGAAGTACCGCAGGGCTCTGTTTTAGGCCCGGCACTGTGGAATATTCTGTACGACGTGGTACTTAGGGAAGACCTGGGACGATTTGCTTTGCTGATGATTTTGCCGTCTTAGTGAGAGCAGAGGATGTGGAACTCAAACTTGCTCCAGAAAAGACACAGGCAATAATTTTGGAGGGCGGATAAGACAAAGAGCTAATATAGCTTTCAAGATAAACGGGATAACCATAATACATCGATGTCCCAGCTAATGTCCAACCTAGGAGGTCCTCGGGAATGCAAAAGAAGGGTGTTAGGCGGGGTTGTCTACTCAAGCCTCCACAAAATCACTGCAAATTATTACAGAGGGATCAGCCGAAAGAAGAAGAGTGTACGAAATATAGGGCATCAAACTAAGCAGGAGAGAGAGTCAGACAACAATGGAAGCATGGCAAGGAAGATGGGAAAATGATTTTGAAAAGGCCCAATGGAGCAAGGGGCTTATTCCGAGAGTAAAATCATGAGTGGAGTGCAAACACCGTGATATCTTGGCATCATCATCAAACACTAAAAACCAAAATAATATCTCGAGAATGGCTCACTTTAGCGGATTTTATCACAATTAAAAAGATCCAAACAGAATGATATTTTCAGGGATGCTTGTGGACTGCCTCCTGAGCATCCAACCAAAAAATCTGACTTGAAGTCTGCCTCCTCGACTAACTGGGACGGTGTACCTCAATTTATCAAGATACACCTTACCTGAGTTATTGGATGAGCTGCCCCTCGACATACGTCGGAATCTGTGGTTTTGGCATGATGGAGCACCCGCTCATTTTTCACATGCCGTACGTGAGCACCTCAATGATCGTTTTAGAGGAAGTTGGATTGGACGTGGAAGCGATGTCAACTGGCCAGCCCGGTCCCCAGATTTAACTCATCTGGATTTCTTTCTTCGGGAACATATGAAAAGTCTTGTATATGAAACTCCAGTTCAGTCGGGGAAAGATTTGGTGGCTAGGATTTCTGTTGCGGCTGAAATGATCCAAACCATGCCTGATGTTTCCACTGACGTCAATTTAAATATCCTACGTCGGTGCAATAAATGTATTGAACGTGGTAGCAGGCATTTTCAGCAATTGTTATTTTGAATTTATTATTTGTTTTGATTGTGTTGGTTTAATTGTTTTTTTTTTGAATATTTTGTATATACGTTCCTTTTTACTTTTTATACCTCCAATTTCGAAAAGGCAATAAATCTCTCTAATCTAATTTATTTTCATTAAAAAAGAAGATTTGACTAACTTTTAATACTCACTATCTGTACTGAACCTGATTTTCATTTTTCAACGTAGTAATTTGTTTAATTCCAATGATTTATAATTGATTGGATTACCTAACCTTAATACCCCCCTGGTTAAAGGTGACAAAATCCGGAAGGCTCAAATTGATGAACCTATCAACTAGATTTCATGTCCCCAAATGGTCGCGGTAGCTGCAGTAGTACCGAAGCTATAAAACGAAGAGTGGTTTTTGAAGGTCCTCTTCAAAGGACACTAGCTCCCTGAGGAAGCTTTTCCGGACCCATGTTCATATGAACTTTTTTTCTTATTTTCGTGTGTTTTATCTACCCTAAAGTTTGTAACATGATCACCGGAACACCCTGTATATCGTTCAACCTAACCACTTATAGCATCGCAAGAATGGAGCGATTTCGGACAAAGGTAAGTTGGGGTCTTGTAAAGATTAGGCATCCACACATTAATGAATTTTTTTCAATTTTTGAGCATAGTTTTGGGTTTATAGAATAATTTCAACTGAAAAAAATGCTGGATGAACAGCTTCTAACAAAAAAAATAATCCCATAACAAATTTAAATTTTATCAGGATTCAGTGAGAAAAACTCCCTTTGTCACATTGTTACAATCCATACAAGACAAGCTACATATTATAAAACAAACAGGCAATGTTGCCAAACTTACCCAAACTTCTTAAAAACAATGAATGCAATAGTTTTTGTCTGTATATTTTAATATACTATGACAAACATAATAAAACAATAAAAAAAACAGGCAGGAGCGTTACTTTTTAAACGATATTCAAGAGAACATCCACCAGCTACGCTGAGCCGGAGCGTACCTTTTTACTCGTGCTGGAGCAGCCATATGGGCAGGAGAGTTACTTTTAAAAACGATATTCAAGAGAACATCTGTGGCGCCGCCTTACCAACTTCGTTGCCGCCCTCGCGTATGAAGCAAATTCTACTCCCGCGGCCCTTTTTCTAGACTGCTGCACGCTTCATGTCTATCAGAGGCGCCAGCCGTCAAGAGCGCCATAAAAAGAGACAGTTGGTTGATCGCCTAGGAAACGCTACCAGAGAAACGTCACTCAACGTTCAGTTATTTTTAAAAGTTTAGTTGAAGCCGTTTTGTGTTTTTAGCCTGAAATAAAACCCCTACGAGAGCTTACTTCTCGTTTCAATCTGCAGACCGCATTTTCCCTCAGCAGTGATAGCGTGAAACACGCTCGTTTCTAAACATCCACCAGCTACGCTGGGCAGGAGCGTACCTTTTTACTCGGGCAGGAGCAGCCATATGGGTAGGAGCGTTACTTTTTAAACGATATTTAAGAGAACATCCACCGGCTACGCTGGGCAGGAGCGTACCTTTTTACTCGGGCAGGAGCGTTACTTTTTGAACGATATTTTAGATATGGTGGCATGATCGACATCTGAATATACACCCCATTTATGAAGTTTCCTTTCTCTGGAGTGTACATTGCCGACGATACCGAACTTCGGGACATCTCAATCTCCGACGCACCAAACCACAGTCCTGCAAACATCCGAGCAAAACTTCATTCACTACAGACAAGAAGGTCATCAGATGGAAAACATTTCCCACAGCATCCATTTTGAACCGGCCACTAAAACTGAATGATTTCTTCAAAAACACAACAAAATGTCAGCAAATGAAACCCGCGAATTTACAACATCAAACGGATGCGTCGCTATGTGCATAAAAAAAATCACAATCTAATGCGCACACTCCCCTTGGTAGCTTTCGCGATTCTCAAGCCGACCGTCAATAAAATGCCGCCAAAACGAAAAAGCAAAATAAATAAAAAAGGAAAACTTGGCAACACCGCGCGTATTTTTCACTCTCGGTCGTTATTTAGTGAGTAGTGTTTTGACAATCTTGACAGTTATTAGCCTAGTTTACACCGACAACTTGGTCCGCGGACCAAGTACTAAATTCGAACTTTATCAGAGCCAAATAGAATGGTGTAAACAGTTGCGGACTAAGCTGGTCCGCTCTTGGTTTGGTATTCGCCAGCAGATGTACCGAACTAAATTTGGTTCGATCTGGATGAAAATTATGAGGTTATGTTGATTGTTATTATTGTGAATTGTGTTGGTTCTGAGTTTCTAAGGCAATCTGAGCGTACCTACTTATGTTTTTTTTTGGTTACGAACTATGTTGATACATAATTTCGACTTGTTTTTGACATTTGACGAATTGCGCGCGTACTCATTTAGTTCACGCGTTGCAAGGCGGTGTAAACGAGCGAGAAGCAAGCATTGGTCCTACTTATATCTCCACCCACTTGGTCCCATCGAACCGAACTAAACGAGTTTTTGGTGTAAACCAGGCTATTGAGATATTGATAATATCGAGTTCGCCGGGATGTTCTGTGAATCAAATTTTTCAAATTTATTTTTCCTGCTCAACTATATGTTTTAACTTTTTTAGTGGTTACGTGAGGAACTGTAGTACATGAGAACAACATAAATTGTCCATTTCAATGACCCACAATTGGAACAAATCAAGATTTTTGGAAAATGTTCGTATGAAACAGTAGCCTAATTTACACCGACGACTTGGTCCGCCGACCAAGTACAAAATTCGAACTATATCAGAACCAAATATTTGGTTCGAATGGTGTGAACAGTAGCGGACTAAGCTGGTCCGCTCCTGGTTCGGTATTCGCCAGCAGGTGTACCGAACTAAATTTGGTTGGATCTGGATCAAAATTATGAGGTTATGTTGATTGTTATTATTGTGAATTGTGTTGGTTCTGAGTTTCTGAGCGTACTTACTTATGTTTTTTTTTGTTACGAATTGTGTTGATACATAATTTCGACCTGTTTTTGACATTTGACGAATTGCAGGCGTACTCATTTAGTTCACGCGTTGCAAGACGATGTAAACGAGCGAGAAGCAAGCATTGGTCCTACCGTACTATCCCCACTCACTTGGTCCTATCGGACCGAACTAAACGAGTTAGCGGTGTAAACTAGGCTGTGCCTAAAATAGTGTTTTTTCTATAAAAAAGTGATTCATCCAGCATTGTTTCTCTTAAGAATAGTTAAACGGAGGATAATTTTACAAATTCGCCTTTGAAAAGTGAAAAATACGTGGATGCCTAATGTTTACAAGAACCGTAAGTTGCTTTGAATCGGTTTATTTTGACCTCAGAAGTATGTTATACGATTTTGTACAGACCTCTCAGAGACTCCCTGTACAACATAACACAGTTCAAGACAAAAATAACATACATTGACTATAAATTGACATTTTCATAGTCAATAGCCTAGTTTACACCAAGAACTTGGTCCGCGGACCAAGTACTAAATTCGAACTATATCAGAATCAAATATTTGGTTCGAATGGTGTAAACAATTGCGAACTGAGCTGGTCCGCTCTTGGTTCGGTACTTGCCATCAGGTGTACCGAACTAAATTTGGTTCGATCTGGATCAACATTATGAGGTTATGTTGATTGTTATTATTGTGAATTGAGTTTCTCAAGGCAATTCGAGCGTACTCACTTATGTTTTTTTTGATTACGAATTGGGTTGATAAATAATTTCGACTTGTTTTCGACATTTGACGAATTGTATTTGTACTCATCTAGTTCACGCGTTGCAAGGCGGTGTAAACCGACGAGAAGCAAGCATTGGTCCTACCCATATACTATTTATAAGTATATGCTCCTACCGTATTATCCCCACCCACTTGGTCCTATCGGACCGAACCAAACGAGTTTTCGGTGTAAACTAGGCTAATGATAACATAAGTTCTATGGCGTTTTTCCATTATGTCCTGGGTCCGTTCCTGTCTGTCCGTAATGCAATCCGAATGCATGAACCGTTCAGAACGCTCCAACAAAAAACGCCTTATTGGATTCGACTCACATCAGCCCTCAGCTGTATCCGACATGACATAAAATTAATCAATAAACAAGTTCGTGCCATCTTACGTGGAATTTCCATTCAACCATCAAAGGAAAAATGGACGAATTCAACGGGCTTTATTATTCAACATTATGAATTACGTGAATAAATGAACAAAACCGTTCTTGTGCCGAACAACGAATTAAGCAACTGTCAAATTTAGCAATTCCACTTTCGTATCCTTGGTGACTGCCTAGCAACGGGTACAACAACATAGAAACTCCAGGTAAATGGACATTTTTATGTTGTTTTAACGTTTGAATTGCGGATTTATGGAGTATGGGCTTATCAAGCAATGTCTGGAGTGGAATAATTTTTTTGTTTGCTTTTTAAAGATCTACATTAACAACCTGCAAACTTCCAAGTCCAAGATAATGTTGACTTATTTATGCTTGAACATGAACTGTTTACTTGGCTAGTTTATATTACAAATTATCCCACTGTCCTTAATTCGAATATTGACTGTTTTGTATAAATAGCAATATCAATACCATTGAAAATTAATTAAAAAAAAAAAAATGGGACCAATGCCCAAAGTGTAAAAATAAACATCAAAACTTAAAACCACGAAACAAAGACACATGCCCAAGTACCTACTCATTGACGGGCAGCTTAAATGGAGTCATAAACTAAAATATTCCCTAATTCCCTGATTTGTTGTTTCATAACCTTAGATTTTCCAGGACATTTAATTTTACCCAATGCATATCGAGTTACCAGTTTGGCTCAGAAATGTTGATTGAATAATTGACTGATTATTGTTTATGCACACATTAAGAGGGCGTTGGTAGGATTCTGTCTCACATTCTTACCATAAGATGGCGCCAGCTTAGGTAATTTACAATGTGCTCAAGATATGGAGGGGCAGTACCAAGATCAGTATACAATAGGTTGCCTCACTTTGCCTAAGGTAAGAGACAAATATGACGTGTCTAGCGTCTGCAGTAGACTGCTGAATCCTGTCATTCGGTCTGCATCGTATCGTGTTATGTGTCATTCGCAAGGTTGCCAGAGGTACTGTTTTAACAGAAGATCTAGTGATTTCGCCCATGGGTTTCTGTTCTACTGTTTTTGATAGGGATCATCTGCCAACACCTGACACAGATGACGTCATGACCGTAATAGTGAGGCAACCTAATCTTGGGCCAGTTCTCCAAATCCATAACCATGAGATAAAGAAAGTCGATTAAATAAGAATGTAGTGGCTTTTGGTGCTCGATAATATGCCGCTTTGAAATCTGAAAAGTTCCTTGCGTTTTCGGACATATCCAAAAAAAAAAACGGGATAAAACTAATTTTGCAAGTGTCGTATTTTTTTTTGCTGAGCTTATTACGAAAGATTTTTGAAAATAAATGACACTTTCTCATTTCCCCTCTTCAAGATGACGTTATTAATTTTAGATCCGATGTTTCGTCTTCGGGCCAGATCTCTGTACTGGCCCTTCTTATCTTGGGCACGTTGTAGATACTTATTCATGTTAGCAACATTGTATGTCAAGTTATTAATTAAAGCCATGAGATGGCGCCAACCAAACTATGCTACCAATGCAATTTTTCAGTCATTGATGATGCAAAGTGTATCATTTGGCGGAGTAGTTAAGTAAATTTTTATTACAGTCTCTGAGGATGTAATGTGTCATTTACCGGACTGGAACCTGTCTGGTTGATACTAATTTACAGTAAAGTATGAAATAATAGTTATTTACGTTACTAAGGCGGTAGACGACTTTTTGAATTACGAGTCAAGATGTTTATTTCTAGAATTTCTAGACGAGCAGTTTAATGACATTTAACTCGACATTTAATGGCTGTGTATCGTACATTGTTTTGTTTCATACTGTCCGCCTCACATTCCTACCATGAGATGGCGCCAGTCAAACCATGTCACAACTTATGTATGTCCTACCTTATACGGTGTGTCCACTCTGAAGTCGCCCACCCTGTCCCTGTATTAGGTATCGACGATTTTTTTTTTGAAACACACATTCTGGGATTTTATTAACATCTTATTAATAAGAACGTACAGGAAGACTCAATGAGCAGTATAAGTATTAAATTAACAAAAAAAATAACCAAAACAGTAACATTTTTTTTTTTTATGTGAACAGGTAGGTTTTTGGTAATTCTGATTGAGATTCCGTTGTCAGTTTTTTCCTAAAAAATCCCCTAATACGATTTTCTGAAATTTGACCCACTTTGAACCCCCATAATCACCCAAAAGTACGTCCCTGGAACTGATTTAGTGTAATGTTCAAAAAGTGTTTGAAGAGACCTAACAAACAAAGAAAAAAATGAAAATCGGTTAATAAACAAAAATGTTACAGGGGTGTTATGTTGAGTTATAGGGTGCCACAGATTCGATTGCATGCATGGAGATCTCAGTTACTATAAGAGATACAGGGTCGGTTAAATGGTTGCAAAGTTGCGCATTTTTATGCTCAACAAAATGCCGTTTTGAAATTTGAAAAATTCCGACTACTTCCGAAGATATTCGAAAAAAACCGAAATTTCGCAAAAACGTTATTATTATTTCCTGAGTTCATTTGAGAAGATATTGTAAAATGAATTACACTTACACATTGCCACTTTTTCTCCTCTACAAGATGGCGGTATCAAATTGAAAATCTGACGTTTCGTCTTTGAGCGACCATCATCAAGTTCATATTTTTAAATACGGACCTGGATTTTTTATTCTCTTTCTAGTTATCTTTTGACGTCCTTGAGGCATTTTTCAGAGACACATACAGGGTGCCTAAGTTGAATTTTAATATTTGATTTTTTAAAATAACTTTTGAAATAATCAAGTTATATGGATTTGGTATATGGGTAGGGTGACCAGATGTACTCTTTTTGAGAGTAATGTTCTCTTTTTTAATCTTGTGTACTCTTACTCTTTCTTTTCCAAGAAAAATACGAAATGTTCTCTTTTCTTATAATAATCTGTTTTTAATACAGATCTCTCTTCTGTTATCGTTATAGTTATCGATAATCCCATATTTAAAAAAAATATATATTTCTATGGATTTCTACTCCCATTTCCATTATGGTAGTTGAAGAGAACCAACTTGTCAAAGGAAAAAAAGTGTCAGGATGATATTTTCTCTCTTGCACTCAGTTTCCAAACTATTCTTATTGCCTTGTCTAGGCTAAGAATTCTGCGAGGCATCGGGGTCGCTCCATTCCATTTTTATTTGTTTATTTTTGAATTTTATTAAAATTTAAACTGTTGCGCATTTAATCCATGTGAATTTAACGTATATTCTAGATCGTACCACTAACAACAAACTTATCAATATCATAAGTCAAGTTTTTTTATTGGGTAGAACCAGGGGTGGAACACAACTTAAAATGCGCAATTTTCTTAGTTCTACTGAATAATTTTGACGACTTTTGAAAAAAAAAGGGCGTGACACCAAAACAAAAAAAAATGCCTGCGGCGCGCCTTTTCATCTCTTGTGTACACTTTTCAGTTCAAGAATTTCTGGTCACCCTATATATGGGGATTGTTTGACATGCAAAATTCAAATCTGAGCACGGAATTGTCCTTACTTGTTGTGGGCGCCACTTACACACCTTTTCACTCATTCAAATAGAACTTTTTGTGCGCACTTTTTTTTAATTGTAAAAGTGGCTTAGAGTAACCTTGTTCAAGATATTTGAACTTGAAGTAATCCATGCAATGTGGTTTTGAATGGAAAATTTCAAAAATGAACATGTGAGGCTTTGAAAATGGCGTTATTATTGTGATTTTGACATAAGCTTGAATGCTCAATGTTTCTTGATTCAAAAAAATTTAATCTAATCTTACATTTTTAATTTTTTTCGTTTTTTTTATAAGAAATATTGAACATCGAGACCCTTGTCAAAATCACCGTTATAAAGGCGTTTTCGATGCCCCCTATGTTAATTTTCAAAATTTTCCTTTCGAAACGACATTGAATAGATTACTTCAATGGCAAATATCTTGAAAAAGGTTACTCCTATCAACTTTTACTAGGTATACCTTTTCTCCGTAAAAATGACGAAACAATCATTTTTTTAATTAAAAAAATGTTCGAGAGCGTACAAAAAAGCTATAACCATTTGAATGAGTGGAAAGATGTGTAAGTGGCGCCCCCTACATGTAAGATCCAGACCAAGGCCACATATAACTTAAATTTAACTTTGGCACCCTGTATCTCTCTTGATATCAACTGTCGTTGGAGTCGATCGCAATATTTTTGAGTGGGGAATCTACTGTTATTGTATGTCACATTACTTCTGGTCCACCCTGTATAGAAATGGAAATCTGTATGTTTGTTTCCTTATAACTCAAAAACCGCAGAAAAAAGATGAAAGAACATTTTTCAGTTCAATCAGGGAGTACTCCAAGGGCATGGTTTTATTCGTCAACTCATAGCTGATTTTGAAAAATTAAATGTATATTCATATTTTTGATAAAAAATTACATTTATCAACATCACCATTTTCTTTCATTTATTGACAATGACAGGAATTTTTTCATTTGACGTTGAGGCATGTTCTATTGGTACGTACAATGTAATAATAAAGTCGCGTTCACATTATTGAATGAATATTTGCGTTGTGTGATGAATGTAAATGAGAAACGGTAAGTAAAATGGTAATATGTAATATTGTTATATAGGTAAATGTTTGAGAACATGATTATCTGTAAAATATAACCTTTTGTTTTATAAACATATTAAATTGGAAGTTTATTATTTTTTACTTACAGGCAGGCCAGCGAAGCTGCGCGTTTTCCAGTAGTTATTGATAAATTAGATTATCATTGAGTAATTGTACTATTGTACAGTGTTTTATAAAAAAAAAAAAAAATGAAGACGATATTTATTTATTAATTTATTTAGTTATTAGTGATTTGATGACGAAATGCTTTCATCTACTCATTGCTGATTATAAAATTGCTTTTTTTTCATGGTCATTGACCCACTATAATTTCCAATCTCTGACATGTAGCCAATTTGTCTCAATTTATTCATCAGCCTCATGTAGAGCGAGCATGAAACTGTGATTTTGGAAAATTGCTGGAAAATGAGCCTCATTAGCAATTAGTTTTCATTTTTGTCAAGATGTTGGTAACTGTTTGATTATGCCGTCATAAATGTCGAGTATCACTTGTACAGGGTGTCCCAGCAAGGGTGGCCACCGGCCATATCTCTGAAACTACTGGACTTAAAAGTTCAGGAAAAAAAATATGATCACTAAAGTGGCCACGAGAAAATGCTGGGAAATATTTATAACTTCGAAATTTTGCCGCTAGGGGGCGCAATCAAAGCTTAAATATTAAAATTCGAAATTTCTCCGGAAATTCTCAGATTGAGGTATATCTTTATCAACATGGTTAGAAAACCTAGACAATTTCACGTCTTTTTGGTACAGGGCTCATTGGCGTACCGATCTTCGTGTGAGTAGGGGAAGGTAGTGAAAGTGTAATTGTTCAAGTGGCTGTAACTTATAAACGACTTGTCCGATTTTGTTGCGTATAGGCTTGTTTGGAAGATAAATGTGAGTACTTTCGTATATCGTATCCAGTGATGCGTGATTGTCTCCAGAAAAGTTGCTAGAAGGGGTAACTTGAATTAAAAACAGTGTTTTTCATTTTACCGCAAAAATTTAAATGGTATGGTATATTTCTGATAATAATAACTAGTCCAAATTATGTAAAATTTAATGTTTTAAGGTTTTTAAGGTTTTTTTTTTAAGGTTTTTTCTTGTAAATTTAATCTTCATTTCGATTCTGTTATCAGAATTATACCGTACCATTTAAATTTTTGCGGTGAAACGAAAATAACAGTTTTTAATTCAAATTACGCCTTCTAGCAACTTTTCTGGAGACAATCACGCATCACTGGATACGATATACGA
This sequence comes from Orchestes rusci, assembly GCA_958502075.1. NCBI lineage: Eukaryota > Metazoa > Arthropoda > Insecta > Coleoptera > Curculionidae > Orchestes > Orchestes rusci. The sequence continues at coordinate 1,012,976 of OY293312.1, forward strand.
AAGTACTCACATTTATCTTCCAAACAAGCCTATACGCAACAAAATCGGACAAGTCGTTTATAAGTTACAGCCACTTGAACAATTACACTTTCACTACCTTCCCCTACTCACACGAAGATCGGTACGCCAATGAGCCCTGTACCAAAAAGACGTGAAATTGTCTAGGTTTTCTAACCATGTTGATAAAGATATACCTCAATCTGAGAATTTCCGGAAAAATCTCGAATTTTAATATTTAAGCTTTGATTGCGCCCCCTAGCGGAAAAATTTCGAAGTTATAAATATTTCCCAGCATTTTCTCGTGGCCACTTTAGTGATAATTTTTTTTTTCCTGAACTTTTAGGTCCAGTAGTTTCTGAGATATGGCCGGTGGCCACCCTTGCTGGGACACCCTGTATGTAAGTCCTGATACCTGTTTCATCCTGAATAAAAATCGTTAGATGCAGAATGTACCCCATTCTGCATCTTTTCTACAATTCGAATTTTGTAAAAATTTTTCAAGATAAGAAACTACCTAAATTCATTACGAAATTAGATCGCATTGACTCCAAAATGGCGAAGGATTTATTCGATTTGGTCAATACATTCAAAAGTTATAACATTGTAAAGTTTGAGAAAAGCTTGAAAATTTATATTTCTGGTAATAGATGTAGAGTTTTCAAAAATAGTGCACATTCCCATTACATGATCGTTAAAAACGCTCTCTAAGAAATATCCGAGAAGTTTTATTGTTCGGTAAACATCAAACGATATAACTTTATACAGGTATTTTTCTCGTCCAGGTCAACACATTGATCTCGTTGAGCCCCCGAACGAAAGTGAAACTCCCCAAGCGTTGCTATGGAGTGTCGTTATAGTGATACTGCTTGAATCCTACCTGAAGCTAACAAAAGACATTACGTGGATTGAAAGCTGGGTTATTACAATTAGGAAATATATATTCTCGAGAACGTGTGTCAAGTACCATTTGGATTTTGATACCGTTATTTTATTGATATTATTACATAATTCCAATTAAACAATGCTGCTGTGAATAGTAGTCGTTAGGAAGTCTTTGATAGATATTTTATTTCATACTGTACTGTTTTCTGTTATCTTTAAGTCATAATTGGTGAAGGTTTTAAAGGGGGAGTGGGTGTCTTTCTCCCCAACTTCTACGCTACTGGAAAAAGTACCCATTGGACCGTCAATGTTTTCTACACTAAGAAGATACTCTTGGTCATAAGCTCTAAAGTCGACCGTTTTCGAGAAAAAACAACTTTTATGTTGAGCTATTACATCCTGAAGTCCTGCACATAAATTATGAAACACCCTGTACAAATTTTAACTTACTTTGGAAGTTGTAGCATGGTTTGGTTGGATAGCGCCATCTTGATTATCAATAACTTGACATGTTTGGTTGGTAACATGTAGGTACCTATCCATATTGCCTCAGTGGTTTAGTTGACGCCATCTCATGGTAAGAGTGTGAGACAGACCGCCCCTACCGCCCCTACCGCTATTTCACTGGCTTTGGAATCATGTATACTCAATTCAAGTGACAAAAGTACTAAAAATATACAACTAAATGATTTGTCACATCACTGTACACAATCAAAGAACATAAACTGAATTTGTCTCCTAGTGACGTCAGCGTAGATGCGCGTGATCATATCTTGTCTGTTATAGTATCATGTCCTACCTTCACCTATTATGGCATTGTTGCCAGAAGTTCTCTTATCAGGAAAATCTAGAGATAGATGAACATTTTTTGTTGACTTTGATGAAAGCTGAAATTTTTGGAATAAGAATATTTTCTAAGGTGTCTTTCCGAGAACTCTTTTTTGATAGGTATGTGCGATATATCTTTTAAAATCTTTATTGTGGGCTTCTCGTGGTTCTTCAATTAATGCTCCTAAATGAAAAAAAAATAAATAAACTCACAATATATCTAATAAATTGGATAACTAGCCATGAGGCTGACGTAGAATTTTTATGTCTTGGACGATTTCCTCAATTTCCTTCTCCTCTACCTCCTCGTTATCGTAGGAGTACTCCATGGAATGGACTGGTTGATCTGCTCCAGAAAGCCATTTTGACTACAATCTGAAATAATGTTGTTTGAAAAATTTTGTTGAAAATTTCCTACCAGTCAATTCTAACCAATCATAGGCTTGCATTTTATCATGTTGCTATGGCAACGACCTAATTTTTTCGGAAATCACCCTGCTCATAATCACGTGACTGAAAGATTAATAAGTGGAAATCTCCCTGGCTTTGCATCTTTGCATGTAGCTCCCATATGATTACAGTGTTGCCGTCCCCACTCTCCCTAACAATCCCAACCCAACCCAACTTTCACAGACAGAGATAAGGCAAACGGCAACACTGTGGTTGGTGCATGGGAGCTACATCCAGCCGCGAGTGCTTGACAGCTGTTAAAAACAATGACAAATATTTTTGATAAATGATTTATTTTCAACCTCCAATACAAAGTTGCAATGTTATCAATTATGGACAAGATTGGTTATAACTTCCAAATGTTTTATAAAATCCTCATTCCCTTCTTTCTTCCTTGGCGAGTAGAGTAAGGAGCCGTTGGTTTCTTCCACTAAATGCGAGGTGAGTGCTGGGTTATGTTTTTTCCAATGATCAGTTTTGGCATGAAATTTTCCCTGCCGAATCTCCCGCGAGCTCGAATTAAAAATCCGGAAATTTGTTCTCGTTGCGAATTTTTCAAGAAAATTTCGCAACTCGACCAAATTTCCGAAAATAATTCGAGCTCCAGGGAGATTATAAGTGAAAATTTGGTTATTGGAAAACATTGGAAACATGCTCAAGTACAAATATTCAACTTCGTATACAGGGTGATTCATGAGAAAATGTCAATATGTACTTTACGTACTTATTCAGGGCCCAAAAATAAACCTAGATTCTATATAAATATGGGTCCGTACCAAAAAGTGAAGAAGACATGTAGGTGGCGCCCCCTACAAGTAAGAATCATACTAAGATTAGATTCGAATTCGTCATACCAAAAAACCTCCGGATAAAATTTTTCACTCCAATATTCAAATTATCACAGATAATTAGGAAAATTAAATTAATAGGTACCATCCCAAATGGGACGATGGGTCATTTCAAAGGGCTTTTTATTCTAAACATTTTGACGTCATTTTCTGAATTTGACTTTACCGTTGCGGAATAAAACCCATTTAAAGGTTGAAATGAACAAGATATTATTAATAATAAAATAAGTTCACTGTTCTCTGTCGCATAAATCCCATAAATATCAAGAAAAATGAAGGTTCACCATACTCTGTAAAACCATGCGGTTTGACGTTAAGATTTTTCGAAATTTTGCAAAAAGTTTGTGAATTCACACGTTTTTTACAAAAAAGCTATACTTATGTTTTTACACATTTCTAACGAATTTTTGAAAAAAAGTAAGAATTTTTTTTTACACAATTTCGTAAAAAAAGTCCGCATTGTTATACTGAGTATTGCGAACCTCTATTTTTCTTGATATTCATGGGATTTATGCGACAGAACTCATTTTATTATTTGATTGATATCATGTTCATTTCAACCTTGAAGTGGGTTTCAGTCCGCAAAAGTGAATCACATTTAAAAATGCCTCTTCAAAATGTTCGGAATAAAAAACCCTTTAAAATTATGTATCACACGACCTCTCGTCCCATTTGAAAATTTGATCTCTGAAATAACCTTACCCCTCAATAAATTTGTTGACGTTTTTCGACAAATCTGTCTATTTTCGCAGATAATATGGGCGGTGAGTTTTTAAATGAACACCCGGTATAAACTTTCATTTTTTTTTGAGATCTCTGTATAAAAAACAATCAATAGAGAAAAATCCCTACAAAATGGAAATGTTGCAAAAATTACTGATAATGAGCGAAAAGAACAAAAAAATATAATGAAGAAAAGAAAAAAAATCACTGAATCATCGCCAACATTACAGAATATATGATTCAACAGTCAAACCCGAAACTCCAATATTCACATGAAACGAGAACAATCAACAAGCGAAAAAAAAAAACGAATTGGCTTGATCTTGAATGTCTTTCTTTATCTTCGCTTATCTCCTCTGAAATAGACTAAAAAATTGGACAAATGAGCGGTTTACAAAGTTGTCTCGATAGCAACGATGATGACGTCACAGTTTGTTATTAGGCCACGTCCCGTTTTCGGATGGTGCTTTTAAGATATTTGAATTCAAAAGTCAGGTAAAGATTATTTAAAACCTATACTTACCTGCATGGCCTTCCTCTCGTTTGATTTATATGAGGACCAACGGTGAGTAGTCAACCACGCATGCTCTGTTATAATCATAGTTCATTAGTTCCAGGCATTGCCACCAGCACGACACTCCCTAACGTATTCCGTTAAAAAGTACAGGGTGGGCAACTAAGAATGCGAGGTACTGCATCTAGACAATTATTATTCATCGTGGAGGCTTGCGGCAAAAAAATATATCACTAAAACGGTCAAGAGAAAAACCTGGAAAATATATAATTTTTTGAAATGGTCGCTACACCAAGTAGGAAAATAAAAATTTTATAGAATTTTGCTCAATGAAAACAAATATACTGATAATATTATTTTCACTTTTAATCTCCCTGGAGCTCGAATTATTTCCGGAAATTTTGTCGAGTTGCGAATTTTCTTGAAAAATTCGCAACGAGAACAAATCCTGGATGTTTAATCCGAGCTCGCGGGAGATTCGGCAAGAAAATTTCATGCCAAAACTGATCATTGGAAAAAACATAACACAGGACTCACCTCGCATTTAGTGGAAGAAACCAACGGCTCCTCACTCTACTCGCCATTGAGGAAGAAAGAAGGGAGTCAGGATTTTATAAAACATTTGGAAGTTATAACCAATCATGTCCATAATTGATAACATTGCAACTTTGTATTGGAAGTTGAAAATAAATCATTTATCAAAAATATTTGTCATTGTTTTTAACAGCTGTCAAGCACTCGCGGCTGGATGTGGCTCCCATGCTCCAACCACAGTGTTGCCGTTTGCCTTATCTCTGTCTGTGAAAGTTGGGTTGGGTTGGGATTGTTAGGGAGAGTGGGGACGGCAACACTGTAATCATATGGGAGCTACATCCAGATGCAAAGCCAGGGTGATTTCCACTTATTAATCTTTCAGTCACGTGATTATGAGCAGGGTGATTTCCGATAAAATTAGGTCGTTGCCATAGCAACATAATAAAATGCAAGCCTATGATTGGTTAGAATTGACTGGTAGGAAATTTTCATATTTGCTGACTATTTACCTACACTTTTTGTCTTAAACGTTGGTTTTCTATTTGTAAAAATAAAGCGGTGCTGGAAGATCAATTATCTTGAACTTGAGCTCATAATCTGCTCTACAAAATGTTTATTTGCTTTTGAATTGGTTATCTTCGCCGTCGCCGCTAGACGGCGTCAACTGGTAGCATACTTTTGAGTTTTTTTCAAAAAAATTTAAGAGAATACATTTTTCTATTAAAAAATTGAAAAAACAAAAAAATATATTTTTTTCATTTTTATTGTTCGTTCAAATCGGTCAAGCGAAACTCCGTTTGTTTAAAAAAATTATTGAAACTCCCCCACCGCTTTATTTTAATAGATAGAAAAAAAAGTTTTAGACAAAAAGTGTAGGTAAATAGTCAGTAAATGTGAAAATAATATCATCGATATATTATCTTCATTGGGCAAAATTCTATGTTGGTTGTTACGCCCCCTAGCGACCATATCAGAAACTTGAAAATATTTTCCAGGTTTTTGGCATGGCCGTTTCAGTACTAATTTTTTTCACCTCAAGCTTTTACGATGGATAGTTTTTCAAATACAGTATGTACCTCGCATTCTTAGTTGCCCACCCTGTATATACAAAAAAATTTAAACATGATAGTAATATAGGTATTGATTATAGTTTGTCAGGGCCATATTTGAAAAATATCATTGAAAGTGAGAATTTTCCTCCTTTACAGACCAAGTTTGTTGTTAATTTAATTCTTACTATTTTTAAGCTGATTTGTTTGATTTATTTTTTTGTTCATTGAGGGTTTTTTAAGCCTTTAATCAAAACGTTCAACAAAATTTTGTGCAGTGTCAAGAGTTTTGTTTGGTGTTCCCTACTTTTTTCATTGTAATACTTTTTTATTGTAGTTTTCTACATTTTTGCACTGTTTGTGAGAAAAAAAAATCTGGAAAATAAGTCCACTTCTGGAACTTTTTCACTGTGAAGGTTCTTGTACATTTTATTTTCCACTTTGATTCCATTAATTTCTTCTTCTTATTTTTTCATATTTTGATCCTTTTATTGAGACCTGTGAATCATTAAAAAAAAATACTGCATAGTTTCAATGACTTTCCAATTTGTTTGTCCTTTTTAGTTTTTTTAAGCGTGAAAATATTTTTGGAAGGTTCCTTTTGAAATAGTTCGTTTTAATTTCTTTTATTCAATTTTTTTTGTGATTTTAGTATTCTTTTAGTGATTTTTTTGCAGATTACAAAGGATACCAGTTTGATTAGGGCATGGTTTAATTCGTCAACTCATAGGTACCGGATTTTGATTAATATTCCATTTTTTGATAAAAAATGACATTTGTCAGCATTCGCCATTTTTTTTTTAATTTATTGACAATGACAGTGATTTTTTCATGTGACGTCGAGGCATGTTCTATTGATACGTACAAAACATAAAGCCCCGTTCACATTAAATACATATTTAAGTTGTGTTGTGCAGTAAGTAAAACAATAATTTAAATGAATGTATGTAATATTGTATTAGGTAAATGTCAGATATAAATAAATATGGTTAATTTAAATACTAGAAAAGGAAATCACGAAAAAACGATAGATTTGAGAATTTAATAAAAAATAAATATCAAAATTTATCCAAAATCACAACAAAAATTACAACATTCTAAATTTTTAACTATTTTCAAATTCCCTCTGCGCCTCAGCTTTCAGACACCTGTTCAGGATGATTATTCCGTTCGAAAATTCACCCTCGTCGCGCGGTAAGAAATGAAAAGGGGTGCATCGTGTGCGCCGTATATAATTGGCCGCCAGGTTCGAAAAAAAGAAGGTACAGAGTATCCATTCACCTGGTTGAGGATAATGGCTGTCAAACCGTGAGTCACTAGAAGCTTGAGGCAGTGGTGGGTGGAAAGGCGCAATCCATACACAGGGTGACACGGATTATTTTCCTTTATATGGATTGCACTTTGTCTGATGAATTGCAGGTGTGTTCACCACATAACGCAAATATTTATTTAATAATGTGAACGTGGCTTTATGTTTTGTACGTACCAATAGAACATACCTCAACGTGAAATGTCATTTTTTATCAAAAATTTGAATATAAATCTTGGTTTATCAAAATTGGCTATGAGTTTACGAATAAAACCACGCCCTTGGACTATTCCCTAATTAATCTGATAACTCTGCAAATTTTCATTCATCTTTTTTCTATAGTTCTTGAGTTATAACATGACAAACATACTATTTTTATATAGAGGATCACATTTGTAGTAGTAAAGTTTCACATGAAAAAGCTAGAAATACGGGTCATTAATTCTCAACCACCTGGTTTCTAGATAGACAGACTTGGTTCATGAGCACGTGCCGTTTTTCCGTTATTTCCCTCGTGTTTTATTTGATGGGGGTTGATATTTTACCTTAGGTTTTTACGGAACTCCGTCATAGATAGAACTATTATGTGAGTTTTTAGTGCTGGTGGTCAGTGTTTTGTTCTATTGAATTTGAAAACTGTTAAAATCAACTACATACTCTGGATAGTACCTATGAGGTGAGTTAGCATAAAATTACGCTTTAACTCCGTATTTTTCGGAAGAATCTCATACAGGCGCAGACTTTTTAATTATGTTATATTTAACGATTTTGAAAATAATTAACGTTTTTCGTTAGTATAAAGAAAAAATATGTAATAACTGTAAATTGGACAGAAGATGTTAGTTAGTAGGACCAGCCAACTATTCCTTATACAGGGTGTCGTTGAAAGGTCTGTACACAATCTTACCACACATTCCTGAGGTCAAAATAAGTCAATTTGAGACAACTTACCCCCTCCCCCCACTCTTACCATCACCATTAACTTATTGCTTAAAAAAATTGGTACCCGGGGGTTTTTTGGGATGCAAAATTTGATTATGGATACCTTTTCATTGTGGTCGTTAGAGGGCGCTGCAGAAGATCATTTCCTAAAAAAAGCATACTGAGAAAAAAGTTATTCAAACCACCAGAAGTGGAGTGTTCAGCGCCCTCTAAAGGACACAATGAAAAGGTGTCCATATTTAGGATTCTCATCTCAAAAAAACCCAGGAGTACCAATGTTTAAAGAAATACATCAAATAATGTTCACATAATTCGATTTTTATTTTTTAACCTTACCACCCTGTATCTGGAAGACTAGGCAATTTTGGACTAAAATAAGTTGCTTGAAACGATGATATATTTATGAACATTGAAGATCACCCTCAACCGTTATACGGGGTGTTTAAAAAACATTGGGCAAAAATGAAAGGAGTAATTCCTGAGGTCATTCAAAGAAAAAAAGTTCCAATAAACATAGGTCCGTAAACGCATAGTTTTTTTTTTCAAAAGTTAATGTTATCTTGCCCGCCCTCAACGCCACTGGACAAAATATTTTTTATCTATTAGGGTCAAAATAAGCTCCTTATTACTTACAACAACGCTGCCAAATTTCAAACAAATCGGTAAAAATTTAACTGAATTATTACAAAAAAAATTAATTAAAAAAAAAACTTTGCCACCCTGTATCATAGAAACGATGCGTTTTCGGACCTATGTTTTTTTTCTTTTTAGAATGACCTCAGAAATCAATCCTTCCTTTTTTGCACAATGTTTTTTAAACACCCTGTACAGGATGTTACAAATTCGATGCTCACCATTGGGATCTTGGAAACGGTAGGAGATACAGCGGAGTTTAAATGGGGGCAAAGTTGTGCATTTTGGTGCTCATTAAAATGCCGTTTTGAAATTCAAGGAATTCCGAATACTTTCGGAGATATCCGGAAAAAACCGAATTTTTGTAAAATCGTTTTTTTGTTTTCCTATGTGTATTTGAAAAGATATTTCAAAATAAATGTCACATCTTCATTGCCACTTTTTCTCGTCTACAAAATGGCGTCATCAAATTTATGATCCAACGTTTCGTCCACGAACAGTCATCATCAACTTAGGATCAAAAGCAAACACCCTTTTTTTAATAAGTGCGATACATCGTTGGCTTAGGAACGTGAGAGGCTCTTAAAATCCGTAATAAAAAATTCAGGACCGTATTTGAAAACACGAAGTTGATGATGGCTGCTCGAAGACGAAACGTTGGATCATAAATTTGATGATGCCATTTTGTAGAGGAGAAAAAGTGGCAATGAAGATGTGACATTTATTTTGAAATATCTCTTGAAATACACATCGGAAAACATAATAACGATTTCACAAAATTTCGGTTTTTTTCGGATATCTCCGAAAGCATTCGGAATTTCAAAACGGCATTTTAATGAGCATCAAAATGCGCAACTTTGCCCCCATTTAAACTCCGCTGTGTCTCCTACCGTTTCCAAGAGACCAATGGGAAGCATCGAATTTGTAACACCCTGTATATTTGAAGGCAAGAAAGAAATCTCTGATAAAATATACAGGGTGTCCCATAACCTATCCGTCAGGTGATAATATAAATGAAAATAGTGGTGGCGAATGCTAATGTTGGTCGTTAAAAAGATACAGGATGTGGAAAGTGAGAATTTATTTTCGAAAAATATATCATAGGTATATTAAAAAAAAATAACTGACAAAGATGTATTGAGCTAAGTGGGGGACACTTTCAATCGAAGTGAATATGAAAACATTAATTAATCATTAGGTACGTGGAAAGCGCCCTCTAGGAATTAGGTTCAAACCAGTACCAAATTCGGATTTCTCACCATCGAAAACGATAGTATACCAATTTTGAATATGTTTCTGATTCAGCATTGAAAGTTAATGCGATGTTTCAAACTACATAATTTTTGTATAAAACGTTTTCGGAAATCATCTTCAGGGTGCCCTATTTAAAAGGGCGTACCTCTCTTGGAAAGTATTTTTCGACGTTTATTGGAACATTTTTTCATGAAATCACTCCATGAATTTTTTACCAATGTTTAGAAAACACCCTGTAGGGCTCGCTTGTTTTTTTCAAAATTGTGCATTGGAAAGTAATGGTTTATTAAGAATATCCAGGTATTGAAGTGACCACCTCAATCGCCGGATCTTAATCCAATTGACAATTTGTGGGACATTTTAATTCCGATGAAAAAATATTGATAATGCTGAACAATTATTATTATACCAAGTACCTAATTGGAGAAGCTTGTGATTCTATTGATAATGACATACCTGATCAAAAATTCAACCCATTTCATGCCCAGAAAAAAAATACTTTGGAATAAATCAAATTTTGTTTAAAGATTATTTGTATTTTATAAAAAACTATGAAGAATATTTTTTTATCAAGGATTCCGATGATATATCGATTTCTGTTTTCACACTACCATTACGCCCCCTTGCGGCGATCCAAGAAACTTCAAATATACAGGGTGTTTCCTAAAGATTGGTAAAAAATTCGTTGTGTGATTCCAGGGGTATTTTCATGAAAAAAAGTTCCTATAAACATTTGCCGAAAAATGCTTCCTAAGGGAGCTACGCCCCTTTAAATAGGGCACCCCGAAGACGTTTTTTCCTCAATATTTCCGAAACCTTACATACAAAAATCATGAAATTTGGTACATCATACAAACTTTTAATGCTGAATGAGAATTTGAGCTCAGAATTTCAAAATTTTAATCAGGGGCGTACCATACTGGCGGGGTTAAAGGTTAAAAGAAAATTGGATTCTTTTAACCTTTAACCCCGCCAGTATGGTACGCTCCTGATTAAAATTTTGAAATTCTGAGCTCAAATTCTCATTCAGCATTAAAAGTTTGTATGATGTACCAAATTTCATGATTTTTGTATGTAAGGTTTCGGAAATATTGAGGAAAAAACGTCTTCGGGGTGCCCTATTTAAAGGGGCGTAGCTCCCTTAGGAAGCATTTTTCGGCAAATGTTTATAGGAACTTTTTTTCATGAAAATACCCCTGGAATCACACAACGAATTTTTTACCAATCTTTAGGAAACACCCTGTATATATACAGGGTGTTTCAGAATAACATGCTAATAATAAAGGGGGTGATTCTTGGGCTCATTTTAAGAAAAAAAATTCATATGAACGTATGTCCTAGACGCCTTAACTTTTGAGATACAGGGTGTCAAAGTTTTAAAAAATAGATACTTTTTTTACAATAACTTTGTCATTACTGTAGATATCTTTATGAAATTTGAGTCATGTATTTTAGGCATTAATACTCATTCTTTGATGCACCAACAATTCAATTATTATGACCAGTGCCGTCCATGCGGGTTTTGGTTTGCATATTTTTTGGGAAAAGTTAAGGCGTTTAGGACATACGTTCATATGATTTTTTTTTTAAATGAGCCCAAGAATCACCCCCTTTATTATTAGCATGTTATTCTGAAACACCCTGTATAAACCGGGTGGCCAACCAAGAATGCGAGGTACCGTTTCTCGGAAACTATTTATCGTAGAGGCTTGCGACAAAAAATTTTATGACTACAACGGCCAAGAGAAAAACCTGGAAAATATTCTCAAGTTTCTGAAATGGTCGCTAGGGGGCGTAACAACCAACACCAAGTAGAAAAATATGATTTTTATGAAATTTTGTCCAATGAAAATATATCGATGAGCTCATTTTCGGATTTACTGACTATTTACCTACACTTTTTGTCAAAAACGTTTTTTTTCTATCTATCGTAATAAAGTGGTGGGGGAAGTTCAATTGTTTTATTAAACAAACGGAGATTTCTCCCGTTTCGCTTGACCGATTTAAACGAGCTTGGGCTCATATGAAAGAGCATGATCTGCACTTCAAAAAACTTTTTTGGTTTTGAATTTTTGACCTTCGCCGTCGCGGCTAGATGGCGTTAACTGAAATGTTTTTTTTGTTTTTTTTTTTTGTTTTTTTTTTTTTTGTTTTTTTTTTTTTTATAGGAAAATGTGTCCCCTTTTAAAATATATGAAAATGGATATACCATTACGTTTGATTTTTTCAGAAAAAACTCAAAAGTATGCTACCATTTCAGTTAACGCCATCTAGCGGCGACGGCGAATGTTACAAATTAAAAAGCAAATGAGCATTTTATAGCGCTGACTATTCTCTTTCATATGAGCCCAAGTTCGTTGAAATCCGTCAAGCGAAACGGGAGAAATCTCAGTTTGTTTAATAAAACAATTGAACTTCCCCCACCACTTTATTATGATATATAGAAAAAAAACCTTTTAGACAAAAAGTGTAGGTAAATAGTCAGTGAATATGAAAATGATATCATCGATATATTTTCATTGGACAAAATTTCATAAAAATCCTATTTTTCTACTTGGTGTTGGTTGTTACACCCCCTAGCGACCATTTCAGAAACTTGAAAATATTTTCCAGGTTTTTCTCTTGGCCGTTTTAGTGATAAAATTTTTTGCCGCAAGACTCTACGATGTATAGTTTCCGAGATACAGTACCTCGCATTCTTAGTTGGCCACCCTGTACAGGGTGTCCCAACGATAGAGTAAAGTAGGTTTTATCATATAGGATATGAAAAATATCAATATCAATATGCGTCACAGGTTAGGGGTGTAAATAGCGCACATTCTGAAAATATTTGGAAACATACAGGGTGCGTTACAAAAGTATGACACGAAAAAGTATGATTTTTTTAAATGGAACCCCCTGTATATTAATTGGTATTTCAATTCTTTTTTCAATTTGGAACAAAAATGTGATACAACTAATGTTCCTGAATTCAACCGTTATCGAGATATCGCGTTTTAAAAATGGCATTTTTGCAACTTTGACATGCTGTAAAACTCAAACTATTCAAGTTAGAGGAAAATGGTTTGCACTTTCCTATCTTAACTTTTCAAGAGCTATTCAAGGAGATTAAATCCATTATTGTGAAAAAATGTCAAAATGTGCCGAAAAAAGTTGACAGTTGACGTTACCTTCTATCCAAATGACAGAAGAGCTCTTGAAAAGTTAAGATAGGAAAGTGCAAACCATTTTCCTCTAACTTGAATAGTTTGAGTTTTATAGCATGTCAAAGTTGCAAAAATGCCATTTTTAAAACGCGATATCTCGATAACGGTTGAATTCAGGAACATTAGTTGTATCACAATTTTTGTTCCAAATCGAAGAAAGAATTGAAATATCAATTAATATACAGGGGGTTCCATTTAAAAAAATCATACTTTTTCGTGCCATACTTTTGTGACGCACCCTGTATGTTTCCAAATATTTTCAGAATGTGCGCTATTTACACCCCTAACCTGTGACGCATATTGATATTGATATTTTTCATATCCTATATGATAAAACCTACTTTACTCTATCGTTGGGACACCCTGTACATATCCATACAGATATTTTTTCCTGGATCTCTATGATGAATAAAGTCAACGAGAACTAGTACTTTGTCGCTGAAAACGAATCAAAAATCAAGCTTATACTCGTATTTATACACCTCAACCACACCTAGAGAAAAAAATAAATTTCCTCATACTAATTAAAAACGACTTCTAACAAGCTGACTGAAACAAATGCAGAAAAGGTTAATTTTTAACCTAATTTGCTACATACCTTTCCACCAAATATTTCTGAAATACTCCCTTATCAAGAGTTATCCATTAATATATTTCTGCACAGGTATATAAAGTGATTTTCCCGGTTTTACACGGAGAGGCAAACGTTATCATCTCGTTGGTTATTTCAGCGAGTGACGGGAGTAGCTCTGGAGTGGTAGCCATGGCAACAACAGCCCGATTTGCAGCAGGAAATGGCAGCAGCCCGCCCACTCCTGCTCCAGCGACCACGCCTCCTGCTCAGCCTCAACCGACTCAGCTTATAGTCTTGCCGGCCAGTTTACATCAGGTAATTTATTGGCGTAAAACTGTTGTGTTTCTTCTTCTTCAAATTTTTCTTTTTTTTGTGATATTTTTCCAAACTGTGTTCATATATTCTTCGGATTCACTTCTAATAGGTAAGAAACATTATAGGTAGTAGTTATTACTACATTTTTTCCAAGTAGAGGCCTGAGAGATAAATACATAATAAAAAACATCAATATTACTATTGGTTGTTATGTGATCTGACTAAAAATATTTCACCATAATTTCTTTATTACTTTGCATCTGAGAACAAATTAGGTATTTTAATTCGTATTTTTTTCATCTATTTGCAAAATAATAAAATATTTTTAGTCAGATAAGATAAGAACCAATTTTTGTATTATAAAGATTAACAATTGAATAGGTACCCATAGCAATATTGATGGTTTTTATTATCCATTTATCTCTCAGGCCTCCACTTGAAAAAATGCAGTTACTAAAAAAAATGTGGAATAAGTCATATTTTCAGATAAAGCTCATTTTTAATTCTTATAACCCATTGGAGGATAAAACAATTCATTTTTTTTTAACGCAACCGAAAATTTATATGAGAAGCAAGTTTTACAGAAACGGACAAATTCGTATTTTTTTAAATTGTTGTTTAGATCGATTCAAAAAAATAAAAGAAATTGAAAAAATCACAAAATAAAAAAAACGGGGTGAACAAGCTTATGCGAGCACCGACAAAAGACTTCCAAACCGTTGCGCACAAAAAAGATGAAGTCGTGCATAGCAGATTAGTCCGGTATTATTGGAATAAAATATTCTACTTTGGACAAATTAAAATCCATAATTTTCAATATTATTTGAGTTTATTGACGATAAAAAAAACTATGATATGTAATCGGTTCGTTTGGCGTCGAGACGTTTTGGAAAATTCTTCATGACCCCATACCTAATGAAACTACCTAATATTTTCCCTTATAACTCAAAAACTAAAACTTATATGAAAGATTCTTTATTCTTTTTTCGTGTAATTTTTATAAAAAATTTCACAGGTTAAAATTTTTTCGAGATTTTTTTTTTCTCAAAAAAAAAAAAAAAACAAAACGTTCATTTTGTCAAAAATGAACAAGAGTACCTTTTTTGTAGTAGGTATAAGATTCAAGTTATCCAAATTTATTTTTTCAAGTTTGTGTGATACAGGGTGTTGAAAATGTAAGCAAAAAATGTAAAACCTAGCCTGCCCCTGGTTGACTAAATGAGGTAAATGTGTGTGGACATCTCTAATCAAAAGTCAGGGTTGCTATTTAAAAAAAGTTAATTTTGATGTCACGGTTTTCTAGAACACCCTGTATACACAATAATATTTTTAAATTGTGACCCTGCTAAAACCCTATAAGTTTTGTCTTGAAAATGTTTTGCTATCTCTTTTGACAAGGGAGAAAATGGACTTCCACACCTTGTATGTGCCACAACGTAAAGGAGTGAAATGCACATACTTTAGAAATATTTTGAAGTGTACAGGGTGTGTCACAAAAGTGTGACGTGATTTTTTAAATGGCATAACCAATATTTGATGAAATTGATAGTTTTGAATTGTTCGCATCCAACCCTAAAATTTTCATGATCCCGAAAACTATTTTTTTTCTCCATAATCTAAGACATTAGTTGATATTTGGTAGGGGTAAGGACTAGTGTCATATGAATTCGTTATACAGGATATTTATTATAATAATCCAAACTTTCCGATATTCAAAACCGAAAATCTCATTTTTTTTCAAATGGCACACCCCTCATACTGTTATTAGATTTAATTTATGATTTAAAAACCTATAATTTTTGTGAAGTAGGTTTAGGACACACCTATCTCCAATAGTTATTGAGAAATTTTGATTTTTTTATTTTTATTTTGTTTTGTGATAAAACCATGAAGTTAGTTTTAACTTTAAATCCAGAACAAAAACTGATGTTTATGTATTGAACTGTTATAACGTCTTGATAAATGTTCAAATCAATCGCCACCTGTTCAATACACATATTTATTCATTTTAAAAAATCAAGTCTGACTTTCGAATAATAAATTTTTGGAATAATAAAGATGGAAGGGTGCCATTGGAAAAAAATGGGATTTTCTGTTTTGAAAATCGGAAAGTTTTGATTATTATGAAAATTTCCTACCAGTCCATTCTAACCAATCATAGGCTTGTATTTTATCATGTTGCTATGGCAACGACCTAATTTTATCGGAATCACCCTGCTCATAATCACGTGACTGAAAGATTAATAAGTGGAAATCTCCCTGGCTTTGCATCTGAATGTAGCTCCCATATGATTACAGTGTTGCCGTCCCCACTCTCCCTAACAATCCCAACCCAACCTAACTGTGGTTGGTGCATGGGAGCTACATCCAGCCGCTACTATTAAATCTTCTCAAATAGTTTTGACCTGAAATTTTCTTGCCGAATCTCCCGCGAGCTCGAATTAAAAATCCAGAAATTTGTTCTCGTTGCGAATTTTTCACTTATAATCTCCCCGGAGCTCGAATTATTTCCGGAAATTTTGTCGAGTTGCGAATTTTCTTGAAAAATTCACAACGAGAACAAATTTCCGGATTATTAATTCGAGCTCTAGGGAGATTCGGCAAGAAAATTTCATGCCAAAACTGATCATTGGAAAAAACATAACCCAGCACTCACCTCGCATTTAGTGGAAGAAACCAACGGCTCCTTACTCTACTCGCAATTGAGGAAGAAAGAAGGGAATCAGGATTTCTTAAAACATTTGGAAGTTATAACCAATCTTGTCCATAATTGATAACATTGCAACTTTGTATTGGAAGTTGAAAATAAATCATTCATCAAAAATATTTGACATTGAACAGCTGTCAAGCACTCGCGGCTGGATGTAGCTCCCAAGCACCAACCACAGTGTTGCCGTTTGCCTTATCTCTGTCTGTGAAAGTTGGGTTGGAATGGGATTGTTAGGGAGAGTGGGGACGGCAACACTGTAATCATATGGGAGCTACATCCAGATGCGCAAAGCCAGGGAAATTTCCACTTATTAATCTTTCAGTCACGTGATTATGAGCAGGGAAATTTCCGATAAAATTAGGTCGTTGACATAGCAACATGTTAAAATGCAAGCCTATGATTGGTTAGAATTGACTGGTAGGAGATTTTCAAGAAAATTCGCAACTCGACAAAGTTTCCGGAAATAATTCGAGTTCTAGGCAGATTATAAGTGATAAATATCCTGTATAACGAACGGCAAATATTTCATGGTCAAACATTCATATAACACTAGTCCTTATCCCTGCCAAATATCAAGGGTCTAATGTATCAATCAACTGGGAAAATAATTAATATTCGAAATCATGAAAAAGTTAAAAAAATATCCAATAAAACTGAAAGTTTCTTGATAAAGTATTCAGTATAGAGGGCGCTGTTTCAAATTTGAAAATTAATCAGATTTGAATAGACAGTAATCAACAATAACAAACATTTGCACCAATGTATTCATTTTTTATTTGGAGTTACTGTTATAATAACCTTGTGGTGTTTGTCGCTGTTGCTAGTAATGAAGCTGATTAATAAAAAACTATTTTGCCTTGTTCAAGTTCATATTTATGTTGTTACTGAAATTTAATTTTATCAATTTGATGTGGACGTTTCATTAAAAAATTATAATAACTGCAACGTCATTCGTTTTATCGAGAAGATAATTCAAAGTGAATAACTTCTTGAAGATCTCGTCACATACATTTGACGAAGTGAAATTTAAACTGTCAAAAACATTATTGAATTTATTTGTGTCAAATGTAAAAAATTATTTCCAGTATGAAAACACATTTGAAACTAATTTGTGAAACAGGCTAAACAAAAATTAATTCCAGGGTGCGACAAGTGGAACAATAGTTAACGGAGTTCCAGTAATTGCTTTGGAACAGACTGGCGAATCCAGCAACGAAAGTACCGGCGGTGGAGACCAGGAAACAGAAACTGCAGAAGATCCTATATCTAATACATCGCCACATTTTATAACGGTCACGGGTAAGAAAGGCACTTTTAAATTAATATTTTGATTGATTGAGGTCATGATCAATGCCTCAAAACCACAAAATCAATGTTCTGCAGGCATAAACTAGCGTCATGCGGGCTTTTAAACCCTTTAAATGATTACGAATCGAAGAACAATCGGCACGGTTCATTCGTGGATCGATTACTGTAGAGAAGAGTTAGTAATTATTGTAAAAATACCATCAATCGTACATCTTGCAACGCCGCCTTTGTTTCATGCAGTTTCTCTGTGATGTACCGTCGGATTTGATGGAGCCATGTATTCGCAAGCACTCGAAATGTCTGGACTGCCAATATAATTCCTAATTAATTTGCTCTCAGTTCCGTGCGCCTTCAAGAAGCCAAATTAACAAACCAATTTAAATCATTCCAAACATCTAATAAACATAATCCTCTTGCGACTTGCAGTCGGCCCTTTGAAACCGACCCTCTCAATTATCAAGAATTAACCAGCTACCTGTTCATAGAGCGAACATTTCGTAATTATTACTAAACTCTTGTAACGAAAAAGAACCCTCAATATGACTTGATTGCACTGAGATCTCCCTTTCCCCTTATCACTCACCCTCTGATCTAGCCTGCCCCAAGTGCGCGTTTGTCCGACAATAGGTGAAGATTATGTTTGGTTGATTGGACACACGTTTGACGCACACGTCATTCACCTGGATATCAGATTATCGAGACGTTCTGTGCATGTCTGATTCGATCATGTTATTTATTTGTGTAACACGATTATTTTGATGGCGTGAGTAGATGGGGAGGTTGTAGTGAGTGTTCAACATTTTTTAGGCATTTCTTAAATTTTCTCAAAAACTATTGGTTCCCTCACACTTATTTTTCGAAAATTACTAGTAAAAAAGGAAGGTACCTACTTTCCAGTGAGATTTGAAGATTTTCAAAATTTGTAGTTAGATAGTGTTATGGAACCATGATTGTCCTTTATGTATATGAGCAAAGTTTGTTATTACTTCAATTTTTGTGTTAATTTTTCATTCAAAATATATTTTTCTCTGTATGAAATGCAAACATTTCCAAAAATACACAATACGCCACTGAAGTAACAAGGAGAGAATCTATTTTAAAATCAAGATGGCAGTATATTAACTGATAAAACGAAAAGTCCTGGTTTTTATGGTCCAATTTACCATAAACTTGACACTTTCGCACCTTATTATTGTACAAATAATATCGTCAAATCACAAACAGTGTAAAAATCACACAAAAACAAGGCAAATTGAGCTTCTAACACAGACAATGTGAAAGCAACACCGCATAAACTCGTCATAACCACAACCAACATGAATGAATTTTCTTACGTGTTTGTACGTGAAATCGATACGTAGTACAAGGAACCTGATCTTGTCGCCACATTTTCGTTTGAAGGAGATGATGAGTTATTGTTAAATAAATCGTGCCAGAATGAAAAATACATACTTGGATGCCAAAAATATCGTTCTTGTTGTATCTTCAAATATGCAGTATTAGATGAGAGTTGATTTTATCATGTTTTTACTGTTGATAATATGGAGAATAGAATGAAGTAGATAAAATTGGACACTTGGCAATGATGCTGGTGCAAAATATTGAGGGGCAGAGCTTTGTTGGATAAACTGTGGTAGGGGTAAAGAAAGAAATAGGTATATTTGTTTTTATGTAGCTAATGTATGATCGCTCTCAGAAAAGACAAGCTAGGTCCTTTTTTTTACAACTGGTTCAACGACAAGTGGTTAATAAGATTGATCAGGTAGTCCTTGCAATCAGTTGATTAGTATTTTGACTACACACCATCAAGTTCAATTACTCGAAAAAAAAAACTGTAAACGTGTAACATGATTTTTCAGTAATCAGATGTTTTTAATATCACATCGAATCGGTCGATTAACTGTTTCCAAAATGTGTTTGATTAGATAGATGGCGCTAGGTCTACAACATTCCACTAACACATTTACTTGTCTGATAGACACGAGCGTTTGAACTGTTCTCTTCAGTCTGACCATGAGTCTGACACATAGTCATGCTGATGACGCCTAGAAACGTTCATGAAATGGTCAGACTGAGGAAACAGTTTAAAAAAAAACCATCCTTGTTTCCAAAATCTCTTTTCATATTTTGTTTGTTTATTCAAAATTTGAACAATAAAAATATTTTTTGTACAACCTACACGTAAAGTCAACTTTTCAATGCATGCAAAGCAGGCGGAAAGTCGCTAATTTTGGCAGCCGGGCCTAAAAGTACTTTCGCGCCCGCGGGCGCAAAAGTAGGTCGCTTAGCAACGGTTCCTTGGATCCCAACGCCTCTGAATCTAATAACCACTCGACCGCCTAGCATACTAACCCCCATATGCACCGTAAAAATCTAATCCGGATGAAGACTTCATCGCGATTATTTTCCATTAGGTGGTATGGAAGATAATCGCGATAAAGACTTCATCCGGATTAGATTTATACGGTGCATATGGGGGTAAGAGGAACTAATCACGTGACAATCTCGGTGACAATGAATCCGCACCACAAAAGAATACGGGAACACACCTATTGTAACCATGATTGACAATATTGACATTGACAGTTCTCACTAAACTTGTCAGTTGTCTGACTTGACAGCAGTGTAGTGCAGTGTATTGATTATTTATTTTTGATTTTCAATTCTTTGTTGTACAAAAAGCACTGTTTGTACCACGGGCGAAAGATGACTTTGACTCGGCAAATATCTGCCCTCGCTTCGCTCGTGCTGCTACTTATACCCTCGTCAAAATCATCTACTTTCCGCCCTTGATACAAAATGTACTATTTTGTACAACCTACACGTGAAGTCCACTTTTGAATGCATGCAAAGTAGGCGGAAACTCGCTAATTTTGGCAGCCGGGCCTAAAAGTACTTTCGCGTCGCTTAGAAATGGTTCCTTGGATCCCAACACCTCTGAATTCAATAACCACGTGACAGTCTAGCATACTAAAAGGAAGTTATCACGTGACAATCTTGGTGACAATGAATCCGCACCACAAAACAATACGGGAACACACCTATTGTAACAATGATTGACAGTTGTCACTTGTCAGTTGTCTGACTTGTCAGCAGTGTATGGATTATTTTTATGGATTTGATTTTTATAATAATTATTTTTTTTTAAATGATTACAAACTGGTTGTACAAAAAGCACTGTTTGCACCACGGACGAAAGATGATTTTGACTCGGCTAATATTTGCCCTCGCTTCGCTCGTGCTGCTACTTATACCCTCGTCAAAATCATCTACTTTCCGCTCTTGAAACAAAATGTATTCACTATTTAAGAATATTTATTATCAACCAAAAACTTGACAAGTTACAACTAATATACAGGGGTCCCGTTAATATTGCGAAAAAATTCAAGAGGAGTTTCCCCACTTAAAAATAATAAGAAAACTTCATATAAAGGTGTGTCCGGAAATGCTTCAATACAGAGCTAAAGGGTGTTGAAGTTTTATTTTTATTTTTGTTTTTTCTAAATAGTATTAGATATTTTAATGAAAATTGATGTATGGGGGTTTTTAGTCATGAAAAATTCGAATTTGATCTTATCAAGGCTCTAACTTGTAGAGGGCGCTACCTACACTTATTTTTCCTATTATTAACAGCCGTAACTTTTTTGGACGTGCCTGTATTATATTTTCAAGTCAAAAAACAGGTTTTTTCATTATTTTCACGCTAAAATGTATACTTGTTGGAAGTCTCCACGTGCAACCATTCTCGAGATATTTGGATTTTAATTAAAAAATATATGTGATTTTGAGATTATGGTCAAGCAAGGAGTTGCATTTTTATTAAAAAGAAATCAGGATGAGTTTTCTTTGTTGAAAATAAGAAGAAAACTTCCTATTAACATGTGCTGGAAATGCTTCGTTAAAAAGCTACAGAGTGTTAAACTTTTTTAATTTTTCAATAATATTCCAATTAAAATTGTTGTTCACATCCCTCATTAGTTGAATTTTATCATTGCTTCAACTAATATTAAGAAAAAAAAATAATAAAACTTCAACACCCTGTAGCTCTGTAATGGAGCATTACCGGATACGTGTTTATAGGAAGTTTTCCTTTTATTTTCAGGTAGGGAAGGTCATCCTGAATTTTTTCGCAATATCAATGAAACACCCCGTATAATAGAAATGTTTTCCATTTTAGTTGCGGACGGTGACGCTGTGGCTTCCCATCAGAGCTATCACATTCAATATGTCGAACAGGAGATCTATGCATCGCAAACAAATGGTGGACAGCCTCAAATGTAAGTGATATTATTATCCAATATGATAATAAAATTATTATCATAGAAGATAATCCTCCATGTTTTCGTGTTTTTTTAATTTTTCAAAACATTTCTGCGGCTTTTCTAGTTTTAAACGATGAAAAAAATCAACAGGAGACCCTATAGCTATTTTTTTTACTGGGTACTCAATTGGTTCACTATTTTCGTTGATCAGCTCTGATATCAACAAAGGTTGTGAGAGTCTGATTTCCATTACTAATACTATGTTTGCGGCATTTCGAAAAAATCACCGAAACCAGTTCATTCCTCCACCGCTAGAGGTCGTGTTAAAATATCGATTTTACTCAAAAATGTTTTATTATAAGTTACTAAAAGAATAC
Source organism: Orchestes rusci (assembly GCA_958502075.1). Lineage (NCBI taxonomy): Eukaryota > Metazoa > Arthropoda > Insecta > Coleoptera > Curculionidae > Orchestes > Orchestes rusci. Next base: position 1,035,694 of record OY293312.1, read on the forward strand.
CATCACTGTAATTATCGTCAAATTCTGTACCTTTTTGGTTCACCATTTTTGATTGTAGGACATCAAATAAAGACGTGGTAGAAGGGTGAATTCTGACTAATTGAAATGCCTATAACTTTAGTTAGAGAGAGAAGGCCTTGTTTATTAAGAGCAAAAATAGTCATGGGAGATTGGTTCACGGTGCTCCCTGTAGAGGGCGTCAAAGCAAAAATTTATAGTTTTTCTATTTTTTTTCCGAAATTTCAAATAGAATGGTACAATACTTATCTCAACGGAAACAGAAAGTAGATAAAAATCACAAGAAGAAACCTCCTTAACGCATTTTGATAACTTGACACGTTCACAAGTTATTGCCAGAAGAGAAAATATGCAAACAAAGTCAATAATTAAACCTGAAATAGTATTTACGTAACCAGGACGGGAAATGACTTATTAAACTAGTCGAGATGTTTATTATTATCGGAATTTCTAGACAAGTAGTTTAATGACATTTCAGGGCTGTGTATCTCTCCTCACACATGGAGGTGGTGGTGGTAGCAGTCCTCTAATTCTTACCATAAGATGGCGCCAGCCAAACGATGTAACAACTTGAGTAATATAGATGGGTTCAGTTTTATGTCAAGTTATTAATTAATACCACGAGAGGGCGTCAGCGAAACCATATTACGATTTCCAAAGTTGGTTAAAATTATATATTCTTCTAATCAAATTTTATCAGCTCTGCTGATGAAATGTGTCATTTACCGGACTGTTTTGAGTCCTGTAGATGATACATTACAGTACAGTAAGAAATAAAATTATAAAAACATAGGTGTTCATCAGAAAAAGGCGATATCTCCTGAACGCGTGAAGTTATCGAGATGTTTTCAGGTTTTTTTCATATAAATTTGATCCACTTTTTGTTTTTGTTGAAATAATTATATCATTCTATTTGAAATTTCGGAATAAAATTGGAAAAACTATGGATTTTTGCATTGGCGCCCCCTAGAGGGAGTAACGTGAACCAATCTCAGATGGCTATATTTGCTCTAAATAAACAAGGCCTTCTCTCTCAAACGAGCCATTATTCGTTCAAATTTGTCCAACTATAGTTATAGACATTTCGATAAGTCAGACTTCACCCTTCCCCAGTCTTCATATGTTCTAGAATCAAAAATGGTAAACCAAAAATATGCCAATTTTCACGACGATTATAGTGGTGATATTCTTTTAGCAACTCATAATTTGACATTTTTGATCAAAGTCAATATTTCTACCCGGCCATAGCTATTACGCCACCTAGCGGTAGGGTTACAACAAGAAAATTATTTTCAGTGTTTTCTTTCGGCCACTTTAGTCATATAGTTTTTAACCGCAAGTCTCTACAATGTGTGGTTTCTAAGATACAGCCGCTTACCTCGCTTATTTGGCCACCCTGTACAGATTTGTGGTTCATCGCCATCTAGCGGCAACGGCGAAGGTCAACAACTCAAAACCAAAAAATTATCTTAACTTCCTCCACCTCTTCATTTTGATAGATATAAAAAAACGTTTTAGACAAAAAGAGTAGGTAAATAGGAATATGAAAATCATATCATCGATATATTTTCATTTGGCAAAATTCTATAGAAATCCTATTTTTCTACATGGTGTTGATTGTTACGCCCCCTAGCGACAATTTCAGACACTTGAAAATATTTTCCAGGTTCTCTTGCCCGTTTTAGTAATATTTTTTTTTGCCTTAAGCCTCTATGATGAATAGTTTACGAGAACTGGCACCCTGTCGCTGAAAATGAGTCACCCTGTACATACTGTTATATATTTTTGAAAAGGTAAAAAAAGGCAAAACTTATGAACTAAAAATATACAGGGTGCTCCATTTAAAAAAAATAAAGTTGGTTCCGATAACTTTTTGGCCTGATACTAATTCCGAAGGGTGGCCCAACAAAAAGGTCCCACCCTTATTTATGACTTTCCTGGTATATTTTGGGAAAAACGCTCGGACATATCAATTTTTATTTTTAGGGGGACGTCTTTTCGTGTATGATTGTATAATACAGGGTGTTCCAAAAATTAGATATTGCATTACACTTGACATTTTTAAATTCCTATTTTTGGATTCTTCATGAAGTTTTTACCTATCTTCAACCGTTTATTTAAAAAATTTAAACCAAAATTAATTACTTAGCTATAATGTGTCAAAAAGTCAATGTGGTAATAAATGTTGAAAGTGGTGTCCGTTTACCTCCATGCAATAATAAAGATTTTGCTCAAATCTATTCCTAACATTTTCACACATTTCTGGAGTTATTTGTCTGCATTCCGCCCTGATCCGCTCCCGAACATCTTGGATGGAGTCTGGCTTCGTACTTAAAACCTTACTTTTTAAATGTCCCCAAAGAAAGTAATCTAAAGGACTCAAGTCCGGAGACCTTGGTGGCCACTCAACGCCGTTCGATGCACTGATTTGGTAAATGGGTGTCCAAAAACTGTCGTACTGGAGCTACAAAGTGCGGTGGTGCACCATCTTGTTGGAAATGAAGAAAATTTTCACTTATAATCTCCCCGGAGCTCGAATTATTTCCGGAAATTTTGTCGAGTTGCGAATTTTCTTGAGAAATTCGCAACAAGAACAAATTTCCGGATTATTAATTCGAGCTCTAGGGAGATTCGGCAAGAAAATTTCATGCCAAAACTATTTGAGAAGATTTAATAGTAGCGGCTGGACTCACCTCGCATTTAGTGGAAGAAACCAACGGCTCCTTACTCTACTCGCCATTGAGGAAGAAAGAAGGGAATCAGGATTTTATAAAACATTTGGAAGTTATAACCAATCTTGTCCATAATTGATAACATTGCAACTTTGTATTGGAAGTTGAAAATAAATCATTTATCAAAAATATTTGTCATTGTTTTTAACAGCTGTCAAGCACTCGCGGCTGGATGTAGCTCCCATGCACGAACCACAGTGTTCCTTATCTCTGTCTGTGAAAGTTGGGTTGGGTTGGGATTGTTAGGGAGAGTGGGGACGGCAACACTGTAATCATATGGGAGCTACATGCAAAGATGCAAAGCCAGGGAGATTTCCACTTATTAATCTTTCACTCACGTGATTATGAGCAGGGAAATTTCCGATAAAATCAGGTCGTTGCCATAGCAACATAACAAAATGCAAGCCTATGATTGGTTAGAATTGACTGGTAGGAAATTTTCATAATAATTAACCTCATTTTCTATTATTTCGGTTATTCGTGGCTCTATTGTATTTTCCAACATGTCCAAGTACGTCTCCCTCGTCAAGTTTTCAGGAATAAAGAAAATAATAAATAATAAAAAATAAAAAAATAAATTATGAAAAATTCAAATAATTTTAAAACGGTTGAAGATAGGTATAAACTGTATTATAAAAAAGTTACTAAAAACTTCATGGAGAATCCAAAAATAGAAACAAAATTGACGGTTTCCATTCAAAAATGTCAAGTGTAATGCGATATCTCATTTTTGGAACACCCTGTATTATACAGTCATACACGAAAAGACGTCCCCCTAAAAATAAAAATTGACGTGTCCAAGCGTTTTTCCCAAAATATACCAGGAAAGTCATAAATAAGTGTGGGACCTTTTCGTTGGGCCACCCTGTATAAGAAACAGTGTTCACATTTTCCATAACTTATCTGATAGTTTAGATACGAGGGGTACCTTAAAATGCAACATTTTCAGTTTAGCCCTGCATCTTGAAAACTAAAAGGGGTATGAAAATTTTGTTAACGGCATCTTTAGTTTCACGAAAAAGTAGCACACTGTCGCAAAAGTAACCAAAATGAGTACATAACTTTTCTCTCAAAAACCAATCTTTTTGTCTGAAACATTTTTCTCTTATATGAACAGTTTCGGAAATGAAGTGAGAGTTCGCTGACATACCCTGTATGTTTGAACGTAGAATATGTGGTCAAATTATTTCGAGTTAATTTCGGGACACCCCGTATAATTTAGGAAAGTTATTTGCGGAACGTGTCCATGTCCGCAATGTATCCATGCATAAAACCATAAAACATAAACAAAATATCACTAGGCTAAATTGCCAAGCAACTTTAGACAACAAAAGTCTTGGACACGTACTCAAAAATATCATTTTTCAATTAAAAAAAAAATGCGGCAACTTAGTCTCAGAACCAAAAGTGATATGATACTACAAGCATTCTCTGAACGTATAGATGAAGTAGAAGTGTAGGTTCCCCAATTATCAGATTAGCAATGGATAAAAAGTAACCAAAAATTCCAGGGCTTATCCGGTATACACAGTGGGAGAGTCCACCACCCTCTACCCCATAACGAACACTGGACAACCGCAAGGTCAGTACTATGCTGCACCAGTAACTAATGCCGGTGCTGCTACTGGATCATCGACAGTAACAGCAGGATACGCTGCTAGTACTGGACAGTACGTTGTACAACACACAGTGGACGCTGATACTCTGTTACCTTCATCAAGGATTGTTCCGCAAACTGCCAGTGCTGTATGTATAATCTATTTATTTGCTAATTTGATAAATATTATTCTGATCATGCTTGCGCTCTCATTAACTTGGGTATAAAGGATTATGCAACCACAAATACTGGACCAGGTCAGGTAATAACTGTTGCTTCGAACACTGACGACATTGGAGCCAGTCTTAACCATGCTACCAGAGTTTCTCCAGCTACTGTAAGTGCTTATGGAACGCATTCAGAAGAATAAAGGCCCCCACTGACGGACGTTTTTGTTTGCACGTACATGAACGCGTACAAAAATGTACGTCTATGGGGGCCTTAATGCATGATAGTGTTGTGATTATCTTTTTTTTTATTATTAAAATTACGTACAAATTCGAGTTTTGCGTCATTTTTAGGGAATTTCTTCATGAACTTTTGTGGAAAAAATTAATTAGAATCTTTTAAAAGAAAGATTCAGCTATTGCGTTTACAAGATTTTATAAAATTAGTCCGAGAAAGGAGTTAAAATCTTGTGAGAAAGATATTTTTCAAATAAAATTCAGTTAAACTATTCTGGAGAGAATGTGGGAATAATTAGACTAGTGCGTTGTGTTGAAAATAAGTCACGCGAGAAAGATTTGTACCACGAGGCCGTCAGGCCGAGTGGTATACTTTCTTAAGTGACTTGGGAAAGTTAAGTTTCAGTTTCAGTTTCAGTTTCAGAATGACTAGACAGTGATATGTTCACATTTTGGTCAAAATAGGTTATTGTTTGTTTGGTTGCCACGGGAACGTGAGTTATAATCCATAACTCACTAGCGACTAGTGATTTACGGACACTAGTGTGTTATTTGACACTTTACTTATCCAAAATGACATCAATAATGACACCTTTAACTATCATGCGTTGGATAAAATTACAATAAAAGCAGTGAATCAAATTGAAAAAAAAAATCATAGAAACAGTCTCGGAATCCATAATATTTTCAAAAATATGTCGGATATGGGAAAAAAAAAATCTAAGCAATCAATGGAATTGGAAATTGTTAATTTAGCTTAAAAGCTATAGAAAATATTATAATCCCCTTAAAACTTAAAAAAAAAACTATTTTCTTTACAACATTCAATGAAACAAGCAAGGAAAAGATGTTAAAATTTTGTATAAAAGGTTTAAAGTCATTTTATTCTTAGTAAAAAATGTAAAAACCAAGTTTTCTATGTAAAAAATCATTTATATGAATTTTAGTTTTTTTCAAGTTAGACTGTCTGGATTCCGTTTTATTTTTGAACAATTAAGTACGCAAAAACTTTTTGTGCAAAAGGAAATAAATTGTGTCACAAAATTTTGAAAAATTAAATTTGAGTAAAAAGTAGAATCAAAAACTTAGAAAAAGAATCAAATTGTTTTTTTTTTAAATTCAATGAAACCAGTCCGGAAAAGAGGTTATTATTATTGCAAAAAAAGATCTTCAAAGCCACTCAATTTCATTAAAAAATGCCAAAACAGTCGATGATTTATTTTATGGAATTTTGTATACATTAATGCGTAAATCTTGTACCGATTTTGATGAATCTTTGCGTCATTTTGTAGAGAATTTTTTCAAACATCTTCATGAATTTTTGTGATTTTTTTATCTCTGAAGGTCTCTACGTAATTCAAAATGTTCGATTTTTCGACAAAATTCGTTATTTTTTTTTTTTTTTGATCAGAATTCCACATACAGAGTTACCCATTTGAAAACAGGCCACCCGAGCATATTAAGAGGCTGAAAAATCCAGAAAACATTTTTTTAGAGAAAATCCGCCTACGCCACTGGATTTTTCATCCCCTGAAATGGGTCTTTACCAAATTTTATGAAAACATATTCAATTCAAAAATATTGTTTCTGTGTGTAATTTTTTTCTCTTTTTTTTTGTCAGTCATTTATTTGTTTTCATTATATTTTGACATAACAATATCTTTTAAATGTTTATATTTAATTCTTTTTTCTGATAGATCTGCTATCGCTAGAGTTTCGAGGTGAAATACTTCCTGGTGCATCAAAAAATTAATCGTTAATTTTTAATATTTTTTCATGAAACATGCAATTTCAGGGCATGACGAATCCAGTGGCATAGACAGCTTTTTTCTAAAAAAATCGCTAATATGTTTTCTGAATTTTCCAGCCTCTAAATATGCTCTGGTAGGCCTTGGTTTTTGGAAAAAACTGTGCGACGTATGGTCTCAAAATAAACCTTTCCACACTCCAAAAATCGTCAAAATCGCATAAATAAAAATGTTATGGAGGTGGCCCGCTTTCAAATGGATCACTCTGTACATAGGGTCAAATTTGCAGCTGAATTCCTATAAGTAGGAATTATTTTTAACAAACAAAAAGAGAAAATTACATGTTTTACAAAAATGGTTCAGATTTCACCTCGATTATCTCAAAAAATAAAAAATTACGAGCCTTAACAGGTGCAAAAACATGAAAAAATCTTAAACTTTTTCTTGAACATGATTTTTGCAACTTTACGAAAATTTCATAACTTTTGAACGGTTTCTTATGTCATTTTGTATTTTATTGAATTACATTTTCGATCAAATGCTTCAAATAAACATAATCTTTGGCCCATCGATTTTGTGAATACAGTTTGAAAATATATTTTTTTTAAATTTAGATGTGCAATCGCTTATCTATAATCTCATCACACTTTTATTAAGAAATATAAACAAATGTACAATTCTCGTGGAGTTCTGGATAAAGCTGTAATACACCCCCTCAAAATAAAGGAACACATAACATTTTTCAGGATTGAAGGCAATTTTCACTTATAATCTCCCTAGAGCTCGAATTATTTCCGGAAATTTTGAAAAATTCGCAACGAGAACAAATTTCCGGATTTTTAATTCGAGCTCGCGGGAGATTCGGCAAGAGAATTTCATGCCAAATCATTTACCAAAAATATTTGTCATTGTTTTTAACAGCTGTCAAGCACTCGCGGCTGGATGTTGCTCCCATGCACCAACTACAGTGTTGCCGTTTGCCTTATCTCTGTCTGTGAAAGTTGGGTTGGAATGGGATTGTTAGGGAGAGTGGGGACGGCAACACTGTAATCATATGGGAGCTACATCCAGATGCAAAGCCAGGGAGATTTCCACTTATTAATCTTTCACTCACGTGATTATGAGCAGGGTGATTTCCGATAAAATTAGGTCGTTGCCATAGCAACATGTTAAAATGCAAGCCTATGATTGGTTAGAATTGACTGGTATGAAATTTTCCTTACAATCCTCTGTCCGATTTTAGAGTTTTTTTTTGGAGTTGTAGTCTGAATCCTCGAGAATATGACTGTCCAAATATCGTACTTATATGTTTAGTCTGTTGTCATATACAGGGTGTTTCCTAATCTCTGTGACAAAATGGAAGGGGTGATTCTTCGCTTAATTTTAAGACGAAAATGTGGTATTACTTTTTTTCGAATTTCGCTTTGTTTCCAAAATACAGGGTGTTTAATTTTTTTTACTATTATTATTTATTTTTATATATATTTTTTTTTTATTTATTTAGTGTTTTTGAATTCTCCATTGAAATGGTTATAATTGATTGCTGTATTTGTTAGAAAATTCAACATCAGCGATAAAATCACTTTTTGCGTCAAAACTCACTCAACTAGATTTAATTTTTATCTCAAAAATTAGGCAAGATACGATAAAAATTCAAGAGATCAAAAAGTTGCGTTTTCAGATGAATAACCTGAGAAAAAAATGAAAATGACACAAAAAGTCAGTGGCGTACATTTTTTTCCCAATAATATTGGTTGAAGTGCCGCTCGGGACGCCACTGTATTCTATAATTTTTATTTGTTCATGACAAAATGAGCCCGTTATCACTATAAATACCGTTACCAAACTTCAACAAAATCGAGTGAAAGATAAATTAATTAAAAATAAAAAACTAATCAAAAAAAAATTAAACACCCTGTATTTTGGAAACAAAGCGAAATTCGAAAAATAGTTATACCATATTTTCGTCTTAAAATTAAGCGAAGAATCACCCCTTTCATTTTGTCACAGAGGTTAGGAAACACCCTGTATAGCAATAAGAATAGAATAAAAGCTGTTTTTTTTAAAGTAGTGTGACCCAATTTATAGGACTTCAGCTTCTAGAAACTATTAAACAATTTCCCCGACTTTTTAACGTGAAAAATGTTATCCAATCTCTAGGACTTCAGTTGCAAAAAATTCAATACAAAATATCTTGCTTGATTTTGTTTTGACATGACATTATTTTCCGTTTATGCTTGAAGGAGTAAAACTTTTGTATGTGTTACCAAGCGTTTAATAATCATTCCAGGTGCAATGGCTTTTGGAAAACTATGAAACCGCAGAGGGAGTTTCCCTTCCCCGTTCCACTCTATATGCGCACTATCTCAGACACTGTTCTGAGCACAAACTAGAACCAGTGAACGCTGCTTCTTTTGGAAAACTCATAAGATCGGTATTTTTGGGCTTGCGCACGAGAAGACTTGGCACTAGGTGAGTTCTAAATCACACAAAACTTATGATAATGCATAATCATAATTATATCACACACTAAAATCATTGAAAAGAAACAATCAAAATAACCTTCGCTGGTTCATCATGAACATTTTCACTCCAGCAATTCCAGTGGCCATTTTGTGATAAAATTTTATTGGATATGCATATTATGGATGGTTTATGTCACGTGACCCGTTAGCCAATAGCCAATTCACATTTCAGAGGAAACTCAAAGTACCACTACTACGGCATCCGAGTGAAACCCAACTCTTCTCTGATGAACATTGAAGATTCATCAAATCGAGTGGTACTTAATTCTTCGTCACCTGGTAAAGCACAAGGTACTGTTCGTCCTTTCAAACGAAATTCAGAATCCACAGACAGTCAGCCAGCAAACAGCACTCTTATGCAACATGCTACTTATTTGGGCGATGGCAGTAACGCGATTCCTGCTTTTCCTGATATTCAATTTTCCGAAGCGTTACCTGATGATTGTGCTTATGATGATGTTGATACATTAAAGTACGTTTGATTAGTAGTGATCTTCATGATTAATCATGAATGTTGCAGATCAATTTATAGAGAACATTTGGAGGCCTTTCTCGATGCTATTTTGAGTTTGGAGTTTAACACTGTCGAGTCCTTATGGCGGGAATTCTGGAGGTCTCAGTACAATAATAATGGCGATGAGTGTGAGGAGGAAAAATATTTATCCAAAGCAAAACTATTTTCGTTGTGCTCATTGGAACCAGTACAAATTTTCATGAAACAAGTGGATTTGATGTTTTACCAGAATTTAATTCAAGTTTTAGTGCCCGATGTTCTTAAGCCCATTCCGGCTACTTTGACTCAATCTATCAGAAATTTTGCAAAAAGTACGTACATTCACGTGATTAATAGATTATTAAATATTTTATCATAGATTTGGAAAACTGGCTAACTAGCGCAATGGCCGGAGCCCCTCACGATATGCTGCAAACAAAATTGACGGCAGTTTCAGCGTTTAGTTCCAGTTTACGCCGATATACTTCTTTGAATCATCTAGCTCAAGCTGCTCGGGCTGTTTTGCATAATGGCAATCAGATTGGGCAGATGTTGGCTGATTTGAATAGAGTCGACTTTCATAGTGTGAGGGAACAAGCGTCATGGGTGAGTACCATTCATTTTTTTTTTAACCAACAATTTTTGACAAACCAAATAGCATACATACATAATTTTGCAAAATGGCGCAGATTTAATCCAGATATCTCAAAAAATAAAAATAGTTATGAGCCTTGGCAGGTGCAACATCTCATATATTTTTTTTTAATATGATAATACACGATTTTTGCAACTTTACGAAAATTACATGACTTGTGAACGGTTGGACTGATTTTGATGAATTTAACGGCAATTTGTAGAAAATTTATTAAAACTCATTCATGAATTTTTGTGATTTTTTATCTCTGAAGATTTCTACGTAATTCAAAATATTCGATTTTTAGACATTTTCAAGCAAAGTTGCGCTATTTTGAAGGCAATTTGATCTGGTTTCTTAATGAATTTTTGTGTTTTCTTGTCTTGATTTTTTTTCTTTGAATTTTTCAACTTTTGGATTCCACATTTGCAGCTCAATTTCTATAAGAAAGACTTTTTTTTAACAAAGAACAGCAGAAAGTCACATGTATTGAGAACAAAATGGTGTAGATTTCATCTCGGACTAATGTTTGCCGTGTAATAGTTGATAATTTACTTCTTAATTTTTTTCCGAAGCGATCAATCTTGGTTCTCCAATAGTCAATCAAACAATGGACAATTTGCATACATTTTCAAATGACTTGAAATTTTATACAGGGTGTTATAAATTCGAGTGTATGCATGGGGATCTCGTAAACCGTAAGAGATACAAGGTCGGTTAAATGGAGGCAAAGTTGCGTATTTTGATGCTTAACAAAATGCCGTTTTGAAAGCCAAGAAATTCCGACTACGTCCGGGATTATCGAAAAAAAAACGAAACTTTAAAAAATCGTTTAAATTTTTTTTTGTACAACCTACACGTAAAGTCCACTTTTCAATGTATGCAAAGCAGGCGGAAAGTCGCTAATTTTGGCAGCCGAGCCTAAAAGTACATTCGCGCCCGCGGGCGCAAAAGTAGGTCGCTTAGCAACGGTTCCTTGGATCCCAACGCCTCTGAATGTAATAAACACGTGACAGTCTAGCATACTGAAAGGAACTTATCACGTGACAATCTTGGTGGCAATTAATCCGCACCACAAAAGAATACGGGAACACACCTATTGTAACCATGATTGACAGTTGTCACTGACTCGTCAAAATCATCTACTTTCCGCCCTTGATACGAAATGTACTATTCTGACCACATTTGAACAGATATTCTAAAATGAATGGAACTTTTTCACTGCCACTTTTTGCCCTTTACAAGATAAGTTATTGAATTAAAGAACCGACGTTTCGTCTATGAGCAGCCATCATCAACTTTGTTTTTTTGAATACGGTCCTGGAACATAAGAGGCTCTTAAAATCCGTAATAAAAAACCAGGACCGTATTTAAAAAAACAAATTTGATGATGGCTGTTTATAGACGAAACGTTGGTTCTTTAATTTAATAACGCTATTTTGTAAAGGGCAAAAAGTGGCAATGAAAAAGTTCCATTCATTTTTAAATATCTCTTCAAATGTGGTCAGAAAAAAATGAAAACGATTTTGAAAAATTTCGTTTTTTTTCGGATAATTTCGGACGTAGTCAGAATTTTTTGACATTTTGTTAAGCATCAAAATACGCTTTTTTGCCTCAATTTAACCGACCTTGTATCTCTTACGGTCTACGAAATCCCCATGAATACACTCGAATTTGTAACACCCTGTATACGTATTCTAGATAATATTAGAAAGTCATCCGCGAAAAAAAATTCCAAAATACCCAAAAATATACTAAATAAATAAAAAAGAAAACGCAAATTCCACTGTATGATCGAAAACGGGGCGGAGCCATATTACCCTCTCTCTCCTTGGTCAATACGCCAGACGGAGATAGATGATGTATTCTGTGACGTAGTGGATGTTGATTGGCGCACTTTAATGGGTGATTACTACATTAATAGAGGTTGTCGGTTGATTTTTTGAACATCAATGGCATCAGTACTTACTAATCCTTGTATTTTTCAATTTCTAAAAAATGTAAAGGGTGTCCCAACGATAGAGTAAAGTAGGTTTTATTATATAGGATATGAAAAATATCAATATCAATATGCGTCACAGGTTAGGGGTGTAAATAGCGCACATTCTGAAAATATTTGGAAACATACAGGGTGCGTCACAAAAGTATAGCACTCAAAAGTATGATTTTTTTAAATGGAATCCCCTGTATATTAATTGATATTTCAATTCTTTCTTCAATTTGGAACAAAAATTATGATAAAACTAATGTTCCTAAATTCAACCGTTATCGAGATATCGCGTTTTAAAAATGGCATTTTTGCAACTTTGACATATGCTATAAAATTCAAACTATTCAAGTTAGAGGAAAATGGTTTGCACTTTCCTATCTTAACTTTTCAAGAGCTCTTCTGTCATTTGGATAGAAGGTAACGTCAACTGTCAACTTTTTTTGACACATTTTGACATTTTTTCACAATAATGGATTTAATCTTCTTGGATAGCTCTTGAAAAGTTAAGATAGGAATGTGCAATCCATTTTTCTCTAACTTGAATAGTTTGAGTTCTATAGCATGTCAAAGTTGCAAAAATGCCATTTTTAAAACGCGATATCTCGATAACGGTTGAATTTAGGAACATTAGTTTTATCATAATTTTTGTTCCAAATTGAAGAAAGAATTGAAATATCAATTAATATACAGGGGGTTCCATTTAAAAAAATCATACTTTTTCGTGCCAAACTTTTGTGACGCACCCTGTATGTTTCCAAATATTTTCAGAATGTGCGCTATTTACACCCCTAACCTGTGACGCATATTGATATTGATATTTTTCATATCCTATATAATAAAACCTACTTTATTCTATCGTTGGGACACCCTGTACAAATTTTTCATTATTTGATCTCTCTAGCTACTCGACAACATTCTTTCAAAAAAAAGTGGACATGATTGTAACGTTTTCATTTCCTGTTTTAAATTATTCATTTCATCAGACAATCGAAATCTGAGCATTTTGTTTTTCAACTTTTCCCGCGCCCATCTAGTCTTATCTCGTCAAGACGCAAACTGACCCCGTCGCGTCGGTTTTTCCCGAATCATTCTGATGTAAAACCCGTCGTTTTAAAACTTCGTTCTCATGCCGCTCCTTCATTAATTGTTTTTTTGATATTATCTGCTGTTAATTTGCGCAAATTATGACTGTAATTTTAAGTCTTCACCGGGAGAGCTTGACTGATTTTTTGTTATCTTTTTTATTTAATTTATTTTTATTTATTTGCTGGTTGGAAACCATTCGTCTGTAACTAATTTAGGAATGTTTGATTTATTTTCCATCAATTAGTGTTTTTGTTCAGTAGTCCATTTCAGAGCGGAAATTTGCGGAATTTGAAAACAACGAACGTAAAATACAGAGGGTGGCGCCCGAGTTTAGTGAAAATCACGATTTTTTCACTTCTGAATTTTACATAGTGTCAATTTTGTAAGAAAGATTTTTTTTGGACAAACTAAAAAAAACGTATATGTTTTGCGAATAAGATGACGCATATTCCTATCTATATATTATCCTAAGATATCCGCGGAGAAACGAAAATTTTTAAAATGGTTTTTATGTTTTTCTAGGTTTATTAGAAGAAATATTTCAAATAGTCACATCTTCATAGCCACTTTTTTTTCACTGCAAAATGGTGTCATCAAATTTATGATCCGACGTTTCGTCTTCGAGCAACC